>CP139504.1:334939561-335114318 GCA_021014915.2 Artemisia tridentata subsp. tridentata | reverse complement strand
ACCCATTACCTATTGCAATCAGTGCGCCAAACCCATTGCAATGACAGTGACATAGGAATGACAGCGTGTCCTCATCTCATATACCCAAATGCCGACATAGCTGGAAGCTCTTATCTCCCTCTCCAGTTCCTTTTGTTACTTCAGTTAGACTTTACACAATGGCCTGCACCAGACGCATTGTTAGGCCACTGAAGTAACAAAAGGAACTGGAGAAGAAAAGTAAGAGCAGGCAGGTACATTGAACATCATGTGTCAATATTAAGAAACGAAGAATACATGGTATTCTTTGGTTCCTAATATTGACATCCAATATTTAACGTTTGTGATAGAAAAGAACCTTATATGAAACTGAATTTGGCAATATGCACCATGGCTGCAAATAAAACCAGTTGAAATTTGAGCTGAAGCATAATGTTTTCGGCTAAGTGAGTGTGAAAATTTGGGAATGACAAAAATATGTACAAAGTATCATTGATGGATGCATAGAGCATGCGAATACAGTAATAGGTCAGCTCGGTCTCCACACATCCATCAATGATATTTTGTCTATTTTTGATATTTAGCTTGTTTCCATAGTATGAATAAACATGTAAAAGCAACAAATTGGCAAGTTAGATGTACCAGTACAAAACAAAAGAGGCCAGAAAGATCTTGATTTTTTTATCGAGCGCCTTAGGCTTCTTGTTATTTCCTGTGGCATCTGCGAATGTTTAAAATATAGCATGTAATGGAATTAAAGTTGATTCTTTAATAGTCATTTACTGATTACGCTGGTAAGAAAAGATTAAAAAAAAGATGTCTTCACACATCCTTACCAGGTGACAGCATTCTCTGGAATAATTGAATGGTTGCCAACCTACTTAACCTGTGTTAGAAAAGAGGTGTTAATGAGCATAGGTGGAAAATATCCCGTCTATTTTTTATATCATTAAGCATTTTATAAAAGTGGTAAATGAAAGGCAGAAATGGAAAGTATATATATGACAGCTGACCAACACCTAAATCTGATCTGAGTTGAAGCATAATGTACTGAGATATATGGGCACGAAAACTTGAAGGATACAAAAATATTGATAAAGTATCCATGATGGATGCTCCGACCATGCAAAATCAGTTATAGCTTTGCTCAGTGTCGGTACATCCATCATTGATATTATGTCTATTTTTGATACTTAGTTTGTGTCCATAGTATGCAATCAGGTTATTGTAAACACAGTCGTGTACCGCAATTGATTGTTCCTGTAAATATAAGATATCAAAACCATGGATATATAAATGCAGCAATTTTATATTGGAATATTGTATAAAAAATCAGAGCAATACATATCTTTTGTTTGTTTTAGTCATGCACCAACATGCCAAATGAACCGAGACACAGTGAAACAAAAAGTTTTTACCTTCTGCATGATGCTAATCTGCATTATAGGGCTCAAATCAGCGATTACAAAAGTGGTATGCAAAAATACAAAAAATGTGCTAGTAAATGATAATGCATGATGATAATATAGATAATAGGGTTCAGGCCAGCAATTACATAAGTGGTATTGAAAACCAGCCTTGGCTGCACGACACACTTTCGTAGTTTGGACTTCCACTCGAAATCCCATTGCCATGTAGATGAAATATGTGTAAAGGTTTGCGCCAAACCGATTGCAATGACAATGATATAGGAATGGGTTTTCGAGGGGAAGCTCAAAGTACCAAGGTGTGCTGAAGAAGAAATTGTTGATTCTAGAAAAGTGTGTGAGTATTAGGGCTCGTGTTGAATAGGATAATGAAGGAGTGCGGCCTGTCATGAACAATACACACTATATCATTATCACAATCAACACGGCTCAATTATTAGAGCCCATCTATCAAACGATGTATATGTGTTCCATTGCTTTATTTGACCAAGTTCCCTAAAACCATAGGTGTGCTTGATAAGCAAATGGTTTTAGGGAACTCGGTCAATTTAACTAATGGAACCCATGTACATCGTTAGAAAGATGTGCCCTAATAATTGAGGTTTTCAAGGTGAAGTTCAATGTAGCAAGCTGTGTATGGCCACATTACTTTGTAGTTGTTGGCTTTAGGTCATAAAAAAGAATAGAATTCAAAAAGCAACATAGTTAGCCCTTCTAAGGTCCCCGACAGTTCCTTTTGTCATTTCAACTCGCTTTGTGCAAAGGCCTGTACCAGGAGAATTGCTAGATTGTTGAAATAACAAAAGGAACTGTATGGGAACTTATAATGAGTAACTATGTTGAAATTCCAGCCTCATTTATTAAGCTAAACCATTCATCCACTAAGTAATGTGGGAACCTAGTGCATACCTTGTTACTTTCAACTTCTCTTTGAAACACTTTTATAGAATCAACAATTATAATATTTTGGTAAGTTTTACTGACCATAACATCAACCACAGATGATGCACATCGCTTGTCAATATTAGGAAATGAACAATACCCGGGATCCTTTATTTGCCGATAGTAACAGTAGATGATGTGTCTCTATCATGGTAACTTTGTTTCCGCATATTCACAACTGCAGTTCTACAAAAGGCCCTGATCAACAATACGGTTCAATTATGAAAGAAAGATGGGAAACGGAAGAGGATGGTGCGAAGAAGTAATTTGCACCAAATCACTTGTCACAGCATTCTCTTTTGTTTCTCATCTTTTTTTAAGAATTGCACCCTATTAATGATCAGGGCCTTTTGTGAAACTGCGGTTATGAATATGCGAAAAAAAAACTTAACATGACAGACATAGTACATCAAGTGTTACTTTTGGCAAATAAAGAATGTCAAATAGGGTTCATTTCCTAATATTGACATGCGAGGTATAGAATATGTGGTTGCTCTTATACTGAAATGCAGAGAACTAATGATCAAAATGTTTTGTAGCACTGAATCTGGCAAGATGCATAAAAGCTATGAATTTTACAAAAAACTAATATCTTTAAAAACATGAAGCAAATGGTTAGTTGTATACCAGACATATTCTATTGGTAGGTAAAAATACTATTGAATTTTAATTCTAGCAATACTTATCTTTTGTTTGTTCTAGTTATGTAGCACTATGACAAATGAATTGAGGGACAGCGAAAGAAAATTGTTGTAAGCTCCAAAGCACAAAACTGTAATTGGAAAGAAAACGACATAATTAAACATTATATAAAATTCACAAACAAAAAACAGACATATAAAGTATATATATGGCAGCTAACCAATAGGCGATTTTGATCTGAATGTCTATTTTTTATATTTACCTTGTTTCCATAGTATGCAATTTAGCTCTTGAATATATAAAACCTGCTGCGAGCAAAAAAAACAATCAATATATATATATATATATATATATATTATATATATATATATATATATATATATATATATATATATATATATATTATATATATATATATATATATATATATATATATATATATATATATATTAATATATAAGCATACTCATGTAATACAGTGGAGTAAGCATGTAAATTTTATCAATACTTATCTTTTTTTTGCTGTAGTTATGTAGCTCCGTGGCAAATGAACAGAGGGTGGTTTGACAATAATGCATGATCATAATATACATAATAAGGGTCAGATCAGCGATTAGAAAATGGCTTTCATGATTGGCTGGTATATTCCTTATGCATTACATATATATAACAATAGGTAAAACAGTATAAAAATGTCTTTGAACCAAGATATTCAACCCAACAGGTTAAGTAATTTTGAAATTACATTCCACATTTTCTGATTAGACAGTATGAACACAACAACTGTAAGACATAAAGAAAAAAGTTGAAAAGGATCTCATTTGTAATACTTTAAAAGTTCAAATTCCTAAGAACACAAAATTTAAGCAATTACAAAGCCAGGGGGTGCAGCAGTTGTAAACACGGTAGTGTTTATGAGGCTCATATTTTTTTACCGAATAGGGCGAAAAACATGTGCAACTGGCCATACCTGAAAAGAAAGACGGTTGCATAACAATGCCATCCGGTCTTTGGCTAGGCAAGCCACGTTCCAAATTTTTCACCACCTACGTCATTAGTTTCAGAAAGTAGGTGCTAATCATTATAGCCGTACCCTAGCTTAACCAATGAATGCAATTTTGTAGGAAAATAAATGTAAATAAGGTTGGTAACCACTTACAACGAATGAGTCTGGTAAGGGTGGAAAAAAGAGGATATGCTTTCTATGGTTGGAGGTGAAGCCATCTAACTCACCAAGACGTGTAGCATGTCAACTATGGTATAAAAGTTGTAAATGTAAGGCAGACACAGAAAGTATATATATGAAAACTGACCAGAAGTCAATGCACATTTGCCTTGAAACATAATGGCATCTCCTGGTTGATAATAGTTGAAATCACCACATAGGCATTTATAATAACTTTCCTCTTCAAATACTCATCTAACCAAGTGGCATCCCATTGCTGGTGAATCAACTTGGGAATCGGGTCTTACTCTAGAAGACAGTGGCAGATCCTGTAATTAAATGCCATTTTATTTCTTTGTGGTCCATTCACTATTTTTTTGGAGTATGACTCGATTCCCAAGCTGATGCGCTACCAGTGGAATTAACATCCATCCCATAAATATTGAGATCTAAGCCGCTTATACAGTTCTAGAAGTCATGTTGTCGTCTCATAAGCTTTAAGGTGGTTGTAAACTTGCATTTGAAGCAAGTTTATCTGATATTCGTTGTGCAGTACATAAATAGCTGCTGGGGAAAAGTAATGTTCTGGTCAGAAGAACAGTGTAAACAACAATGATAAAAAAAAAAAAAAAAAAAAAAAAAAAAAAAAAAAAAAAAAGATGAAATAAAATATATATATATAGATATATATATATATATATATATATATATATATATATATATATATATATATATATATATATATATATATATATATATATATAACAACAGGCATTCACACAGGTCGAGCAAGGGTAGCTGTTGGTTCACTCTGATTTTTAGAGAAAACAGAGTATTCACATAGGTCGAGCTAGGGTAGTTGTTGGTTGACTCCGATTTTTAGAGAAAATAGAGTCGAAAAGATATAAAGATGATGATTGCAGAAAACAAACACGGTTGCATAATTATGCCATCCAGTGTTTGCGTCACCAAATAGTGTCAGTGGAGATCAACAGTCTGAAGCACCAAACACCCAGCCAATTTATTACCCGGACCCTCGCTGGACCGAGTTGCAAAAAAAAAGGGGGGGTTAAGTAGGCCAATAAATGTAAGTATGGTATAGGCTCATATTTTTAAACCAAATAGGGTGAAAAATAGGTAGAACCCGCCATGGCTGCAAAGAAACAAGGATGCATAAGCATTCGACACAGTCCTTGCCCTGCCAAGTTACAGATCCAATCTTTGACAACCCACTTCATTTGCTTCAGAAAAAAGTGTGAATCATCATAGCCTTAAACTTGATAACCAGCTACAACAAATAAGCGTAGCAAGGATAAAAAAAAAGAAAAGGATATGTCCACCTCATTCAAATCGTAACACTCCAAGGGCGGTACCGACGCCTGCCAAACATCAACACTTGTACAATCAGAATACATGTTTTTTGGTTGCATAATGATGCCATCCAGTGCTTGGCCCCTCAAGGTATGGATCCAATGTTTCACAGTAACAACTGTCATCATTGCCTTCTATATTCATTGAATAAAACTGGCAATCACTTACAATAATTACTTTGCTATCAGGTGGTCTGGACTGTTCATCCTCACTCTCATGAGTTTGTTTACTTTGACATACAAAACGTGCATTCTCAAAAGGCAAGTATCCCTGATGCATGAAGATGATATAGATAATAAGGCTCAGGTCAGCAATTATGGAACTGGTACTCAAAGCCAGCGTTGGCTGCAACCGTATGAACGGTATGCTAACCTATGGGCTATGGAAAACTACACCTACCAAAAAAGAGACTAATAACAACTATCATCATTGCCTGTGATATTCATCATGCATTACATAGAGACCGACCGAAAGGAAAGATTGTTTTGTTGAAAACAACAACAGCAGTTATTAGGCTCAGATTTTTAAACCAAATAGGGTGCAAAAGGTCTAGAACCGCCCATGGCTGCAAAGAAACACGGTTGCATATTGATGCCATCCAGTGCTTGCCCTGCCAAGGCACGGATCCAATATTTAATCAGGCACTTGATTTGTCTTAGAAAATAGTTGCTAATCATCATAGATCTAGTGTAAAAAAAACAGGGTAAATAGCCCAACCAATGGAACCCATACATTATATCATACTTACATTTATTGGGCTAGCTAAACCATTTTTTTTTGGAAACCTAGTCCAGCGAGCCTCCAGGTCAATGGAACCCATACATTATGTCTAAAAAGGCAAGTATCCAATATGCATGCATATTGGTAATGCCCTTTTAACGGCATACAAACTTATCGTTTCTAAAAGTCAGAAACCATAAAACTGATACAATACACATGCAGCGCCAATGAAAACAAACTCAGTTGCACATTTTGGATCTCAAAGGAAAACAAACACTGTGAGTGAGGATGAACAGCCTGGCCGACCAAATAACCAATCAATTTATAATCCGGACCAATAAATGTTACCATGCCACAAACCTGATAGAACTTATCAGTAATCTTGCATTTCTTAATGGGAAATGGCAACAGACTTCTGAAGTTCATTGTTGGTACAAAGAAACGCCATTGCATAATAGCAACCAACCTATCATACCATCATGTCCTGCACATTGCAGTCTAATATTCAAAACTCGTGTGAACAGTAGCATTTCAGATGGGTTGGCACGATGCACACCATCTGATGTTTCTAAATGCTAGAAACCATAAACTTGATATAATATAGCAGCACTCTCAGATCTCTTAATAGAAAATGGGTACAGAGGTCCGAACTTCATCATGCCTGCAAAGATACTCGGTTGCGTAATAGCAAGTAAGCTATCATGCCATCAAGTCCTTGCCCTCGCAAGCTAATGTTCAGACCTCCTATGACCAACACCATTTGAGATATGTAGCTCCACTATAACAACTATAATCAAAATAAATGTTTAATTAAATTCATCAAGACCATGCATCAGACAACAACAACAACGCAACCCTGTGAAGATCGTTTAGCTCAAGGTGTGTTAGACCTCATATCTAGGATTATACAATAATAATGAATAAATAAATACGTAGCGGATAAATACAAAACATTCATTATTATTGAACAAGGTTTCTTCGCCATCATCTCTACCATTAACAAATACAAACACCAAAAGCCCCAATGCTACGTGATCAAGTGTAGCAAGGTTACCTAATCTAACAGGAGTCAAAGATCCTTGAGGCTTATACAAACTACCCTAGGTGTTTTCCCATAAAACACCTGTACACACACTTTTCCTGGATTTTACATTGTGGAAGACCTAAAACGTATTCCCTTATGTTTCTTTATATACTAGAAACATTAGGGTTACAAAGGATATACATAAAATAATAAAAGATTTGTTGTAATCTTTTCTTTCTTTGAAGTTCCATCCTTTGTCATCTTTAGTCCTTCATCTTTCATCTTTTGTCCATATCAACTCTAAATTATAATTCCCAACAATCTTCCCCTAGTTGATATTGACAAAACCATGTATGAAAGATGTCGTCTTCCCCTTAATCCATGCATATTATCAAGGATCTTCAAGCTGCAATCTTCAATAAATCTTCTTCCCCTTTTTATCATCATCAAATAGGGAACAAAAGTATGCAACCTTGATTTTCATAACCACGAATCAATATTACACGTCCAATCCATCTTTTCAATGTTTCAAATTACCCACCATTAAGTTTTCCGCACTAAAAATCAGAACGAGTAGAATAATAGAGAATCAAAACCAGCGAGTAGTAATATCAATAGCAGTAGAAAAACCTTACCTCGATGTACAAACTCAGTCAATAAAGAGAAAGAACCTAACATTAAATATGAAGTAAGAATAACTAACCTCAATTACTGCATATACCCATACGATGCTAGTAAATAATCAAATACTGTCTTAATAATAAACTAGGAACATAAACCCCAAACGATGTAATCAAGTAGAATCCAATCCTTGACATTATGAACACTCAGCACAATCAATTCGACTCACTTCAAGTTCAGCAATTCGATAGATATAAATAAGAACCATAAACCCAAACGTAATCCACTTCAATCTCAAATAAGTAACTAAATAACCCGTCATAATGAAAATAATAAAGCTAACTTTAACGAACCAATTAAATCAATACCAAATCTGTTGTCCCTGATGTTTAACACCGTTCAACATATTACCCCACTGTGTCAAATCCAAATAGGCACAAATGGAATATAAGTCGACAATTTTATTCATGTACACCGACCCATTATCTTTACCTATGCACTGCCACCATTAAGCAAAAGAATAATCAACCGACCCACGATGCACATATGATCTTATTCTTTAACTTCAACCACCGACCAGAACAAAAGAACCACATGCGCATGTATGAAACCAAAACTTCAGTACAATAACTTCAATGAAGAAAATCCCATGCGTAACATCAACAACCATGCGCTTCACAAACATACTGTGCGAACACTATAATGTCTTCATGTAGTATAAACTAAATGAGCAGTACCATAAGCAGTACTAATATGAGAGACCAGTACTAACTATGTAAACGTAGCAGTACAAACTGTTCGACCAACAGTACAAACTCACTCTGAGAGCAGTACGAATGAAACTTTGTGAGAAGTATTAACTGCTAGAAAGTGAACACATGAAGTCTGGAAACACAACAACATTAACGCCACCAATTTAGGGTTTTGAAAAACCCTAATATTCAGAACATGTTGCGTCAAAAACCCACGACCTATCAGCCTCTTTCGTAACCCTCAATGACCAGTAACCAGTTTTAACATCAGAAGGATTAAGTAACATGAAACCCTAAAAACCGATCATAAAATCCATCCAAACACTGCTTTCTTTCATGAATAATTGATAACAAACAGCATATATCCCACTTCCATAATGATATAACATGAATAGAACCAAAATCATGAAGTGGATAACAAGAAAACCCTAAAAATTCAACTTACTTCCTTTTCTGCAGCAGACTTTTAGAAAATTCATATCTTTTTACTGAGAGCTCAGAATGAAGATCCCTTCAGTTAGAATCTCCTTTAATATGCCAAGAACCTCCAGTAAAAATTTCATCACGATCCAACGGTTAACGAAAAAGTTATCGCCGTTTGAAAACTTGCCTGTAGAAAAATACGAAAATATTTCCAGATTCGAATTTTCATCTGTTCTTCGAAAAACCTTATAGATCCTAGATCACGAGCCAACCTGGCTTTGATACCACTTGTTGAGATCGTTATGCTCAAGGTTTGTTAGACCTCATATCTAGGATTACACAATAACAATGAATAAATCAATACGCAGCGGATAAATACAAAACATTCATTATTATTGAACAAGGTTTCTTCGCCATCATCTCTACCATTAACAAATACAAACACCAAAAGCCCCAATGCTACGTGATCAAGTGTAGCACGGTTACCTAATCTAACAGGAATCAAAGATCCTTGAGGCTTATACAAACTACCCTAGGCGTTTTCCCATAAAACACCTGTACACACACTTTTCCTGGATTTTACATTATGGAAGACCTAAAACGTATTCCCTTATGTTTCTTTATATACTAGAAACATTAGGGTTACAAAGGATATACATAAAATAATAAAATATTTGCTGTAATCTTTTCTTTCTTTGAAGTTCCATCCTTTGTCATCTTTAGTCCTTCATCTTTCATCTTTTGTCCATATCAACTCTAAATTATAATTCCCAACAAACCCAAAACATCACATCAGGAAATTAGGGACCGGTACAATTAAATATAGCAAAACGGATAAAAGCGGGAAATTTAAAACAAACAACTATAAAAAAACTTGTAATCTTATAATCCTAAAACAACAACCCTAATAAAAGAATAAGTGTCCAATTAAATTAAGGCAAACCCTAAAGCAAAAAATAACACCAACACAACTGTAAATGTCACATAAGAAAATCAACAACAACCACAATTAACTCGTACATCAACCAACAACTATAAATACCTCGAACACAAAAATAATAGCAGGTAACTAAGTCAATGATATCAACAATTAAATGCAACAACAGGGTAAACCTCACATGATAAAATTGGTACCAACAACAACAAAAATAACTAAACATAATAAAACAATAGAACCTACAATCAATGGTTCCACATGCTTTCTTTACACGATCAGGGCATCATTTTTTTTCATGGCAAAAGTTGGTAGCACATCTAAACCTGATCTAAAAGTGTGTATAAAACTAAGCAAGAAACTGTAGATATAACATATGGCATAAGAACAACCACAAAACTAATAAAATAATAGTAATACTATTAATATAACTGTAGCTACTCTCACAGAATACTGTAGCTACTTCATAACCCATATATTCGGATCGGGAAAGCCTGAATGGGGCTCGGGCCCAGGAGCCAGGATTGCACGGATCGGATCCTAAAGCAAAGGGAATACTGTGAGTGGAGATCAACGGTCCGGAGCACCAAACACCCACCCAATTGATTACCCGGACCCTCGCTGGACCGAGTTGCAAAAAATAACGGGTTAAGTAGCCCAATAAATGTAAGTATGGTATAATACAATATCGAACGAGTTAAAAAAACAACTTGAATTCAAAACGGGGACCGATCGGGTCTCACCTGACCCGGTGTGAACGTAATCAGACGGCGACGAACAATAAGTCCATATAGGCGGAGAAGTATGGAGATTCGAAGAGTATTACGATTCATGAAGTGTTGCGATGTCGGCGCGTCGTGTGTAGGGGTAAACCTTCGTGATATTCGGTGCTTGTGTACATATGCAAAACTTTACCATTTCCAAAATCAAGTGTAAAACCTATTTGAACATAATTCTATTATAGCTATGTAGGATCGTTATAGCTCTAGACTTGTTAGGTCTAATCTAGGACAAATAATAACAAAGACGAAATATTCAATAAAGAATCAATTGTTATTATCAACAAGGTTTCACAATCTCCTACACACTCCAATTCTACTTGATCAAGGTAGAACGTGTTACACACCTTGTAACATGGATCAAGACTTGACCTTGAAGTGTAAAACAAACACAAAACCTACTATCTAGGCGTTTAGAAGAACACACGCCTAGAACACACACTTTAGTAATCGACTACATTATGATTTGTGCACACATAAACTAATGACCTAATGTCTCTTTATATAATAGAGATCATCTAGGTTCACAAGGAAAACATTCCTAATACAATAAGGAAACTAAATATTCTTTTAAGCATATCTTCTAGAATATTCCAAATCCTCCATCTTTTTGTAGTTTTTCTTCTTGTCATTTTAAGTCCTTCATGTTTCATTCTTCTTGTTTTGTATCATCAAATCAATAAAACCCAACAATCTTCCCCTATTTGATGATTACAAAACATACACATTCTTGTACGAACTTCCCTAGACGTAGTAAAGAAGTTGAGATAATTAAATCTCACCATGAATGAAACAACCTTGTTTTCCCCTTAATCCATGCCATGCCACCACAACATCTCTTCCCCTTTTTCTTATAATCAAATAGGGAACGTATGCAAATATGATCTTGACAAAGCCTTCCAATGTTTCAAATTGCCCTCCATGACGCATATATACAAAAAAATAAATCCAAAACAGTAGAAACTCCAACTAGCAGTAGTAATAATGATCAACAGTAGTAAGAATCAAAAACTTCCCCTTGAGTGGTGCATGAACATCAAATGATTAAACACATTATAAGAATAAGCTTCCCCTGAAACCAATGTGTTAATCATCTTCATGATTCTTCAAATCTGTAGGCTCCTTGTAATGATCACTAATGAAGAAAACTTGATATACCAAACTTGAAACCAAAGTAAAATATCCCAAACTCGTTACTTAAGCTTGCACTATTATTAATTGAAAACAGTATAGAGAGTTGTGGTGTATCAAATCTCTAAACCTCTTGAATTTATCCACATCGACTTCATCGTGTGACACTGAGTACTACAATGTATCTCCTTTAAGTGATAGTTAACTAAGTCTTCGTTCATCCACCCCTTGACCTATGAAAACTAGATAAACCAAGTCCCAATCATAAACCATATATAAACAAGAAAGTCACTAATCAATAGCTAGGAATATTGATGATGAAATAAGTAAACGCCTTCGTGAACCTCACTTCAATCTCAAATAAGAGATAAACAATTTTTCTTCGTAACCAACTTTTCCAATAAATCCAAACACGAGCCTTATAAACGTTGAAGAACATTTAAAACAAAAACCATCTTTAGTGTGTGTACAACATCTCCATATCCATCCGAAAACCAAATCCATGTTTTATTAGATATCAAACAAAACTTGAATAATAATCAATCTCAACGAACATCAAGTCTTCAATCCAAAAAAAAAACATACACAACTCGAATGCATATAAACTCCCTTATTCACATAATGTGCAACCCTCTTTCCAATAATAACCAATTGGATTGCTAAATTCTTGAACCAAACTGATCATAATAATGGTCCACAACTCAAAAAAATAATAATAATAGTACCAGCTCTAACAAATTACTCTTTGTTAGCTTCGACTTATTTATCAACAACACATCTCCACTCATTAACAAGACACCTCAAAACCCTAATATTATAAATTGTTAAGGAGAAGCACTTATTCAGAAGTAGCAGCATTAACAATACCTGAGCAGCACTAACTGAATAAGGACAGCAGCACTAACCTAAATGCAGCAGCTTTAACTTGATAAAGGCAACATTAATAGGCAACGAGCAGTAGTAAAATCTCACAAGTAGCTTAAACATTTAATACCAGAGCAAATCGATCAAGTAACATACTCATCAAATCACCACGCATCAGATCTAATACTGATATCCATCAGACCCTTTAAACGCATTAGCACCAAACTTATTACAGATCTGAATCTCCACCAGAATTGATCCACAACAAACCAGTAACTTCAGTCATTATTCGTTCCAAGAAGTAGACTTACTTCAAACACAAGGCGTTATATACCAGTAACCCTACTTCACAAATAGATTTACTCCAGTAAGCTCATTCAACATAGCATTACTCCATCGAGCAGACTTGTATCCAAACCAAAACCCTTAACAGCAGACACGCACGCAGCAACGTTAACCTTCAGAGCAGCTTTAATCAACTATGAGCATTACTAACTTAATTGGACGAGTAAAAAGGAGCAGCAACATTAAGATCAAGCATGTTCAGACGAGCAGTACTAATTGCCAAACAGCATTAACTTACAACTGTAAAGAGCAGTATTAATGAGAAGTTATGAGCAGCAATACAGCAGTAGTAAACCAAACTTGATCATGCAAACATAAAACCAGTTCATGCCATCAGTAATAGAGTAAAGTTACTTCCAATCAAATCGTAGTGCTTTTTCCCAATGAAGTAAAGATAAGCGTAGGATTACTTCCAAAGAAAATCACGTAATAAGAATTACCAATAACCTCAAACAAAGATAGTACAATTACTGGTAACATAAGCAGTAGCGTTTAGAAACAAGACCAGTAACATTATTCCACTTTCTTTATCCCTCACATAACCCTCAACTTTCAACATATATTAATCTCTTAAATTACCCATGTACAGAAGATAAATCACTCAATATAAGCAGTTCATAATACTATTATATCAACTCACTTAGAAACCCTAGCAAGAGTTAGGTTTAATAAAAACATTAATTGCGGATCTTACATGATAGTAACCAGAGATGTAGTCGAAGAGGGTTTTGGAAGATCACAAATCCTCAAAGTCGCTTAGGGTTTTCTTCTTTGCTAAACACTATTAATCCTTGACGCCCTCATATACATTCATAACCGACTTACTTTATTTAATTAAATCGACAGAATTGTGAATTTAGGAAGTTTGATATCACAAAAATCCTTAAACAACTAATTTCCATGATGAATCAGAATAAGGAAATCCTTTAAAAACAAAACCCTTTAAAAGAAACCCAAAAATTCGACTAACTTTTTGTTTCTGCAGCAGACTTTTAGAAAATTTATATCTTTTTATTGAAGACTCAGATTGAAGATCCCTCCGGTGAGAATATACCATGATGTATGAAGAACCTCCAGTAAAAATTTCGTTAAGATCCAATGGTTAACGAACGATATATCTCCTTTTTAAAACAGCACTGCAGAAAGTTACGAAAATAAAACCAAAGTCGATTTTTTCTTCATTCTTCGACAAAAACCTTGTATAATCCCTAGATCACGAGCTCCTTGAGCTCTGATACCACCTGTAGGATCATTATAGCTCTAGACTTGTTAAGTCTAATCTCGGACAAATAATAACAAAGGCAGAATATTCAATAAAGAATCAATTGTTATTATCAACAAGGTTTTACAATCTCCTACACACTCCAATTCTACTTGATCAAGGTAGAACATGTTACACACCTTGTAACAGGGATCAAGACTTGACCTTGAAGTGCAAAACAAACACTAAACCAACTATCTAGGTGTTTACAAGAACACACTCCTAGAACACACACTTTAGTAATCGACTACATTATGATTTGTGCACACATAAACTAATGACCTAATGTCTCTTTATATAAGAGAGATCATCTAGGTTTACAAGGAAAATATTCCAAATACAATAAGGAAACTAAATATTCTTTTAAGCATATCTTCTAGAATCTTTCAAATCCTCCATCTTTTTGTAGTTTTCCTTCTTGTCGTTTTAAGTCCTTCATGTTTCATTCTTCTTGTTTTGTATCATCAAATCAATAAAACCCAACAAGCTACTCTCAGTATTGCAAAATCACTGTCCCTAACGGAATATAGGTGATCAGTCTACATCCAGCCGAGGTTCATTGAATTTTTGAAATATTCAGCTTAGTTACACTATTACTATGTCCTTCACTTTTAAAGCCATTTTAAGAAACCATGACGAGTGTCCAAACTCGAAATCAAATAATGTGTTACGCAAGGAAATAGCGTAACTCTGTGACAGGTTCGGTGCATCGACGTAAGTATATGAAAATACTTATAGTGAACAGTGAAAATAAGTGAAATAAATCATCAAAATAAAAGGCACACATCTCATCGAATGTAACATTAAATATCTCAACAAATACGTTATCCAAACAAAATTACAAGAGAGGCATCGGCTTGGCAGGCAGGCACATGACGGTCACAGGATTTAAGTTTTCGTAAAAATGGTTATAGTCTAGGTTTTTGAAAATACCCAGTTCTCTATGACCTGTTCCTCTGATACCATCTGTAACACCCCGAAATTCGATTAGCGGAAGCATACAGGTCATGGGGTGCTATTGAATAGTTATCACAACACAAGGTACAAAGAAAGGTTTTACTTAAACCATTTTAGAAGAAATTTCATAACTGAAAACATTCAATTTACATCGTTCCAAAAATAGTGCAGAAAATATATGTCCATAAAAGGATTTAAAGCGGTCTCAAATAGTTTTCAGAGTCATCTATGACCATGCCATGCCCTTCGCCAAGCTCTTCCAAAAGTAAGTTATGCAGCGAAAAAGATCTAACACCTGAGATAAAACAAACTAAAAGTCAACACAAAGGTTGAGTGAATTCATAGATTTAAAGTAAAGTAGCTGATCACAATATTTTAAGTTTAAGAGAAAGGAGGCTACGTAGTTATACGCCCGAAAGTTCAGATGTTGCCACTTCAGTAAGTGACCGATGTCGTTGTACCGATCAAAAACAAACCTAATTACCTTATACAAGATAGGGAAAGCGGGTATCGTATCCACGAGGAGTATGTGGTTCTAATTTAAGTTTTGGGGTGATCACTGATCAATAAAAGTTGTGGTTTTGAAAACTTAATAACTAAATACTAATTAACTAGAAAGGGAATAAGCTAATAATTAAACTACTATTTAACTTGAATGTAAATAATCAATAAAAAGTAAATAAGCAAATAAAAGTATAATTTGTAAACAATTGGGTAGAAAAGCAATCCCTCCCGGCTCTAGATATATTGATATGACTAACTTACAGATTATTACTAACGTTTGCCTTCAAACCACATAGACATAGTTTGTATTAATTGAAAAGGACAATTTTGGGCACAAGTTATACTCACCACACGAATCGTCTTAATACCTAAACTAGTTGGACTCGACACGACTCGTTGACTAGAAATAACATGTCTTATAATAATCCTATCAATTAATTTTTTAATTAGTCAAATGAACAATTATGGGTACAAATTATGTTTACCATACGACCGTCTTAACCCCTATGCTAATTAGGCTCGGCATAATCGTTGACTCGCAATAATATGTCTCACAATAATTCACTTAAATAATTATACTAAAACATTAAAATCAAATAAAGGATATGCATTAAAATCATGTGAATTAATGTTTGACAAACAAAATAAAATTCGTAAACATGATCAAACCAAATATCTTTTACCGGGAGAGATTACAAGAGGTTTTAGCCGCGCATCACGTTGGAAGACATCGTCTCTGTTCCAATTTGCATGCCGTCCATATGCACGGTCGCCAAAAGAATCAAATAATAATATATATAATATATGAATGTGGCATGTGTTCTCGAATGAAATCACAAGAAAAATGGCGGCTGACAATTTTTTTGCCAATCATATATTAACCAGTGGATCTTTCTTTTATTGTATCCAATGGGGGTAGCTGGGAATGTTTTGCTTCCTGTGATCCGAAATTAAAAAATGACTGCTGCTTTTTTTTTAATCAATTGTCTCTTCTGTGATGTCGAATGGATATATCCATGGGACCCTCTGTGTTGTTCAAGTTAATGCCAACAAAAGCCCAACATATGGCTCTCTTCCTTTGCTGCTCGTACGATCCAACAGTAGCCCAACATTATTTTCTTTCTTGGACTTTTAATAATGGATTAGTAGCACAAGGCCCACTGATATAGATAGCTCAAATTAAAGTCCAAATCACAAGCTGAACATTGTGACGAAAATAAGCATCTATTAACTTCATATTTTCGTGCTCTTTATCATTTGAATGTGTGGCTCTATCTCTTTTCTCTTTAACAATATAGTAGCTCGCACATCTTTTAAACGTTTAGCCTTTATAAGCTTGTAATATCACCAACTTAACTCCTTCATGCGCATAGCCTACATAACCACAAAACACCCTCAAAGTACATGTATAACAACGAACAACAATGCAACAATGTGTTATTAACATGCTATGAGGTGTATGTAAAATACACCGATCAAACCTCCCCAACTTAACCCTTACTCATCCTGAGGAAGAAATCTACTATATTTTAGCATGTTAATTACATAATTTTTAATCATACCATTGAAATTCCATCAAAAAGATTAAATTCAACCTAGTACACTAACAACCATCCTATGTGACCAATAATCCAAAATGATTACCAATATTTTTGTCCTTCTTAAACACTTAACATAACCGTTCCCATTGGTTCCATTTACTTTATATTTCATATAATTAACCATGCGCCCAACATACTTATTACACCCCTATAATCAATCTAAACATATATCCAAAACAAGAGGTGAGAATACCTTATACCTATTATAATACCGGAGTTTTTATACCATAGGAGCAAACTTTTTAAGAGCACATAAGCCATCATACATTAGCTTATATATTTCAATTTTTGATCAATTTTTGCACATGAATTTTACTTTATATTTCAAGCATTTTTGCTCATAACATGCATAAGCTCCTTTTTAGCCATCCGGAACTGTTTCTTATACATGTCATCCCGAATGCTTAATACACTCCTTTTAAGGTTGATATAAAGACCAATCATTCGGATGTATGAATATCTATCCTATAGGTGTATACTAAGACACATCGCCACACGGAAACAGGTTAATTTAGTCCATTTTAATTAAATGGGAATAGCTATGCTTCGTGCCTACTGGTACATCATATGATGGAGTTATCTGCCACATAGTCTAATTAATCAATGCACTAACTTAAACCAACCTTTCTAATTTCATTAACAACAATACAAGGATTGGGTTATTTCACATAAAATTGCCTCAGCTAAGTGCAATGCTATCAATCATAAGAATTGGTGTCTGACCCATGCTAACAACTAAAATATCACCTTGCGCGGGTGACGAATCAGATAGGCAAGCTTAGCATATGACTACCACGAATAATTATGACAGTTCTCCAACTTTTTTCTATGGCCACCGTGCGCGGGTGACAAGCCGGATAAGATCAATTTAATTGTCCTAACCTAACTATTACATTATTATATTTCATATTATATTATTTTAACTTTCTTCCCGTTCTAAGCAAGAGTAAGTAGGGAAATTCAATCGGGTATGGTTTGATCATCTACTAATTATACATATGCCTAACTACATGCAAACCATCAAATCAATTTTATAACCAAATTATACAATGGAATCGGGTGCACCTTATAATCATGGCTGGATCTTCTAGTTTGCTTCAATAAATCATCCACAAGCTAATCTTCAGAATTTGCAAACACTCAACAAATATATGTAGAAGAAACTTCCACATCCAATTAGCACAAAACTCTTATAATGTGATTTCAAAAAAAAAAAAAAAAAAAAATAATCAATTTTTCCAAAAATCACATTTTGACCCATTTTTTACCACAATTTCACACAAAAACATGTAACACATGTGACAGCCCCTCCCCAACTTAAAGCATTGCATTGTCCCTAATGCAAAAGATTTAAGTTGAAAGTTTGGTTAAAAATCACTTTGACAAACTCACACAACACAAAAACCTAACTCACTTTCGTAGGAATCACGGTTGCATTTAGCGTATGCAACAAGCCTTTTAAACCATCCGGTAGCCCGAGTGGACGAGTTTAGTCTCGTGATGGTTTGTAGTAAACACACCCACAAAGTTTTTAACATACACAAAAATAAGAAAATAAAAAGAAACATAAATTAGAAAGAACATAAACATACACTACAATCCACGGGTTGCCTCCCGCGAAGCGCTAAGTTTACCGTCGTCAGCCCGGCAATACCTAATATTAGTTTCACGGTGGTATGATGGAACATTTACCAAACGAGTTACCTAGATGCAATGAAACTTTACGGGTCCATGCCATATCCCTCTTTTCAAACACTTTATGAATATTAGTTTCCCTTATGCATAAGAAGTGTTTATGCTTTGAAACCCATACTCATCTTTTCCTTTTTCTTCGGCTTGATGCACTACGAACCTGTTTCACACGGGCCTTCTTTCTTGCATCCTTAATCAATTTACTACAATTTGGCAGTCCATGAAACTTCTTCTCTTCTTTGCGTAGGGGTTCTCTCAATTTACGAACTCCTACTCATGCTTTCCTATGAACTTGCTCAAAAATAATATGAAGGAGTGCCCTGTTATAGTTCTTATTACACCGCTCAACAACATAATGATTTTCTATTAGTAACAACCTTGCTTGTGCTTTCCCCTTTGTATAAGTTGAGTCACCAATACCAAATTTTTTGATTAATACTTGAGGCACATGTGGTGGGTTTGGGTCGATACGGGGGCCCTCGACTTCCTCCTCATTGCGATATTGTTGTTCTTTCAATGAATTTGAACACTCATCTTCATATAGCGAAGGATCGAACAAGTCCTCATCTTCTTTTGATTTTGTATCATCAATTAATGAAAGTGTTGGTTCATTTAAAGTTGGGAGATAAGGTGTGGTATTTGTCTCCACAACTCCCTCCCCAACTTTAGGAGGAACCAATTCTTCACGATGATCTTTTACCGGCAAAATGAGGTCATCAAATGAATTACTATTAACATCAATATTATATCCATCTTCTTCATCTTCATCTTCATCATCAAAATCAAACATGGTGACGCCTTGAGATTCATATGTTTCTTGCCTATTAAATTGATCTGCCAACGGATCCCCATGTGTCTCAAGAGCTGCAATACTAGCGTATCTTTGATTTGCCTCTCTGTTGAATTTTATCATTGAAATGAGCTTATCCAATTTTTGGTCAAGATACGAGAGATGGTTATCACCTTGTCCTTGGCCCTGATGATCATATTGTTGAGTCGGTCTCTATGGTTGATTGAAGAAACCAGAGCTCTCATATGAAGGATGATAATATTGACCACCATATTCCCCTCGATACCTCGTGTAATCTTCCATCTCAATATTGTAATTAGCATGATATGTGTTATGCTCATAATCATCATATTGAGATTGATAGTCATATGTCTCAAGTACTTGCTCCTTCCTACTTGCTTTCTCTTCCAGACAATTTTCATAAGAATGAAATGGATTCCCACAAGTCCAGCATGAATCCATAAAAGCTCTAGGTTAAACAAATGATGAAACTGACCATGCAAGATTACCTAGAAATCTCGGGATCGTAAACTAAAGGTGATGTACGTCCCGATCTACGCGTGCGCATACAATAACCTGCACACTCACAACCACAAAACAAACAAGCAAACAAAACAATAGAAAAAGAAATTCTTTTTGTATTTTATTTTATTTTATTGATTTTTAAAACTATTAACAAAAACTTAAACCAAAAGCGCACTCACTCCCCGGCAGCGGCGCCAAAATTTGACCGATGTCGTTGTACCGATCAAAAATAAACCTAATTACCTTATACTAGATAGGGCAAGCGGGTATCGTATCCACGAGGAGTATTTGGTTCTAATTTAAATTTTGGGGTGATCACTGATCAATAAAAGTTGTGGTTTTGAAAACTTAATAACTAAATACTAATTAACTAGAAAGGGAATAAGCTAATAATTAAACTACTAATTAACTTGAATGCAAATTAGCAATAAAAAGTAAATAAGCAAATAAAAGTAGAATTTGTAAACAATTGGGTAGAAAAGCAATCCCTCCTGGCTCCAGATATATTGATATGAATAAGTTACAGATTATTACTAACGTTTGCCTTCAAACCCCATAGACATAGTGTAACACCCCGTGACCCAACACGACTAAAAAATGTGAAAATTTTACGCAAATGGTACGCCCGAAAACTGACCAACAGTTACTCTTTTGCAAACTGACAAAAATCTATACACAATTAGACCTTGAGACAAATTTTGAATGAAACTAGACTCAATTACCTTCAAAACGACGGGTGGCACGACCCGTGACGACTTACGATTCAAAAGTTACGATTTTTCAAAGAATGCCAAAATCTGGCATAACTCACCCATCCGATCGGATGGGCATCCAACCGATCGGTTGGTTGGTTCTGTCCAGATTTTGGGGTGTCAAAATCCCCGCTTGGAAACCCGACTTCCCGAGCTCAAAACTTGACCAAACTTTCCATATTTCTTTGGTACACTAATGGGCTCATTTTCATGCATAAACATCTAACATTTAATCACCCGAAATAGTACCTCAAAATTTGACAGGTTATGCATAAAACCCATTTTGACCCATTGACACCTCAAACCCTTTAGAACTCCTCATTTACACACTAAACTTTACCAACATACTTGAATTAACATACCAAACTTGTTCCAAGGGTACATGACCCATTTACATTTCAAAATGGACACGGGAGGCTATTTGCCAAACGCCCCTTTAATATTGACTAGAACTACAATCATGTACCATAGAGACTTCATGACTTTTACACATAAACAAACCATGACTTAAACATGAAAACAAGACCGTTGAGTAACAAAATGACCATATAAATTGAAGTATACCCAAAACACGAAATGACACTCGGGGCTTCCAATTTCAATGCGTTTGGTCCAAAAGATTTTTGGTCTTCTAGTCTACCTTCTACACTATAAGCTAAGCTAAGCCCTTACCCTTGCTTCCTTCACTTGTACCTACAAAATCATCATCATCTAAACTATAAGCGAAAACGCTTAGTAAGTATACAAGATATAACCAACATCACATTTACATAAAATTGGTGATTAACACCAATCATAACATTAACAAGGAGCATAAATGGGATTATTACTCACCTTGACCAAGCAAGTAATTACATAACATTTACATTTAGCATTGGATCCAAGCTAACATACATTCACAAGCTCCATAACAAATCACATTATCACAATCATAACATTAACAAGTTATACTCATATACTTACCTCAAATCCCACTAGCTTCCTAATTGGCTTTGATTGGGCTTATATAATTGCTCCCTATCACAAGATTAACTACAATTAGTGACTAACAAACTAAGGAGACCATCAATTCACTACCTTTTGCCATGATCCTCAAAACCCACCGTATGAACCCTAATTTTTAACATTGGGGAAACATACTTACAAGATGAAGAGATCACAATTAAGGTATCTCTAGTGATTCCTGATCACTTCTTGATACTCAAAATGAGCTCGATGATCACTTGAAATCTTCCCTCCCTTTTTCTTGCTAAATGTCGACACATAGATCACACCCAACTTTTCTAGATTTTTCATGAACTAGCTATTTAATCATGTGTTGGATTATCTTTGGTCATTTGGCAATTATAGTCCTTCTAGTTCTATTCTTCCTATTTTGACCACACATTTAGCTATCATTTTATCCATAACACATATCTTATATCTACATAGCATCATATTTACATAAATAGTACCTTGCCGGAATACGGGTGTAACACATAGTTTGTATTAATTGAAAAGGACAATTTTGGGCACAAGTTATACTCACCACACGAATCGTCTTAATACCTAAACTAGTTGGACTCGGCACGACTCGTTGACTAGAAATAACATGTCTTATAATAATCCTTCAATTAATTTTTTAATTACTAAAATAAACAATTATGGGTACAAATTATGTTTACCATACGACCGTCTTAACCCTTATACTAATTAGGCTTGGCACAATCGTTGACTCACAATAATATGTCTCACAATAATTCACTCAAATAATTAAACTAAAACATTAAAATCAAATAAAGGATATGTATTAAAATCATGTGAATTAATGTCTGACAAACAAAATAAAATCCGTAAACATGATCAAACCAAATATCTTTTACCAGGAGAGATTACAAGAGGGTTTAGCCGTGCATCATGTTGGAAGACATTATCTCCGTTCCAATTTGCATGTCGTCCCTATGCACGGTCGCCGAAATAATCAAATAATAATATATATAATATATGAATGTGGCCTGTGTTCTCGAATGAAATCACAAGAAAAATGGCGGCTGACAATTTTTTTGCCAATCATATATTAACCACTGGATCTTTATTTTATTGTATCCAATGGGGGTGGTTGGGAATGTTTTGCTTCCTGTGATCCGAAATTAAAAAATGACGACTGCTTTTTTTTTAATCAATTGTCTCTTCTGTGATGTCGAATGGATATATCCATGGGACCCTCTGTGCTGTCCAAGTTAATGCCATCAAAAGCCCAACATAGCTTTCTTCCTTTGCAGCTCGTACGATCCAACAGTAGCCCAACATTATTTTCTTTCTTGGAATTTTAATAATGGATTAGTAGCACAAGGCCCACTAATATAGATAGCTCAAATTAAAGTTCAAATCACAAGCTGAACATTGTGATAGAAATAAGCATTTATTAACTTTATATTTTCGTGCTCTTTATCATTTGAATGTGTGGCTCTCTCTCTTTTCTCTTTAACAATATAGTAGCTCGCACATCTTTTAAACGTTTAGCCTTTATAAGCTTGTAATATCACCAACTTAACTCCTTTATGCGCATAGCCTACATAACCACAAAACACCCTCAAAGTACATGTATAACAACGAACAACAATGCAACAATGCGTAATTAACATGCTATGAGGTGTATGTAAAATACACCGATCAGTAAGCTCATGACACGCAAAACGTTAACCGGCACCAATAACATTGGCGTAAGTCGACAGTAACCACGGAATTTCATAATATAACAGTTGCCCTCAGGAAGGTACTTTGCCAGATACCTTGATAAAATCGAATATAGCACATCACATGCGGACCGGAGCTAGTTAGCATGGCGGGAGGGTCAATTCCTATATGCCTATATCCATATATTCGCACTCACTCGCAAGTGATTAATGGTTCATGATCGAGGGACTTGCTTTTGGCATGGACGGTACTTAGTGCTTATCAGATGTTCTGCAAAGTTTTCAGTTCGAAGAACAGTTTTCAAACAATTGTGATCATAATAAAAATAGTAGCATGTATCTCACCCCAAGTTGTTTACAAAACAGTTAAGATAAATAAGAGTGGGGCTATGAACTCACCTCAGTATGCAGCGATGCAAGATATCACAACTAGTATCAAGTAGTAAGACACAATGGCATTCACGAAATATAAGCACAACGATACTGGATCGGCACAACCTAATAAGTAACATGTTTCAGAAATAATCCTCAAGTATTTTATGAAGTAGCGTTCGTTGAATACTCATGTTAATAAAAAGGTTTAGTTTTCAATGTTGATGAAAAGAAGTAATCGTTTGTAGACTCGTGTGGTTTTTAGAAAGTATAGTTTCAAGATTAGATCACGTTAAGACGATGAAAGTCGAAGGATAACATATAAACAACAAGGAAGGAATGAGGAAAAAGAGTAAAATGTTCTCGTGTAGAAGTCGTAAAATGTACAATCGAACAGTAACTCATGCCAAAACGAATAGAATCAAGAATGAACGAATAAATGATATCGAAAGAATATAAGACTAGAGATAAGTCGATGAATGAGTTGGATGTTTACCCCGTATCCCAAAATGTAACTTTGTATATATATTTGGATAAAGTCGTTTTGTATAAATTCATAAGATTTTTAATAGGTTTATAAGTTCATAAATGTTGGGAGGTTTTATAAACTTTGGCGTAACGCGTCCGTTTATATTACATTCCCGAGCTAACGTGAATAATTGTAATCAAGCTTTATAAGTTTTATTCAAGTTTTACACAAGTTTTTATACCGTTATCATTCGCGTAATTTATTAGATTCGGTTTATCAGATAATTTGTGTCCGTTCGGGTCCAAACATATTAAGCTCAACGAGTCTAATATATTCTTCCGTCTCTTGTATCAAATCATAAAATAATCCTACACCAATATCGTAAATCCAATAATGGTTACAATGAATTATTCAAACCACTAATCTATTACAATAATTTTACAATTACAATGAATTGGTGACAAAATCCCCGGTATAACTCCAATGGCATCCAACATCATCATCGATTACGAAAAACAAACAACCAAAGATTAAGTTAGTATGGTGCTCGATAAATTATAACACACAAAAATAATACACAACAATATATAACAAGACAGTTTATGACTTCTCAAAATAATCCAAACAGACTCTTCTTATTAATACTTTGGGCTTCGACCCAAAGTTAACCAAACACACTTTTAATTTGTTGTTGGGCTTGACTCAAGATTAATTTCAACCACACCCTTTTAACCTTTCCTTGGGCTTCAGCCCATTTATACTCAAACGCACCCTTATTGTGACGGGCTTGAGGCCCATCTCATCACAACCAAACACAAACATAAAACTCAAATACACAAACAAAATCTCACAGAAGCAGGTACACAATACAAGTGAAAAAGAAATGAACCAAGCAACACTCGACACCCTTGTCGAGACACATAACCAAGACCCCAAGACCACTTCTATGGCCTGTCGCTAAACCAGACAGCAAAACACGCAAACGAGCACCCCTTTTGGTGTCTCGATGCTAGACTGAACCAACTCACCCTATGTGGATGGTGGTCAAACCCTCGACAAACACATCAAACATAATCTAACGAGTGACTCATGTTGAATCGAGACTAAAACAAATATACAGGCAACATCAAATCAACCCAAATCAAAACTGACCCGTGACCAAATCAATAATTTCAACTAGTACACCCCTTGGTGTATTTATTACCAAACTGAACCAAGACACCCTAAGTGGGTGTTGGTTGTTTCTCGGTCAAAAACTAGACACACCCTACGGAGTGACTTACTTAAGCCGTATCACAACAAACCAAACAAAACACCCTTAATACAAATCGAACCCTGGACTAAATACAAGAACATAAGCCAAGAAATTTCAAGATAAGCAAAAACAACCAATAGCTACAAGTCAACTCGAATCAGTGAGTTGACTCAACTCTTTGAGTTGAGTCGACTCACCCACGAGTCAAACGAGTTTCGTGTTAATAAAATAGACCCACACGAGTTTTTATAAGAAAAACGTTTTTATACATCCTTATCCACGAAAACCCTTAAAAATCCATTTATAATCGGTTTAGAATAAGAAATGAGCTAAGGGTTTAGATCGTCTTACCAACAAAAGAAGAGACGAGGGGAGGAGTATGATGGTGTGGTGACGGCGGCAACAAAATACACGAACACAACACGAACAACTCACGATCTATGTCAAATTGATACCCCAAGCCTTCAAACCTTGAATCTTCAACAAACAATGGTGGAATGGTGGCGGCTTCACGGCAGCTGCTGTGTCGACGGTCGGATAATGAGGTGGCCAGATTTATTTAGAGAGAGAATGAAGTGGTGTGGTAGGTGATGGTGGCTATGGTGTTTAATGATGACGGATGTGGTGTTGATGGTGATCAGAGGTGGTGGCCGAAGCACTGTGGAGGCGGCCGTCTAGGTGGCGACGACTAGTATTGAGGAGGAGGGTTAGGGTTTGATAAGATTATGAGGTATGTGTCTTATATGAATCACAAAACCCTAGATTGGGGTATATAGACGTCCAGGGTAGATTTTGCCAAAAACAAAACTCGGCGTGGGCAGTGTAATTTAGTTATAGGGGCTGGTCTTGTAATTTAAGTAATCTTTTATAATAATAGCGTGTGGGGCCCGTTTGAGTTAGCAAATGATCATTTTAAATCACGGGATTTTCGCCATTGCGTCCGGAACGATTTTTCTGATAAAAATGAGTATTCACCCATATAGTTTTTCTCGGATTTAATTTAATTAATAAATCGATTTGTTTTGAGTATCTTAGGTTGTGCCGACTTAGTTAATGAGTAATGCTCACGTTTAAACAGATATCTTTTGTTTTTCAAACGCAAACAGGTTCAGAGAAGTTTAAAAGCTAAGGGATTTCAAAAATAAACATTTTGGTTAGTAAAATAAGTTTAGGAAATTTACCGGGTGTTACATATAAACAATTAACTAATAACTATTTAACCTTCTTATTTATTAATACACTATATAATAAACACATACGTTAAATAACTTATAAATCATTTTGGTGTTAGTATACTATAAATACCTTATTTATATTATAACTTAGAGCATCTAAGTGTATTTGTGTGTCACCACATAGGCTCACATAAACTTATCCGTATAATTATATAATGTGCCTTGAGCATATTCCATCACTAGGAATGTTCTAAAGGTGCCTATAAATACAAAGGCATTCCCTAAGAATCCCATAAGTTCTCTATCCCTAAAATCACCTCCCCTCTCCTCCTTTTTGGTTGATCAGTCAAAAACCCACAGAAAGGGTTTGAAACCCTTTGTGACAGATCCCAAATTCGACCAAGTCGACTTCCCTCATCCACTTCCTAGTTGATTAAGGTTTTACCCGATTCCATACTCGAAAACTTGCAAAGGTTCGTAGACCTAGTTCTGCTTGTGCAATACCGGTGCATACTTGACGCAGTTCAAGTGGTGGTTTTCTCCAAGAAACCCTAAAGAAGTTCGTGAAGCAACAAGATTAAGAAAAAGCATTCTGTGAAGTTAAAGAAAGGTCAAGGAGCTTATGCAATGTGGGATTAACAAGTAAGTATCCCTAAACACCCTTCTTACGTGTTAGTTATATTATATCCCTTAAGAGATCTGATTAATTAGGGTTTTGGCTGCATGTCTTTTCTGTGTTTATTTTTCGTTGTGCATGTTTGTAAGCCATGCGGATGACCAGTAAACCCCTACATACAGGGGTTAGAACTAGAATGCGAATAACGATATTAATTTAATTGTAATACCCAAATTGTGTAGATGCACGGGATTATAATTTTCAAAATGAAAGTACGACTTATAAATACGCATCAAATAAATTTATTTATAATATAATTATTTGTTGTATTTATAATCTAAACTCCGTGCATTGTAATACCACGTTTACAAAATGTTAAAAACCGCCTTGAAGAATATTGAATATCATAACACAAGGATGGATCTAGTATAAGGCCGAATCACAAGAAATTAGAGAGAGAGTGTGGGAGATGTTCTAGTGAGAGAAATTAGAGAATATTAGATTAATGAGTGAGAACATCCAACCCTTCCCATGTGTGGGAAGGGGTATATATACTAACTACCATAAGTGCCCCTAGTGGGCTATGGAGTGAGCAAACAGTGGGTAAAGAACCGACCCAACTCCACAAATATTACTAATACTAAACTAATATAACTATAACAAAACTTATATTAATAAGCCTGCGAGCTAACTTAATGATATTGAATGCTCGGGGTGACCGAGTCTTTCACATGAATATTTATATTCCTAAAAATCTCCCCCTAAGGGAGGTCATCCCGGAAATTATAATCTGAATTCTAGCATTCTAATGAAATTAATTTCTTTAGCTCGTAGACTTTGATTCTTCATGATTGGTAAACTTTGTACATTAAGTCGTGATCTTGTGAGTGTTGTTCCTTTGACTTGTATGATCTTTGAGCATGCTTTGAGATCATCAGTCACAGTAAATCTCCGATGTCATCCTTTGTAGTATCGCCTTCATGTGATTTGATGTGACCTTTGAACTGCATGCTCACACTTTTCTGGATCGTGATAACTATCATCAGAGTTGCGGAAGTTGTGTTGTAGGTCATTTAGCTATCATGATGTCTTAGATAATAGATTGGAAGTGTGAGCATGGAGCATGAATTGACACGTCTCTGCTGGAATCAGGAACCACCATCACCATCTTTAAATGAATCTGAAATAAAACAGTTAGCAATAAAGTTGGAGAACGAATATGGATTTGTTATTCGCTCGGTGTGGTTGGTTTAACCTTCGGTTCCGTGAGGACCGACCTGTGATCAGGTAGAATTCCCTTTAAAGAGAATTCTCCTTGACAGGAATTTCCAGCTTGTTTTATAGACTCATCCAACGAATTAACATTGGAGTCGTCATAACAAGTATGTTCTCTTACCGGAACGTCTCAAAGCAGACAACACGGTAGAGTGAATCAGTGAATTGAATTCATTGATTAAATGAGACCGTCAATCCAATTCCTGGAACAAGATTGATTCAAGAGTGAATTACCCCATTGTTTCTTTCTAGTTATCACAAGTTTGATCCATGAAGGATCTTACATGTTACGCACCAAGAGCTTGTTTGATGTTGGCTCTAGAAGGATTTCCATCTTCATTGTGAGTATTTTACATATCACTCGGATGTTCTGGCAATACTACAAGGATAATGCGTAGGACTCTTAACATATATCTTCTTACTTTTCACGGTGTATAAAATAGCAAGCATATTGGAAATGTGTCCTAGTGAGATTTATTGATGATCTCTTGGCTCTGGACTCAATACTGCATTTTTGATTTAGTGATCGGAGGCTAGAGAGGACTGCCACCTTTTCAATATCATCTAACTCGGAGTGAGAAAGACGATAGGAATGTATTGATCTCCGTGACAGATGAAACAAGAGTCCTTTGAGGGACCTTGAGTGGCTAGGGAGGGTTGTGCAGCGTATCACTAGGTCCATGATACTTGTCTTCAATGTCAGCAATCAACTAAGAGATTCTGACAGCATATGTATTGACCCGGTTTCTGCCTAAGGTGTAAGGAGGGCTTCTTTCTTTTCACCCTTTATCTTTACATTTCTTTTTCATTCTTCAACCGCTTCAGCGCTTACCGAGACTTCATCACTAGTACCTTGTTGGGTTAGTTCCAGTACTAGCTCCATCTCAATCGGCACTCTTCCCTCATTCACTTTTCTCCTTTTTAAATTATTCCTAAGGACTTCTATTCTAACTAGAGGATTGTCCCTGGGAAGATCCCTCCGGTTCTGGCTGGATCATGGGAACTAATACCTGACCTCACCATCCTTATAACTCCAATACATTAAACTAAGATTGGTCGGTCTTTGGTATTCTTCCACAATAGCCATCATAAACCATTTGCTCCCCCTCAATATGTGCATCGATATACGAAAGAGTTTAGCACATATTTGGGAGCCTATATATGAGTCCAAAAGATAGATCACATTTTATCAGATTTCATATTTAAATCACATTCTCTCCCCGATCAAAAATTTCAAACCATTTGAGATTTGGGATCTCAATTGATTTAAATAAGTTAGAAAATTTAGGAGAAAATGTGGTCAGTTTTATCATGTGCTGATAATGGAATACTGCTCCCCCTCAAGCTGAAAGGGAGGTAAGACAGACACACATATCACATATTTATCACTACTTGGTCTGCACAAAGTTTATTATATTACACAGTTACACAGCAGTAAAAAGGAGAGGGCTAATTATTATAGAGAAGATGTCATCATTCGGTTCTCTGTAAAAGTTTGTAATCTCCCTCTCGAACTCTTCCACCAACATAGCTCTCAAGACTGCGGAAGATCCTCCGTCTCTTCAGCCTTCTCTCAATAGCACGCATGAACGCTTCACTCATCATCACCTCCTTTTCAGTCCAGAACCTAGTGTTTAACCCCGGATTAGTCGGGTTGATCTTGAATTCTTTCACCCGGTAGTCCAAAGCCTCATCAATCCGGCGCAGAGTTCCATCGCTAAATTTGTGCATCTCATTGAACCTCATGATCATCTGAACCCCATATTTGTCTTTAAACGTGACAGCTCTTGGAGATTCGATAACTGAGTAGTCGTTTTTGTACTCCAAACCCTTTGCTTCCCATCGAGGTTTTGTGAGATTGAGTTGAGTCTGATAGCTTTCAATCTCAAGCTGGAAGTCACTGACACGCTGTCTGATGACAAGACCCCTGATCCATAGGTTGACTGCTGCCGAGAGAATTTTATTTTCACGAGGAGGGAGATGGTTCAGATATCCTTGAAGATTTAGCAAGTAGAGATCCTCAAAGTCACTCGGAAAAAAGTGCTTGAAGTCACTTTCAGCAATGATGTGTTCTTTAAGATCAGCCCGGTGAAACACTATTTTCTTCAGATAGTCATACCCATACATGGAGTGGATCTCAACTCTGACAACACTAAGGATCCTCATATGAGTGCGTACTGCCCGACGATTACTGAGGGGATTCGTTACACTGTAAGGAGGTTAAACCTTTGTTGCTTTGTGTATGTGATATGTTGAGTTAATATGATCAAGTATACGGAAACTACTTAATCACACTTAGAAGGTTATTTGGGTGTGGAAATGGAACAGTGATGCTTGTGTATATTGAACAATGAACATACAATTTTAACACCAAACGATTCAATATTATTCAAGATAATACGAGTGATCTTCACTATCACTAGGGTTACAAAGACCTTGAATCTTATGTTCTTATGACTTGTGATATATGTTTTTGTTCTATATTCTAAACAATTTTATTCTAAGCACTTAATTAGTCACACACATATCTAGTCTAAGATCTTTCTTTTATATGTCAAGAAAGATCTTTACAATATTGTTTAAGTCTTATCAAACTACTTGCTAACTTATCTTGAGTGTGCTAGTACATAAGATACAACATGTATCTTTATATACAACTTGTTACTGATCACTTTGTCCAAAGATATTATCTACCGTATATACTTGACTTTAGTACACAAATATCTTTTCAATACTTATCCAACCAGCAGTGGTATACGTGACATTAATCCACTCAACAGTATCGACTAGCAGTACCTTCTTTGTACTACCAATACTAACTTCAGTTAGTACGGTTAGTTATAACTTGAACAGTCCTTAGATATACACTAGCAGTTGGAACTGTTAGAGTATTCTTCTCAGCAGTACTAACCTTCAACACTTGTAATTCTTGATACTTAATCTTTAGAACATTTAATTCCCAACAATCCTCCCCTAAACATCTGGATTCCCTAATCAACATGTTTCTTCTGAATTAAATCATGATTGTGAGGATCTTGCAAACACTTCATAGTCAGACCCTTGATCTGAGCTTTCTTCTGATCTGTGAGATTGAATATCTTTCTCAATAGCTCATCTGACATTTACTTTGACTTTAACAATATTAAAAACCAATCTTCAGGCTTCAGTCAATACCTAAAAGATGGTGCAATTTCCTTGGATGGAGGAATTATAAGAGGCAATGATGCTGTGTATCTTGGATGCTTGTTTCAACAAGTGAAATCATCTATCAGCATGCATTTGCAAGTGATGAACAAACGTAGTGAACTGAAATTGAAACTTTTATCCGTTTGACCTAGATAGAACTTTCTCCTTTGGAATGCTTCATCCCTTCTGAATATATATAATACTCCAGAATTAGCTCTGTTCTTGTCATTTTCAACCTCCATGTCATCATCTTGTATGCTCTTGTCTTTTCCTCCCTTTTATTGGTTAAACTTCCTTCTTTGGGCTTTATTTTCTCTCCTGAGATATTTCCTCCCCTGAGATGCAAATAACATTTTATCCTCCCCTGTTTGGAAGATCTCTCACCATCATCCCATCATTATCTGATCTACCAATGTGAACTTGTTTTCAGACAATGTTGTACATGAAGCCATCAATTCCTTAAGAGTTTAATTTGTTGCCCTCATCACTTCTAGGTGTGTTAACTCCTATGAGAGGTGATTCATGGGGCATTTGACTCATGATCCATCATTTGATGGTTTTTGTGAGTCACTTTGAAAATCCTTTTTAAGAAACTTTTGCCTTAGCAGTATGTACTTGATTTTATTATGAAAAACCATACTGCTTTCAACCATTTTGAAGGGATTAAGTGTATAACAGACACTTAATCAAAATTTCGGTTTAAAGCAACCTCTGGTTGTGTGAGAACCAATGTTTTCAATTATAAATAACTGCCTGTGTAAAGATAAACCTATTCAAAAGGCTTTCTTGACAGGGTTTCCAGCTCATAGCAATTGTTACCTCTAACACAAGTGTTAGTTTCACTTTTACTAGTTGTTCTTTCTATCAGATGTCCTTAGACTTGCTCATTATACTTAAAAGTATAAAATGATAGAAAGTGAGTTGTATCAGTTACTATCTGATCAACTAAGTCATCAATTCATTGTGAAATATGATAACTAGGTTTCAAGAAAGAAATTTTAAAGAATTAGTTAACTTAGATGATAATCTTTGTTAAGAATTTCCAAACTCAGTCCATCATAAACCTATTATGTCAGCAACTGATATCATCATTCTGCTATTTCCATTTCACTTGAAATTTCCTTTTTGCTCAATGTTCATACCTGAAATTGTTAGTCCAAAACCAAGAAACAAAATGCATAGCATTTGTCTTATAGCAGTATTTAAAATATGACCAACAGTATGAACTGTTTAAACAAAATATGAGCTAGCAGTATAAACTGTTCTATTAACAGTGTCAATTTACAAAGATATCAGTACAAACGTAAGATATATATAAAAACCACACAGATTAAAAATCTTAAGGATTAAGCATGCCAATACTTGCTACCAAGTATTGAAACCTTCCAACATCAAAAGCTTTTGTTAGCAGATCTGCAAAGTTGTATTCTGAAGCAATTTTAAGAACTTGAATTAATCTTTTCTCATTGCAGTCTCTTATAAAGTGATGTCTAATTTCAATGTGTTTTGTTTTAGAATGTTGTACTGGATTTTTAATGATGCAAATTGTACTACTATTATCAATATGAATGACAGTGTTTAAGAAATTGTACCCATAATCAAGAAATTGGTTTTGAAGCCATAGAACTTGAGCACAGCAACTTGTAGCAGCTACATATTCAGCTTCAGTTGTTGAAGTAGCCACAATTGTTTGCTTCTTACACTGTCATGAGATAACTCTACACCCAAGGAATTGACATCCTCCAGTTGTTGACTTTCTGTCCAAGCTAGCACCAGCATAATCACTATCCAAAAATGCTACCAAGTCAAAAGGTGACTCTCTAGAATACCATAGTCCCAACCTAGGTTGACCCTTAAGATATCTAAAAATCCTCTTGACTGCTGTTAAATAAGAAACCTTTGGAGTTACTTGAAATCTTGCACAAGCACAAACAGAGAACATGATGTCAGGTCTTTATGATGTGCGATACATCAAAGAACCTATCATAGATCTGTAAGTGTGTACATCTACATTGTCTCCATCTAAATATTTAAGAAGTGGCTTCTCAGAGTCCATTGGTGTGTTTGCCATTTTTTAATCAGCAAAGTTGAACTTCCTAAGTATTTCAGCAACATATTTATCTTGACTAATAAATATGCCTTCATATGATTGTTTAACTTGCAAACCCAAAAAGAATGTAAGTTCCCCCATGGAACTCATCTAAAACTTATGATGCATAAGTTTCTCAAACTCCAAACACATTTCCTTCCTTGTAGATCCAAAGATAATGTCATCCACATACACCTGCACTAACAAAAGATCCTTCTTGTGCTGTTTGATGAATAGTGTCTGATCAATCTTGCCTTTTTGAAATCCATTCTCTATTAAGTAGGAAGCTAGTGTTTCATACCAAGCTCTTAGTGCCTGATGTAGGCCATATAGAGCTTTTACAACTTTGTACACTTTGTCTGGATTGTCAGGATCACTGAAACCAGGAGGTTGTGAGACATAAACCTCTTCTTCAATAGTACCATATAAAAATGCACTCTTGACATCTATTTGATAAACTTTGAAACCTAAAAATGAAGCATAAGCTAAGAAAAGCCTAATTGCCTCAAGTCTTGCTACTGGAGCAAAAACCTCATCATAGTCTATCCCTTCTTGTTGTGTGTACCCTTGGGCTACTAATCTAGCCTTATTCCTAATCACTATTCCCCTTTCATCCCTTTTATTCTTGAAAACCCATCTAGTGCCAATTACCTTTGCATCCTTAGGTAAATCAACTAGCACCCATACCTTCTGAATCTTGAACTGAAGAAGCTCCTCTTGCATAGCCTCTACCCAGCTTGAATCATCTAAGGCTTTCATAATGTTCTTTGTTTCATCTTGAGAGAGAAAACATACAAACAAGCAAGAGTTTGAAAACTCATGCTGCTTTGAAGCATAAAGGGCATCAAGAAGCCATTGTTGGTTTGTAGACATCAGTTGTTGTCTTGTCTTCACACCTGATTGTACATCTCCAATCACATTTTCTAAGGAGTGGACTTTGTGAATCCTTGTGTGGGGGGTTGAAGGAACTTGATAGTTAGGTGTGATATTGCTCAAATCCACCTCTTCTTCTGTGAATTCTGCTTCATTTGAGTCTGAAGAGCCAGCAGTAGAATCATTTGGTCTAGCAACAGAAAAATTAAGCCTAGCAGTAGAATGCTCTGTCTCAGCAATAGAAACTTTTTTTGTACTGCTAACTTGACTGTCTTGTTTCTCAGTTCCATCTTCCTTGATTTCATCATCAACACCTTCTTTTGATTTACCAGAAGAAGATTCATCATTGATTGAACTTGAAGCCACACTTGTACTTATTGGCATCCATACATGATCTTGATTTGTCTTCTTGTCTAACCTGCCTCATTTGTTGTTTGTGAACCTGAAAAATCATTAGTTTCTGCAACAACAGGCACATAATTCATAGAATGGGTTAATGACTCAAGATCAAATAGCCAATTTGGACCTTCACCTACTACATTGGATTTATGCGCTAAAAATTCCACATGTAGGTTTTCCTCTACTTTCTTAGTTCTTAAGTTGTATACTCTAAATGCTTAACTATTGAGAGAATATTCAACTAAGAATCCTTCATCTGCTTTACCATCAAATTTTCCTAAATGGTCTAAGGTATTCAGAATTGTCACATGACATCCAAATGGTCTAAAAAATCCTATTGTAGGAGTTCTACCTCTAAAAAGTTCATATGATGTCTTATTGTGAGGTTTGACAACTAAAACTCTATTTTGAACATAGCAAGCAGTGTTGACTGCTTCTGCCCAAAAAGTTATAGGTAGCTTAGAGTCAGCTAACATAGTTCTAGCAGCTTCTATTAGTGTTCTATTTTTCCTTTCAGCAACTCCATTCTGTTGTGGAGTTCTAGCAACACTAAATTCTCTCCTAATACCTTTTTCTTTGCAGAAGTCATCCATAACTCTATTTTTGAATTCTGTCCCATTATCACATCTAATGACTTTTACTTTCTTGTCTACTAGGTTTTCTATCTCTATAATGAAAGTCTTAAGGATGCTAGGTGTCTCATCCTTAGATCTTAAAAAGAAAACCCATGTAAATCTACTATAGTCATCAGTAATAACTAGACAATATCTCTTATGTTGCATACTTCTAACATTTGTAGGACCAAATAAGTCCATATGAAGCATAAACAATGATTGATTGATAGAGTTAAAAATCTTGGGCTTACAAGTGGCTTTTGTGTTGTTTGCCTTTAAGACAAGCAATGCATGTTTGATCATTTTCAAATCGTTTTTTAGGTAAACCTCTTACCAAACCATTCTTAACAATCTGATTTATGGTTTTGAAATTAATATGACCAAGCCTCCTATGCCATAACATTGATTCATCCAATGTGGCCTTTGCAACAAGACAAGTTAAAGCCTTTTTAGGAACAATGTTCTTCATATCAACACTGTACATATTGCCCTTTCTAGGAATTTTAAGAAGTACTTGACTTTCATCAGGCATCTTAAAATCAGGAGAAAGCACAAGACATTCAGTGTCACAGAAAAGAACTTTGTTCTTTTTGTCACACATTTGTGAGACACTAAAAAGATTATAATTTAGCTCTTGTACATAGTACACATCTTCAAAATCTAAATTTCCAGTTTTAATGGTACCTTTACCAGAAATTTTGCCACCAGCACCTCCTCCAAAGGTAACATAGCCTCCATCTATTGAATGAAAATCTGAGAGATAAGACTTGTTGCCTGTCATGTGCCTTGAACATCCACTATCTGAGTATCCTTGATCCTCTTGTTTATCAATTGAATGTTCCTGCATAGTTGTAAGAAGTATTAGTTTCCTTTGGGGACCCAAGCCATTACTGACTTGGACCTGCCTCTTGCATCAATGAAATTTAATCTCTTAAGAACAGTTGATGCAACATTGGATTTAAGAATCCAACATGCTGAGGCCTTAACAGCATTTGCCCTGTTTTTCCAAGTAGCAGTATTAACTGTTGGCTTTCCAGTTGAACCCTTTGGTTTCCAAACTTGTTTTTGGACCACTGCTTTTGATTGAATAGGCCTTGTAACAGTTTTTGATGCATTTTTGTAAGTTGTTTTTGCATTTTTAACTGTTTTATTGGGTTAACAGTCATGAATGGTCTAGCAGTAGAAACTGCTGTTGAAACTGCTATGGATTTTGTTCTCTTAGACTTAGAGTGAAAGTGAGTTTGAGGAGTTTGCCTTTTGTAATTCACCCTATTGTTTTCATACCTAGATACCCATTTGTTACAGAAATCTGCAAGATGATTAAAACTACCACATGTGTAACAAGCTTTATTATAAAAGAAAAAATCATCACCTAATTGGTTAGACTTGAGGCCATTCCAATTTCTTTGGTTACCTCTGGGCTTGCTAGTGGATCTATATTGTTCATAATATTTAGCTGGTTGCCTAACATGTTTAATGTTTGTTCTAGGCTTAACAGTATCATTTTTGATCACTTTAGGAACTTTTGTTCCTGCTTTCTTAACTACTTCAGGTTTAGACATAACATGTTCATCTTCATCATCATCAGATACCCAGTCTTCAATGACTACTCTATCTGATCTTCTATCAGAGGACACCTTGTCATCAGGAAGTGAAGTCTTACTTAAACTTTCACTTACTTTCTTAGGTTCATCAACAACTAGCTTTGTTTTTGGTTGTACACCATATTGTAGCTCAGGTTGTTGAAATTCAGGGACACCTGAATTTTCTAGGTCAATCCCTGGGGGTTTAGGGATACCTCTGTATGGAGGTGGGACACTCTTATATCCTACTCCTGACTTGGCTCTATTAATTACTTGACATTCTATCATGTTGGTCACACCTCTAGAAGCATGTTCTAGTGTTTGTGTAGTCAAGTGAATGTTTCCATTTTCCTTTTTGACCATGTCAAAAGCCTCCCTCAAAAGCTTAATGATGACATCAAATAACGACATATTATTAGCATCATTTATCCTATGTTATTGACTTGTTTTATATCACTTTGTATGAGAATTGATACTTAATCGTTTACTTTTGTAATTCTCAGTTATAAACAAGCATTAGGTGAAGGTTAATGATTTCGGACGGAAATTGGAGCAAAATGAATCAAGTTGGAAAAGTCTGCTGAATTGAAGAGATTAAAGACCATTGCCTGACTTTGAAGCATGCGCCGCATCTGATTTTATCATGCGTCGCATATGAAACTTTGGTCAACGAAGAAGAACCAACTTGTTCTACTCCAGATACGCCGCATTAGACCAATCCGATGCGCCGTATCGGCCATACACAATCCTTACCAAGAAATCAAGTGGAGATTAGAAGCTTAATGAAGAAGTCAAGATTACAAGTCGACACTTGAAGATGCTTTCGTATTTTGGCCATAAAATCTTCATCCGGACTCCGTTTTAGTTGATTCAAGCGGCCACGAAAAGAGAAAAAGGAGATCTACCTGTATCTGAAGGAGATGCGGCGCATCTGGTCTTTAGATGCGCCGTATTGTGAGATGCTCCATATCAGATTTATAGATGCGCCATATCGGGTCAGTTTCAGACTTGGAGGCTACGTTTACTTATAGATGCGGCGCATCTAACTCTCTAGATGCGCCGTATCGACCCAGATTTTAGAATCTATAAATACCGAACTCATTAACGAATTAGGGCATCATTGGGGACCCTCGGGATCATTCCCAGGCGTCTGTAAACATCCCAGAACAGCAGAAGACTATATTGAAGATCCATTCCATCCACGAAGAACATCTCAAGCCAATTTACTTTGTTTAATCATTCGGTTAGCGTGTAGTTTTCATTATGATTTCTATCTTTTATGCTATGATTCAAACATTGTGTATTGTTACTGAGATTATGGGCTAACACCCTTAGGTGTTAGCCAAGTTTATGAAGTCTATTTAGTTTATTTGTGTTCTTGATTACGTGTTTGCTTTGTTATTGGATTGGGTGCTTATCGTTAAAAACTCGTTTATTGCTTATCACTAGTAGAAGTCTATGTAACTAGATTATGATCTTATTGGTTTAATTGGTGTAATTTAACTATCTGAAACTGTGGTTACTTTAATTGAATCATAAGTGTAGTAATCCGAATCCTATATAGACGGGCTTAGATGGAACACATCGGAACCGTGCCTTATGCCACTATTAGGACTAGTAGCGCGTAATGCCAAACTAGGTTAGATGGTGATTATGCAATAAGTTAGTATTGATGCTAGATAGGTCACTATGATCTTGGCCAATTTCCCGCTCCGTATAGCAAGTTATTAAATCGTGACAGGGTTTAGTGATTGGATCTTCGCCTTAACTTTTGAATGAAGTAAAACAAGTAGACATTAGCACATATATAACTATAAGATGGATTAGACTTGGCTAGCATGTTCTTCTATCATTGAATTCACCTTTACTTTAATTAGTTTAATATTTATTTTATCGTATTTAGTTTAATTAAACACTCAAAATCGTGATAGCCTCTCAGGCTAAAACCCCAAAAATATTTACTTGCTTTCTAGGTTAGTTAGTTTAGTAATTAGAATACCTTTAGATCACTTTAGCTTCGCTCCTAGTGAACGACCCTTGCTTACCTAAAAACTATCTACATTGATCAGGTACACTGCTCGTGAGTGTTTAGAGTCTATAGGTTAGTTCGGCAATAAATAAATTTAAAACTTGGTAGTTTATTATAGACCTAAAAAAAATACATCACTTAATTTCAGCATCTCTAAAGAATATGTCTTGTCTAAGTAGAACTTTGTCATCAGAAAAAGCAAGTTCATTTTCTTTGTAGTATAAGATCTGCTTTTCTACTGATTCTAAACCACACTTATAATTTACAAAGTTTTGATGATTTTTGCTTAGCTCTTTCTTTTGTTCATCATAATGTTTGATTAAAGTTTGTAATTCTTTAAGAGCAGTACAAGCATTTGAACAAGCTTTATGAGATTGTACCTCAGTAGTAGAAAAAGCCATGAGTGCCATCTGAGAAGAATCTTCTTCTTCATCAGCCATGAAACTCCAATCAAAACCTAGCCCATCAATAGCTACCATAGCTTTTGAGTTTGGCTCAGAAACCTCCCTTGTTTTGGATGTGCTTCCAAAACCTTTGTTCTTGCTATCTTGCTGCCTTGGCCTTCTACATTCTCTTGAGAAGTGCCCCATCATGTGGCAGTTATAGCACTTTATCTTTGACTTGTCAAAACCAGCAGTATCAGTATTGCTGATTAAGAGCTTCTTTCCCCGTCCTTTGATAGAACTTCTTGGCTCTCATACTAAGAAGAGAAATTTGCCATTTTAGGTCCATTTCCTCCAGATCATCATCATTGATCTCTTGGAGGTCTTCATAAGTGAGCATGGACCCATCATTTCGACTTGTAAGAAATGCACAACAAGTCTTTTCATCTAAAATACCTATGGTACTGCTTGATGAACTAGCAGCACCAACACCATCAACAACTTTCACCTCTTCACTTGATTTTGAGGTACTAGGAGTTGACATAAATGCCATGTTCCCAGTATTAGAACTAGTACCTCCATTCTTCTTCAAATCTTGCTCCACAATCTTAAAGTTGCTATATAAATCTATCAGCTCCATTGTATCAAGGTCTGGCTTATTCTTCCAGAAAACAACATGTATAGCCTACTCTTCTGGTAAGCTTCTCAGAAATTTTGAGTTCAAATCTTCTTGAGGTATTTCAACACCAAGAATAGCAAGTTGGCTCACAATATTCTGAAGCCTATTAAACATATGGTCAAGAGATTCATCGTTGGTAGAGGAGAAGTTTTCAAACTGCTGCTTGAGCAGTGTCTTGTGGGTTTTCTTGGTGGCTTCATTTCCACTATATCTGGCAACTATAGCTTCAAATAATGACTTGGCATCTTTAAGCTTGCTGAATTTTAGAAGTTGATCATTGGGAATGGTCATCATCAGCATGCTTCTTGCCTTTAAGTCATTTTTCTTCTTTATTCTATCTTCTGCAGATGTTGGCTGTGTCTGCAGAGTTGTCACCACTTTGCCGTCCACTGTTGATGTAATGGTGGTAGGCTGGTAAGAGTTTCCATCTTCAATGATTTCCCAAAGTGCATAGTCTTGCACTTGGAAATATTGCTCTATCCTCAGCCTCCACATCTCAAACTCATTCTGTTTGAGCATGGGTAGTTTTGCAGCAACATTGGTTTGAATAGATTCAACGTCCATTTCTTCTTCTTCTTCTTCTAAATCAACTATATCAGCCTGCTCTGATACCAATTGAGGGGATTCGTTACACTGTAAAGAGGTTAAACCTTTGTTGCTTTGTGTATGTGATATGTTGAGTTAATATGATTAAGTATGCGGAAACTACTTAATCACACTTAGAAGGTTATTCGGGTGTGGAAATGGAACAGTGATGCTTGTGTATATTGAACAATGAACATACAATGTTAACACCAAACGATTCAATATTATTCAAGATAATACGAGTGATCTTCACTATCACTAGGGTTACAAAGACCTTGAATCTTATGTTCTTATGACTTGTGATATATGTTTTTGTTCTATATTCTAAACAATTTTATTCTAAGCACTTAATTAGTCACACACATATCTAGTCTAAGATCTTTCTTTTATATGTCAAGAAAGATCTTTACAATATTGTTTAAGTCTTATCAAATCTACTTGCTAACTTATCTTGAGTGTGTCAGTACATAAGATACAACATGTATCTGTATACACAACTTGTTACTGATCACTTTGTCCAAAGATATTATCTACCGTATATACTTGACTTTAGTACACAAATATCTTTTCAATACTTATCCAACCAGCAGTGGTATACGTGACACTTATCCACTCAGCAGTATCGACTAGCAGTACCTTCTTTGTACTACCAGTACTAACTTCAGTTAGTACGGTTAGTTATAACTTGAACAATCCTTAGATATACACTAGCAGTTGGAACTGTTAGAGTATTCTTCTCAGCAGTACTAACCTTCAACACTTGTAATTCTTGATACTTAATCTTCAGAACATTTAATTCCCAACAATTACCATCTGCAGAATGTCTTTCGATGTAGAATCGCTTCTTGTGGAACCACCAGTGAGAGATACCATAAGAAGCAGCAACATCATACTTGCATTCTTCATCTATCCACATCTGATCGGGCACCATCTGTTCCAGGCCAACATCAGGGTAGTAAGCAGCCTTCATCTTGGTGATTGACAATGCATGTCTGACACCCTTGTCACCGAGACGGAGGTATTCCAGATCTTTGTTGAATAAAAAATCAGCTTGAATGGTGACTTGACCTGGTGGACCACCAATAAGGAGAGGCCTGCTGACATTGTATGTGAGAATCCTGTCATCCACTTGATCTGTTAAGAGCTTGTGACAGTCCTCCATTTGATATTGAAGATGATTCACGTCTGGATGAAAGACTTTGACAATCTCGTACGCAGGTCCTTCCAGGTCTTGAGGCGTCAGTTTAGTGATTCCTTTCTGCTTGCAGAACCAGTCAATAAAGGTTCCCATATCACCTGTTTGAGCCAACAGTGAATTCTCAGGAGGAGATTCATGGTGAGATGCAATGACAGCTGCCCAGTTGTTATCGGGAACATATATATCTGATGATGTCATGGACCAAGTTGGTTCTGGTACATCAGGTCGTTCTTCTTCGGTCAACGGTATCAACCAAGCTTTCATTTCCTCACTTGTGGGAATGGACCTAGCAGAACCCGAGGTTTCAGATGTGTCTCCCCTTGAGAATTCCCTCCACCACTCTTTGCCAGGATTTACCTTTGGAATATGAGCATTTGCGGTATCTTCTTCATCATCTGAATGAGAGTCTTGGATGTCTACAGCTGATGTTTCATGTATAAGAAACTCTTCAGGAATAGAGGAGACCGAACGCTTGAATCTGGTGTCAACAGTCATCCACACAGCATATCCAGTGGATGATACATTTTTTGACGAGCTTGGACCAATGGACTGCATTGACTGATCCTTTTCTGTAGAAGGTGCAGAAGGATGAGGTTGTTGTTGAGCATGTGAAGAACCTGAGGTTCCAAAAACACCAGCAGCTCCAGATGCCCCTGATGGTGGAGGAGGTGGAGGAGGTTGTGGTGGTGATCCGGGTGGTGTACTGGGTTTGTCTTGGCTCTTCTTCTTCCTTTTTCATGTTTCATCCAATTCTTTCATGAGATGATCAATTTTGTCACGGTCAATCAAGCTTTCCAATGCTTCGTATATGTTTCTGTGATCTTCATGACCCTTGTACTGATCCGTCTCATACATTCGCTGACGAAGAATTTCCTTCATGTCAATGGTGGGAAGATCTCTGAAACGAGCTCTCATTGGTGCTTCCATTGCCCATCGTACTGCTTCATTAGCAAGTTCATCAACCGCTATGATTGCCTTATGTTCAACATTGAGATTTTCTAGCTTTGACAACCTACGTCCGTAATTAGTTACAACTTGTGGTAGATTCAGACGTTCCAGATCGGCAATACGTTTAAGGGCCGTAGCCAGTTGTGATTCTAAGCTGGTGAGGGTGGATTGAGGTGGTGAGATTGGAATTGCAGTAGTGACAGTTGCGGTTGTGGTTGTTTCAGATGAGGGAATAGTTATTGTTGGTGTTGTGGTAGGTATTGGAATTGCCATTGTTCGGAGTGCAGATGTGTCTTGTTCAATAGGGACCGATACTATTGACACAACCTCTTTTTCATCATTTGTATTTTCTGTCTCAGTATCCGTAGGCCTGTCTACGATAAACTGATCTCCAAAAGCAGGGTCTTGTTCAAGATTCTTGAAAGAAGACAGAGTACCGGTAGAGCTAGTCGGTTCTTCCAAGTGTGTCTGATCATCGACTTTCATCTTTAGATTTTCTTGAACAGTTGGGTATGCCGTAGATACAAACTCATCATGCATTGATTTCTGTGGAGGATCCGATGTGAATGCCCTTTCATGAATCTGACTTTCTTTCTCAGCTTTGTCTGGCTCTGGTCCTGCATCATCTTCAGCATGCTCAACATTTATCTCAGCATTTTTCTCCTTAGTTACTAACTCATCAGATTCTGTATCACTAGAATCTACTTTGAGTTCCAAACTCGGAGATCTTTCCTTTTCAACTTCAGATGATTCAACGGTATTTGAGGGTTCAGATTCTCGTTTCTTAAGAATGAACTGTGTGGTGGTTGATTTGGATGGTGGGGATGAGATATCCAAAAGAGTTTGAGCAGCTAGTTCTGCAGAGACAACCCCCTTTCCTTTTCCTTCCACTACAGGCAAAGGTTGACGTCTCCTGGCATCTGGTTCTCTGAGGATCACACCTTTAGTAGTGTATCCCACCGTCTCTGAGAATTCTTGGGTACTAAGTTCCAAAGCCTTCTGAAGGTCAACATCCTCCTCATCTATCAGAGTTGGTTCAGATACTGGAACTTCTTCATCATCAGCTTGTCTTTTCAGTTTCCGTCTCTTGGATCCCTGTTTCTTACGTGCAGCACTCCTTTTGAGTCTCTTAGCTTCCTTAGGAGCATCGACTACAGGGGATGCATCCTTTCTCTTCTTTGATTTAGGTTGGCTTTGCTTGATTACTTTCTGAGATTTTAATGCAGGAGATCCAGCATCACCACCTAGCTTATCAGCAAGAAACTTTTGATATATCGCCACTTTATTCAAATAATCCTGATAATAAGACGCATAACGAATGTCATATGAGATGAGAGATTCAGGTATTATCATCCCAAAGATTTCTTGCTTGGTTCCTTTGGCAGAGAACTTAAGGTTTCCCAGAACATGTTCTTCAGATGGCAGGTGGAGAGGAGAATCAAACCTTGGATGAAACTTGTGAAGGGAATGAAGATGATGAATTATTATCTTTGTGAATCTGATGCTCGGAATCAGCAGTTTCTTGATTGATTTCTTGCTAGCCTGATGTAAAGCTAGTTTCATCTTGTCCTCAAGGAACTTGTGAATGGAGTGAGTGAATTCCTCCCAGATCCTTTCGGAAAAGTCAATGTTGACTCTCTTAACGATTCCCCATAGAATTTGTAACACAGGGGCTATTGGCCTTTCATACCCTGAAGTTCCAGTAAGACACGTGTTGATGATTGTGATGATAGCCCTCCAAGGTTGATACATGTCATTAGTGATTACGGAAGATAGTGTGTTGACTGTTGTGGGGTAGCCCAGATCATTAATGAAGTTGATGAGGTCATCGGGTGGAGGTGGTGGAGTAAATGGTTTGTTTGCAATGATCGGTGAGATGTGTAGTGCTTCTCTAAGGGTATCTTTGGTAAGCTCAAACCATTGTTCGTCAAGCTGACAACGGTAGCAACCAGTGTCTCTGTTAACACTCACAGTGTTCCAAAATTGCTGAATGTATATGGCGGGAATAGCAGAGCTTGCTGTGAATGCACTGAAGAACGTAGTTTCCTTCAGAATGTCTACTGCGATCTTGTAGATAGGGTTGGGTTGAGATTTCTACATATCTAAATAGTAGTTACTCCTTCCAATTGGAACCCATCTGTCACGCAGTAAGATTTGTTCATCTGAACGTACAGGAGGTAGGACCGCGGGAGTTTGTTCAGCAGAAATGTTGACAGTAATATTAGCCATTAAATCAAAAATTTTGATGATGAATCGACAGGACAACCTAGGCAAGATTCCACAGATTCCTTAAAAAATAGGAAAATCGCAAGTTGATGATGAAGATGAACAGTTGATTTGACTGAGGTTTGACTGAGGATTGAGTTTATGGATTAATCAAATCACAAAAAGGGCCTATTTATACCTAGGGCACATCTTTCAGGAATTGGCAGGTTTGGTCCCTGTCTTTTCTAAGTTGATATTTTAACTATCAACATAGGCATAACTTATCCCTATATTTATGTACGCCTAGGAAACAATTAGCGAAAATGCATGTAAGACCCTATACTTGCATATAAGAGAAAAATACAAGTTTACACAAAATTTGCCCTCTTCTCAGATTTAAACCCTGATTGCCATAAATTTTGAAAAACAACTCTCCCCCTCAATCAATGACCTGATTACAAATCAGAATACCGAGTCGTTGATTGAGAGTGAAAAATTTATTAACGCGCATGAGTCAGTATGTGAAACAAAATACTTTCCTGAAGAATCATAGACGGAAAAGTATTTGTGGTTACAAAGAAGATTTCTCTTCTTACACAAGAAATGATGCACTAAAACGTACATCAAATCGGGAAATCATGGATATAAAGTAATTCATGTCCGGGTGAACTTCACCCAGTTGGAGGAACAGCTGTCTTTTTGGTGACGAGCTTTCCCCATAATGAAGAACGGGTTGCAGTGTGAAGTAACTGCAAGCCATCGTGACATGTTTTAACCATTCAGTTTAACTTCTGCTCAAGCTTCATTTAAAGACCCGTGTCATTATTGAATGACATTTCTAGGACCGTAAATGTTATCGATAAACAGAAGACATGCCTATAAAAAACTATTTTTTGTATTTTTTGAGTTTTTCAAATTTTTATGGATTATGTTGGTTTAAAATCTATCTATATACAATTTAGATATATTCCTATTCTATATATAGATAGAAGATATATACAAAGGATACATGAAGAAGAACCACAAATCTTCTTCCCAAGATAGACTGTTGTAACACGAATCCTGAACATATTTGTTCAGAAATCATTATGCACGTACATCACTGTTGAGTTTCCTGAACCCCCAAGTTAGGAGATTTCAGTCCTTTTGGCCGCCACTCTCTGAGTTTTTCCTTGAAGGAAATGGTAGATGTACCTGCACTTAAATAAGGATTCCATGCACTAACATGACGATTTTGCATGCTTTTGTATGGGTTAGTAACATTGGTATCCAGATATTTTGGAGTTTCACGGGTTTCACAGTCAATCTTTGAAATGCCATCTGTACTAGTAGGTATCCATCTAAGACCAACCATTTTAAAGATTTTACCCGTCGGTAACCACTTAAGGCAAGATCTAGGAGTGTTAGATTTCTCATACACAGTAGAATGCTTGATGGGAGACTTTCTAAGTCCTACAGCAATCTGCCTACTAGGTTTCTGAGCATGACTCTTTGGTCCTACGGGCCTGATGTGGTTTCTAGTCTTAGGGAATTGAACCTTAGCATGAGCATTTACATCCTTAGCCATAGACGTATGTGATTGAGCCTTAGAATGACCACTAACTGTCTGAACAATTATTCTAGATTGTGAAGTGACTGGTTTTGACAAAAATTGTATCACATCAACTTGGGTTGCACACCTCGAGTTAGAAGATCTTGGCCGTTCAGTCCTAAACGCATTTGGTTGTCTAACTACCGTTTGGTTTCTAAGAGGTTGTGAAACTGGTGTTCCCAAGATTGATGGTTTTGCAAACTTAGTATTCACACTATTTCCAGTTGACCGGATCTAAACACACGTCTTGTGTTAGATAGATACTTTGAGTAATATTAACTAGCACGCGGAATTTACTAGCTAACACTTAGAAGATTTGTTTGTATGAATGGAACAGTGTTTGAGTTTGTGTATATGAACAATAAAGACAATCAAGTATAACCAAAACGATTCAATATTATTATCTCAATAATACGAGTGATCTTCTATCACTAGGGTTTACAACCTTGAATCTCTATGAATGAGTCGTACTTAAACTTTAACCTAGGCAATCCTTTTATACACCAAGGATTCCTGTACAAGATAACTATAATCTATATTAATAAGGATATCTACAAAATCCTTTCTATAATTATCTATTACACGTTTACAAAAATATAAGCAGTACTAACTTCTTGTGTGAGCAGTACTAACTGACTTAGTACTGTCAGTGTTGTCTTCAGTAATTCTTCATCAGTACTAACTTATAACCACCAGTACTAACTGTTAGGTTTAATTCCTAACAATCCCCCCTAAACTTATGATTTCTTTCCAAATCACTAAGTTTCTTTCGAATTAAACTTCATCTCCATGATGTGGGGATTCTTCCAAACATCATCAAGTAATTCTCTTTGTCTGGGCTTTCCTCTGTTCAGCAATATCACAAATTCTTCTGATTAACATATCAGCCATGTCTGAATCTGCTTCAACCTCCAATTTTAAATGCACTAAAGTAACTAATACGGCTGTTCTCAGAGGATAGTCTTTCTCAGCCAGCATATATATTTCTATCCCATCCTTGGTAGAAATTCTGTGTACACCACATGTGTCAAAAAGCTTCCATGAGACATCCTTGATCACTGCTTGAAATCTCCATATAGCTTCTCCACCATCTGGTTCATAAATCCTCTTCAGCTGTACCCATAGTTCTTTATCTTTATCTTCACTAGGATCTACAACTTTGAACCTGTCTTGTACTAAGTTCCATAACTGATTAAGATCTTCCCTATCAAAACCCTTAAGCAAATCTTCAAATAATCTGTATCTCTCAGATATTCCACCAGTTCTCATGATCTTCCACCCTTTCATTCTACCTTCTGTGAATACTTCCCAATCTACAATAGGGTGTTTTTTTTGTATTGGATTGATGTTTGTGGATTCAGGAACTACCACAATCATACTCTTGATTTGCTCATCAATTAATCCCTTAGGTTTAGTCTTTTGTTGCTTTGCTGTATCAGATTCTAACATCTCTGCTTCCCTTTTCTTTCCTTTACCATGCCTTGTATCAATTGTAAAATCCTTTGAAATTGGCTTGTTAAGTCTTGCATAAGCTGAATAGTAAGCTTGTTCAATTTCAGCATCAGATCTTCCTTTAAAGTAACTCTGCTTCCAAAATGCTTGATTTTTCAAATAACTCTTCATGAAGCTGATCTGTTCTTTATAAGTAGGCATCTTCTTTTTGTAACCTCTACTTTGTCTTTCTCTGATCCTTTGGATAAGATTGCTCCAAGCAACTTCTTTATTCTTCTTCAAAATGAATTCAGTGAGCTTTGCAGACTTTTCTTCTTCACTTAAATTCTGATCTTTAAGAAGCTGCACTCCTTGTGCTCTCACAATTGGATCTGAATCTAATAAGTATTGAAGTTGTTCATCAAAGGTTTCTTGAGTAATCTGCTCATCTGAAGCTATCTTTTCTAACCTTCTTTCTTCCATAAAATTAATCACTTCTGCTTCAGACATCTTCTTTGCTAACTCTGCATCAAGATCAATTTGCATCTGTTCTTTTGCTTCTTCATCTATTTGAATTTTCTTTGCCACTTCAGCATCATGATCTATTTGCATCTAAGTTCTTGGCTTAACAATTTTCTTCTGATGAAGCTCTTCTTCTTCAATCAAAATTCCTTTGCCCTTGTCTTTAGCAGTTTGTACTGCTTCTTGTTCTGTCTCTGCAGTTTGTACTGCTTATTCTTCAACATCAGCAGTTTGTACTGCTTCTTCAACATTCTGAGCAGTATCTTGATTTTGATCTTGTTCACCCATATCTGTATCATTACCTGTAGGGTATTCACAATGCAAGAAACACTAGTTTGAGGCTTTAGATTAGATCGAGTGAACAAGAACTTAGAGAGAGAAAGTGATAGTTTGGGAGCCTTTGTAGAGAGAGAAATAAGATGATATTAGGTTAACATGAAAGGTCCAACCCTTCCCATGGGTGGGAAGGGAGTATTTATAGTATTACATAATATGTCCCTAGTGGACTGTGGAGCGAGCTGACAGAGGGTAAAGACCCGACCCACTCCACAATACTAATTAATAACTAAACTACTAATAATATTACTGATAATTCTACGAGCTATGATGATCTAATAAGTACTCGGGGTGACCGAGTCTTCAGCTGAATATTCATATTCCTAACAATCTCCCCCTAAGGGAGGTCACCCCAGAAGTAATGCTCTGAAATTCAGTACTTTTTCCTTGGATCTTGACATCATAGCTCGTAACCCTTGATTCTTCAATATCATAGATCATTGTGCAAACATCCGTGATCTTTAGATGACTTCTCTTTTGTTTTGGATGAACTTTGAGTAATCTTTGAAAGTGTCATTCCACTTGATTATTCAAGTCATCTTTCAGTAGTAAAACTCCATGTGAAGAAATATACTTAGAGCCGACATGCTCACACTATATGGTGTCATGATCTTCAGCATCAGAGTTAGCAGAAGCTGTGTTGAAGGTATTTTAGGTTGATCATGACTTCTTTGATGATGATGTGGTGTGAGCATGTGGTGATGGATTGGCATCTTTTCTACAACCAGCTACAACAGCAACCAGCTACAGCATTCCACAGCTACAATCGCCAGAAGTTCCTGCATACGACAGTTAGCAATAATTCGACCGGTACTTACAAGTTTGGACTTCGAGATAGTCAACAGCATAATGTGAAAACTCTCTCTAATCTTTACCAAGACCGTTCCTAATCGAAAACCCACAGAGGGCTTTTTAAGATTTTACCGTAGTAAATCAACGATTAGGTGAGTCGCTGGAGATCACTCCACGACTGTAGACCGGTTGAAACCGTCGCGACCACTAAGCGTAATCCACGAGGAATTACCGAAGTGACCTGCTTTCAGGGTTGCTTGATGTTGACCCTGGCAGGAATTTCCATTCAATCATTGAGAATTACATTTGTAAATTCTCTCATAAATGTTCTGGCTGATTGCTAAGATCTGCGTAGGACTCTTAAGTTTACAACTGGTGTCCTTAATGATGAACAACCAGAGTAGAAATTATCAGTGTTCCTATGAGATCTTATTGTGAATCTCTTGGCTCTAGACTCCATTGTGCATTTTGATTTAGTGAGCGGAGGCTGGAGAGGACTGCCACCTTTTCAATATCATCTAACTCGGAGTGAGAGAGATGATAGGAATGTATTGAACTCCGTGACAATTGAAACAAGAATCCTTTGAGGGACCTTGAGTGGCTAGGGAGGGTTGTGCAGCGTATCACTGGGTCCATGATGCTTTGTCTTCAATGCCAGCAATCAACTAAGTGATTCTGACAGCATATGTATTGACCCGGTTTCTGCCTAAGTTGTAAGGAGGGCTTCTTTCTTTTCACCCTTTATCTTTACAATTCTTTTTCATTCTTCAACCCCTTCAGTGCTTACCGAGACTTCCTTACTAGTACCTTGTTGGGTTTGCTCCAGTACTAGCTCCATCTCAGTCGCACTTTTCCCTCATTCACTTTTCTCCTTTTTTTTTTAATCATACCTAAGGACTTCTACACTAACTAGTGGATTGTCCCTGGGTAGATCCCTCCGGCTCTGGCGGGATCGTGGGAACTTGGGCCTAACCTAACCATCCTTATAACTCCATACATTAATTAAAATGGTTGGTCTTTGGTATTCATCCACGATTGCCAAACCAAATCTTTGAAAAATCTCTCAAAGTGTTCATGATTCTGAAACACATTTTTGCAAACACTTGAGAGTTTTTATATTTTTTAAATGCTCCCCCTCAACATATGCTCGGTTGATTGTTTTATAAATTTGCACATGTTAGGTAGAGCTCGCACTTTTTGAATTGATCCACTTTCAGTGATCATGACCGATTCGAGACACGCTTACATCACTAGTTAGACTAGCTTGAAATTATTACCCGGCCTGGTCAAGTCCACAGAAAGTTTCTAGAAATGGTACACTCTACTCAGATTCATCTTTTTCGAGACACGCTTACATCACTGGTTAGACCAGCTTGAAATTATTACCTGGCCAAGACGAATCCTTTCGATTGATGACAGTTCAAGTTTCGTCAATTCATTGGTTAATTCTGAGTCACGGTCACATGAGATGCCAAATCCTTTGTTTTGTTAAAACCATTTGCTCCCCCTCAATATGTGCATTGATATAAGAAAGATTTTCGCACATATGGAAGAGCTTGCGATTATAACCAAAACATTTTGCTCCCCCTCAATATGTGCCTTGATATACAAAATGGTTTAGCACATACGGGAGAGCATACATTAATTTCCAAATCATCACATTTTATCAGAATTTTCTATTTAAATCACATTCTCTCCCCCGATCAAAAATTTCAAACCATTTGAGATTTGTGATCTCAATTGATTTAAATACATTTAGAAAAATTTGGGAGAAAATGTGGTCAGGTTTTAAATGTATTCTGATTTTGGAGCATACTATACTCCCCTTGGAACAGCGAGAGAGTGTCACTGCTGATGTTTGCACAAATTTGGCAAGGTGTCGGAAATTTGAACAAATATGCTCCCCCTCAATTAATGACCCGTTTTCCATTAAAAGAGCTGTAGTCATTCAATTGAGCGACAGATATTTGTGAAATTTTAGTTCAATTTACCACCTTGTGTAACATCAAGACTCTCTTGAAGGATCAAACAAGATAGAGAATCTTGATGAAAAGAAGACTTCTCTTCTTATATACGAAGTGATGCACTGAAACGTACATCAAATCAGGAAACATGGATATGAAGTAATCCATGCCCAGGTGAACATCACCCAGTTGGAGGAACAGCCGTCTTTTTGGCGACGTGCTTTCCCCAATATGAAGCACGGGTTGCTATCTAAAGTAATAGCAAGCCATTAAGACATGTTTTAACTGATTAGTATAACTTCTGCTCGAGCTTCATTTAAGAATCCGTGCCATTGTTGAATGACATTTCTAGATACGTAAATGTTATCGATAAACAGAAGACATGCCTAGGTAGAACTATTTTTGGTATTTTCTGATTTTTCAATTTTTATAGTTTTTATAGATTTTATATTTTTGTTGTTTTTTTTTTTTTTTTTTTTTTTGATTTAAGATATATACAACTATGTACAAGGATATAAGAAGACAATCCTTTACTCCTCCTTTTCTTCCTGAAGACATTTGAGGGTTTCAGGAGTCATGCTTTTCATGCCAAGGCGTGGGAGAATAAACTGAAACCTTTCTCTTGGGAGGGCCTTGGTGAAGATGTCAGCTAACTGAAACTCTGTCCTTACGAAGTATAGTTCCACAATTCCTTTTTCCACCTGTTCCCTGATGAAGTGATGCCTGATGTCGATGTGTTTTGACCTGGAGTGCTGAACATTGTTACAACAAAGAGCAATGGCGCTTTTGTTGTCACAATATAGGGGAATTTTGTTGTATGAGAATCCATAGTCCGAAAGCTGTGATCGCATCCAAAGGATTTGTGCACAGCAAGCAGACATAGCAATGTACTCAGCTTCAGTAGATGATATGGAAGTACTCATCTGCTTCTTAGAAGACCAACTAACCAACTTTTCCCCTAAAAACTGAGCTCCTCCTGAAGTACTTCGACGAGTGTCTTGACATCCCGCATGATCAGCATCCGCATAAGCCGTTAACTCCATTGCAGTGTCCTTAGGATACCAGAGACCCATATGAACCGTGCCTTTAAGATATCGGAAGATCCTTTTCACTGCTTCAACATGCTTCTTGGTTGGTCTGGATTGATACCGAGCACACATACACACAGCAAACAGAAGATCTGGTCTGCTAGCCGTGATGTACATCAAAGATCCAATCATGCTTCGATACTTTGTTATATCTACTGGAATCCCTGAAGGATCTTCATCCAGCTTTGTTCTATCAACCATGGGAGTGTCAACAGGTTCACTTGAATAGAATCCAAACTTTTTCAAGATCTCGTTGGCGTATTTGGATTGATTAATGAATATGCCTCCGGGACTTTGAGAAACTTGTAATCCTAAGAAGAATGACATTTGTCCCATCATGGACATTTGGAACTTGGAATTCATCTCTTTTGAAAAGCTATCACATTCACTAGGATCTGTTGAAGCAAAGATGATATCATCTACATATATCTGAACCAGCAGTAGATGGTTTCTTGACTTCCTGGTGAATAGTGTGGGATCAACAACACCCTTGGAGAATCCGTTCACTAGGAGGAACTTGGACAATGTATCGTACCATGCCCTTGGCGCCTGTTTTAACCCATAAAGAGCCTTCTTCAAGCGGTAAACATGAGTAGGATGTTCAGTATCCACGAATCCTTCTGGTTGACTCACATAGACTTCTTCCTTTAAGTCACCATTCAAGAATGCTGTTTTGACATCCATCTGGTAGACTATCATATTTCGACTAGCAGCATTTGCGAGGAAGATTCTTATGGCTTCAATTCTAGCAACAGGAGCAAACGATTCTTCAAAATCAATGCCCTCTTCTTGTCTGAACCCTTTAGCAACTAGCCGTGCCTTGTTCTTTAAGACATCACCATACTCATCAAGCTTCACTTTGAAGATCCACTTTAAAGCAATGATCATTGCAAGCTCTGGAGGAGGCACTAATTCCCATACTTCAAGTCGATCAAATTCATGGATTTCATCCTGCATAGCCTGGAACCAGCAATCTTTAGTCATTGCTTCTTTGGCATCTTTTGGTTCGACTTTGGACAGTACGGAATTGAAGAAGCACCATAGTGCATCAGTGGCTAGTTGATTGCGTGTGGATACTGGACGTGAGGGATTGCCTATGATGTTGTCGATTGGATGATCACTGGTCCATTTCCTGAGATGGTCGTGAGGTTGAGGGTTATGAACAGACGTAGCAGTGCTGTGTTCTTCAAGTAAGGATGTGTCTGATGAATGTTCAGGAGCAAATATGTTTTCAAAAGGAACCTCATCAACAGGAGCAAAAGGATTAACTTCCAAAGAATGATTATCTGAAGATTCTTGCATTACTGGAGAGGTTTGAGCGTTAGATGACGAAGGCGATTGACTGGCAGCTGGAGCATTGTGACTGACTGATACTGAAGCTGTAGGGCCTTCTGAACCTTGTGGGGTTTGAACCTCAGTCATAGGAAGTATAGCAGGTTCACTCGGGGTGGTTCCATTCGTTGGCTCAAAGTATTCATCAAACATAGGATCGAATAACTTCTTCAACTCCTCACAAGTAGGTGGCACATAAGAATCTGCAGGCGTGGAATTCTGTACAAGTCCTGAACTAATGGGTCCAGGTGACAAAAGGTTAAGATCGGGTCCAGAACTAATTTGTCCTGAAGCAGGTTGCTCACTCAGCTCATCGAACGTAACATGAATGGTTTCCATGATTTTACGGGTTCTCTTGTTGTAGATTCGATACCCTTTACTGTCTGGTGCGTATCCAACAAAAATACCTACATCTGCTTTAGCTCTTAACTTTCCCAAGTCTTGACTATCGTTGGTTGGGTAGCAAAGTGCACCAAACACACGGAGAAAGGAAAGATCTGGTTTCTTGTTATGAATTAACTCGAAGGGAGTCTTCTCATGAACCGGATGAATTAGGGATCGGTTTTGAGTGTAACATGCTGTTGCAATAGCCTCTGCCCAGAGAAACATCGGTGTCTTTGAAAATATAAGCATAGTTCTTGCAGCCTCCACCAGAGTACGGTTCCTTCGTTCAACCACCCCGTTCTGTTGAGGAGTGCGAGGGATACTTTTCTGATGCGTGATGCCAATACTTTCATAGAAATTACGGAGTTGTTGGTTAACAAACTCAGTACCATTATCTGTGCGGATGATTCTGACAGTTTTATCGAGCCTTACTTGCAGCTGTTTTATCAGTTTAATGATAACCTCTGGAGTTTCGTCCTTGGTTCTCAAAAACTTTACCCATGTGAACCGAGAATAATCATCTACTATCACCAGAACGTACTTCTTTCCATTTATGGTTTGTATTCTCATTGGACCACACAAGTCCATGTGGAGGGTATGAAGAACTTCCAAGTTGGTGTTGATGGTTTTAGGCTTGTAGGTTTGTTTCTTGCTTTTACCCAGTTGACATGCAGAGCAGAGATGATCTTTCTCATATTTCAGTCTGGGCATCCCTCTAACAAGATCTTTACGGGAAAGATTATTTATGGTACCGAAGTTCAAGTGGTTCAAACGACGATGCCACAGCCATGATTTTGTTTTTGAGGCTTTAGAAAGCAAGCAAATGGGAGAGGACTTCAACATTTCTTCAATCGATATGGTGTATAGATTGGTGCCCCGACTGCCCTTGAGGAGATCTAAACCATCCAATTCTCTGACGAAACATGTATGCTTTCTGAAAGCCACTTCCAGATCTGAATCACAAAATTGACCCACAGAAAACAGATTGTGTCCTAGTCCTTCCACATAGTATACCCTTGAGATTACACTATTACCAAACACATAATCTCCATAACCCATAATAGCACCAAAGTGGTCGTTCCCAAATCTAACTGTCCCGATAAACTTTTTCACGAAGTTCTTGAGCCGTGAGCGATCCCCAGTCATATGTTTTGAGCAGCCTGAGTCCAAATACCACAGGACGATTTGTACGACCTGCATTTGAAACCAGACAACAATGGATAACTGAAAAATGTGGATCCCCAAGTGCAATTGGGGTCCATTTGGTCAGCACACACATATTCAGGAACCACAGATTTCACAGATGCTACTGTCTTTACTGAGGAGACAGAACTTGAGACAGGACAAGACCTAGATGGAAGGCATTGTGATTCTAAAGGCAGGATTCTACCAGTTGGTCTCCATTCCTTATTCTTCACAATTTTATGCATATTCATTTTAGGTAACGGTCTCTGTTTTCCTAAATTGAATTTCCTTCCAGTGGGTCTCCATTGATAGCCTATGCTAGCAAATGTTTTTCCTGTAGCTTTCCAAGCTTTCTTGCATGTTTCAGTTATCCTACCATTCTTAACATGGGGTGACGCAGAAGACATCAAGAAGGACACAACACAATCATCATGATTAGCAGAAATTAAACAATTGTCGCATGTTTTACAGATAGCATTAGAATTCGAATTAATTACAGTACTTTTGATACTAGAATCAACACGATTCATCCTACTCATTGCAAACTTATTGTTCCTAGGTTGGGCTTCTACATTCTTCAAGTGATCATTCTTAGCTGGCGCAGTCCTATCCTTTCTTGCATTTTCTCTAGACCTTGACTCGCTAGCTTGGGTGTCACTTTTTACTCCTGTAGAAGCATCGAAGGTAACATTAGTTTGTTTTTCTGTCACATGCTTTCCTGATAATGATGTGTTGGGTTCTGATGTTTTAGGTGGTAGATCAAAGGCTACATGCTTATTCTCAACATTGGATGATGATGCAACAAATCTATCTCTATGGCAGCTAAACTTAGGAATTGAGCCTATGGCATATTCTAAGTTTTCCTGAATCCTTTTCGTGAGTTTGCATGCATAGACAACTGCCCGATCAAGTGGCTTATCAGTCCTATCCTCTTCAACTACCTCACGAAGTGTGTCAAGGCCCTCTCTAAGATGATCGAGATATGTTTGATGGGCAAAGCTGTTATTTCTAAGCTTAAACGGAATACGCCCAACATCAACATCATACTTTTTACAATCAGTAGCCTTTGGTGCATCACAATTACACGTGGTGCATGGCATTTTACCTTTCACCCGAGCCTTCAGATTCTCAATTTCATTTGTCAAAGAAGTTATTTGATCATTGTGATTGCTTCTTGTAACTTTAATAGAATCATATAACTCTTTGAAATGTTGTTTAACCTTTGAATTTTCTTCTCGATAACACTCATTTTCATAATGTAACTTATTTATGGTGTTTTGATATTGAAAATTCTGAGAATCTGAAGACGAAGGTTTATTGGTGCCATATACTTCACACTTGTTGGATTTCAATTGGGCAATTTGGGCCCTCAGCAGTCGAATCGTGTTCGTGTGAGCTTGAATTGTCTCATCTCGTTTGCTTAATTCAAAATAAGTATCAAATTCAGGAGCATCCAAGGATGTCTTGTCATTTGATATTTTATGTTTTTCATTTAAATGTTGATGTTTCAATTGCAAATTAAGATATTCAACTTCCAATTTTGAAAAACGTTTAACCATATTATCATGGTCATCATTTTGAATTTTTTCAAGCAATTTTAAATTCTCCCCCTCAAGCTCAACAACACGATTCTGGGTGACATTTAACGCAATAGCATACTCATTAAATTGACAAGCAGACAATGCAGAATCAGTGACAGTGTAAAATACATCTTGTGCAATACATTTAGCAATCAAGTTGTCGTTAGTAATGAGTATGTTTTTTCTTTCAATCTCTCGACTCTTAAGCTCTATTGCATATTCATTCACCTCATTTTCCATGTCTTTAAACACTACTTCCATTTCTTTTATTTCGACTTTAAGGGCAGTTTGCAACCCTTCAAAATGTTCTTTAAGTAGTTTAAAGAATGGCATGACCTCAGTTAAGTAACACCTTTTTGCATGTTCAAAACACCTTTCCCCCTCAGTAATGCCAGTTGGTGTGATTCTCTTCTTACATGTTTTATCAAAATCAGCAAATAATTGCCAAAGCACATATAAGCTAATAAAGGTTTTGCATTCAGTGGGAAGAGACAAAGGCACCAGATTCCTAGGTGTATTGGGAGGATACACCGTTATGGACGCAACTTTTCTAATGAGAGGGGTGTTGGCCTTAAGTTTATCTACCTTAAGTTTTTCATTATCTTGTTTCCAAAATATCTGTTCAGGTGTTAACTTCTTTTGAGGAGCAAACACAGTCAAACGATTTTCCTCATAATAATCATGGGGTTTGATTATTATTCGTCTGGCTATGCACTCGGGATCCCTCATTTTCTCATTCATTTTTTCCTTCGTTTTATCACTTATCTCATCCTCTTCACTAGTGTAGATATGCTCAGGTTGGTCATGAATAGGCATAAGCATCACCTTACCATCATATAGGGCTGGTTGAAGTACTTTCATGTCCCTAAGGATGGTTGACTTAGGTTCACCTATCATGATTTTACTATGCTTATCACTCAACTTTCTATGCTTATGAATCATTTGAGCAGTTTGTATGGTTTGATTTTGTGTGTACAACTTATCTTCAAGCTTATTTTTTAACGTCTTGAGTCTAGAGAAATCATTTAAAAGAGTTGTTTCTTTTTGTTTGAATTCTTGCTTAAGTGTAGTTACACACTTTTGTGCTTCCTGTTTCTGTTTGACAGACTGTTCTAGCTGACTTTTCAAAGAACTCAACTCTAATTTTAATGTTTCTTCTCGCACTCTAGACTCTTTAATAAGTGTACTCATTTGACCTTCTAATTTCTGCTCACGATCATTAAGCTCAAACTTAGCACGCTGTTCATACATAGCAACTTGTTCTTTATAGATGTTGAGTCTAGTGATCAAGTTATCATCAGGGACAGGCAATTTGTTCTCATGGTACACACATGCATTATCTATATTACCCGCATTATCTAAGGCACATACATTACTCATAACACACACATCATTTTTGACAAAAGATTCACCATTTGGTACATCAGGCGAGTTGCTGCTATTCAAATACTGTTCATATGAAACAATATTGCTATTTTCCATGTCAACATTACTTGAGTCAGAAACAACTGCCTGATGTACTTCTTCGGGAATCTTTTGTCCCTCGACTATATTATATGTGTCATAAATTTTTAGTACCTCAGATATCACGGATGCATTAGAAGAACCAGCTTGACGAGATGAGGCCAGGGAAGACAAGTTAGCCATGAAGATTGTTTGAGCAGTAGGTTCATCATCCACATCAGAGTCAAATGCATCGCAGTCATCTGCCTTGAAGATGTTAGGATCATTAAGTGCTAGATCCTGAACAGGTTTCTCATCCACATCTTCATCAAAAGTATTTCCTCCATCTCCTGCCAAGAACAATAACTCTTCCTCATCCAATACCGCTCCATTCTCTTGAGCTTGCATTAACAGCATCTTGTCTTTGAAGTAATCTGAGTTCTGAGGACGTTTAGGTTGATTGCAGTTTCTAGCAATGTGTCCAAGCCCCCCACAATTATAACACTTGATCTGTTTCCCTTGCCCCTGATTGGCATTCCCTGCTCTATTCTGCACATAACCTCGACCCATGTTTCTACCAGCTCTCCCTTGCACATTCTGAACCACAATTTTCCCATCCTCCACCATTGCTAGGTTGCGTGGGTTGGAAGAATTCCTTAACTGATTGTTGGTCTGTGGGAGTGATGCTTGAAACTGTTGAACCAGTAGAGATACTTGATTGGTGAGGTTGTCAATCATTTTGTCGGTCTGAGAGTAGCCTGAGTCAAGTTGAGAACTCATAGCAGGTACTTGTGAGTGAAGTTGGTGATAGCTTGGATTGGATGATGATTGGATTGTTGATTGTACATTTGTCATGAACGCCAGTGGTCATTTGTAGTTGAAGGATTAAACTTTTCTCTCAGCACCCGATCATAGACAGCATGTTTCTCATGTTGTTGCAGGTAAGCATACAGCTGTTCATAGTTAGTATCCCTTAAACCTTTGTTGAGTTTAACAGCAGTAACAAATCTGTCCCATTCAGGAGTCATGTTGTTCACAAACTTTGAGTTAAGTTGGATATTGGGCATAGTCATTCTGATCATCCTCATATCATTCACCAACTTATGAAATCTCACATAGTAATCTGTGATATTCTCTCCTGGGTTCATTTTGAAATGCTCGAACTCATCATACAGTTGTGACTCACGATCTTCCTTTGTGAGTTCTGACCCTGCCAACAACATTTTAACGTTGTCCCACACAGCCTTGGCTTCAGTGTTGAAATTGATGAGCTTGTATACATCCTTTGGAAGACCTTGAATGACTATGTTAGAGGCTCTAATATCAGCATCATACCTCTTCTTTTCTTCTTCATTGAGATCATTGTAGTTTCTAGGTCTGTCGATGCCCCAAGTTACAGTTCCATCTTCACCAGTTGTAACAACGTCTCTGGTGGTACCCATCTGATAAGGTCCTTCGTCAATTGACTTAAGAATGTTAACACCATTATCTTTTCCCAAGCAGTAAAGTCTAATTCGTTGTGCCCAAGACTCATAATCCGTCCTATCTAGCATAGGTGGACGAGTGTCAGATCCTGCTGCTTGAATATCATCTGATGATGTACTTGATGTGGTAGCCATAGTAACTACGGGATTTTACAGATCTTGTGATTTAACCGAGAAATTGAATCTTTCGCGGGAATTTCTAAAATCACCAAGATACAAACCGCATACAAGTCTGAGAGACAAACCGAGTATACACAAGCCGACTACACGCTGCGGAGACAACTCAAGTAGACACAAACCGAGTGCACGCTGCTGGAACAAACCGAGTAGATACAAACCGAGTAAATTCCTCAGAGACAAACCGAGTCTACACAAACCGAGTACACGCTGGAGGGACAAATCGAGTAGACACAAACCGAGTAAATTCCTCAGAGACAAACCGAGTCTACACAAACCGAGTATACGCTGGAGGGACAAATCGAGTAGACACAAACCGAGTAAATTCCTCAGAGACAAACCGAGTCTACACAAACCGAGTACACGCAGCTGGGACAAACCGAGTAGACACAAACTCCCAAGCACGTCGCTTTCACTGCCTTTTGTCTTTTTGCCTAAACGAGTAATAGGACAAACCGTATCTGAGAAATGACACAAACCGAGTCCAAGAATTCGTCCCAAGTACACAAACCGCTGCCAAGAACACTACAACAAATACCCACGAATTTCCCCAAAATCACCACACCGTTCTTAGATCTGTGAATCCAAACACCAAATATCACTCTAATACTATTCTTAATCTAGAAAGTACAAGGTACAACAACTTCTAATCACTAAACAAAGCACGAAATGAAATTTATGCTACTAATCAATTCGAACCAAAAAAAAACTCAAAAACTACAAATCGAACCAAAAACCTCAAAAACTACACAAATCCGTGAATACCAACTCTCATGGACCTAACCATGGCTCTTGATACCAATTGTAGGGTATTCACAATGCAAGAAACACTAGTTTGAGGCTTTAGATTAGATCGAGTGAACAAGAACTTAGAGAGAGAAAGTGATAGTTTGGGAGCCTTTGTAGAGAGAGAAATAAGATGATATTAGGTTAACATGAAAGGTCCAACCCTTCCCATGGGTGGGAAGGGAGTATTTATAGTATTACATAATATGTCCCTAGTGGACTGTGGAGCGAGCTGACAGAGGGTAAAGACCCGACCCACTCCACAATACTAATTAATAACTAAACTACTAATAATATTACTGATAATTCTACGAGCTATGATGATCTAATAAGTACTCGGGGTGACCGAGTCTTCAGCTGAATATTCATATTCCTAACATTACCACCATCAGTACCTTGTTCTTCATCCAAATGCCCATTAGTACCTTCTTCAAATTCTGTGTTCCTTCCCTGAGTTCCAAACTTCCTTGATTTCCTCCCCTGTTTGGGAGAATCACCACCATCATCATCTGAATCATCTGAGTCACTATCTGAAGAATCATCATCGATCACCACTCTTGATCTTTTCCTCTTTAGCTGATCTTCCAACTTCTTTACCCTAAGAGTCAATTTAGTATACACCTTGGCAAAGTTGTTCTTGTGGTTTTTCAGATCATTCTCTAAAGTTTCCACTTTTTCAGACAATTTTGTACAAAGATTCGTTAATTCAGTCAGTTTATCTCTGCCCTCATCACTTCTAGCTTTGTTACCTGCTAGGAGAGGTGAGTCATTGGGCAAGGATCCAGTTTCCACTCTAGTTAGACTAGGTGTAGACCTTCTCCTATAGGTTGTGATAATTGGGGGTGGTTGGGTTATTTCTGGAACTGGAATGGGTGTTGGTTGGGGATCAGTTGGGTTTACTGACCCTTCACCCTGATCAACTTGAATCATTTCTGGAAATAGAGGTATTTCTACCCCCATTAAACAATCTACTAGCCATAGCCATATTTTGAAAAACTTTTGATTGTAGGCTAGGGGTAGGAAAAAAAAATTTATGTTGCCTAAGCAAATTCTTTTTCTTATTCAAAAAGCTTTGAACAAATCTTGGATACATAAGAAATTTTCTTTTACTTTTCACATTTGCAACCATACTCTCAAATATAAATTTTGAAAAATTGAAAACCTTGTTTGTTGACAGACATATGAGGGCAATAGCAATATTGCCACTGAATTGCTCCCATGATGTTCTTTTGGGACTTAAACAATGTAAGAGAGTATGTATTAGAAATCTCCATTATGGGGAGAAACATCCCTTTTGAAAAGTTAGTTTTTGATTGGATGTATCATACCCCATTCTAGCAATTTCTTGCCAAATTTTAGTGTTTAACATATTGTTGATACCATCTGAATCTTGCAACTTAAGATGTCTCCTAAGTGTAGATTCGGTAACAACAAAAGATATGCCATCCACTTTGGAGTGAATTTCTATGTCTTCCTCTTCACTAATTTTGACAATGGCGGTTTACCAAAACTGTGTGATATGAGAGACAATAAGAGTAGGGGAAACTGTTAAAGCATACCTAATATGAGACGCGTTCAAGAAGTCCACAATCTCATAAAATTTTGGTCCATCCCCTTCCTCTGTTTTCTCCAAATAAGCAACCTGATTGTGCGTCTTGATAAATTCCAAATTATCCATAATATTCTAAGTAAAAATTTGATTTGACTGTGGTGAATAGTGAAAATTTAGGTTAGAAAGTAGAAGATGAAAGTGAGATGAGATATTATTGAAAGAATTAGGGTTTGTATTTGGCCGACTTAAAGAATAAGTTAACTTTTATTTTAGGATAAGATTATAATAGAATAAAAGTTAAAATATCTAGAAGAGGATCCCTTAAAAACCATAATTTAATCAGTAAAAATCACAACAAACTTCCAACGGCTAGTTTTTACACCAAAATTAATTACTGACACAACAGTACCAACGGCTAGTTGAGCAGTACAAACTTGCACTAGCAGTACAAACCATTATCAAAAAATTTCAAAGAACAGTATTAACTTATATGAATTTGAAGCATTATAACACACATATAGTTTTTAGCAAACTATCAGCTATCAACGGATTTGATATGTCTTTACCAATAGTCGTTTGCTTTGGACTAGCCAACTCTTCACAGTTAGATATGGTGAGTTGATAACCATACAATTTTTGGTAAATTGTCAACCATAAACGGATTTGATTAGTCTTTACCAGAAACCGTTTGCTCTGGACTAGTTGGTTCTTATGTGGGTTAGACATGGTGAACCAATAACCATTTGTTCTGTGCACAGATCACACACTAAACTCCAAAACACCATTCAGTCCAAAACATAAAGCACTTGTAATTCCTTTGTGCTCATCATCCATACCTGCAATTGTTAGTCCAAAAACAAGGAAACAAGGTGCAAAGCACTTGTCTCACAACAATATAAGCATATTACTAACATTGCACCCAAACAAGGAATTAATTTCCTTGTGGAACCCAAGCCATCACAGACTTAGGTTTGCCTCTAGCATCAACATAATTCATTCTCTTTAAAACAATTGAAGTACCATTAGGTTTGATAGGTCTCCAAACCCATGATGCTGATGCATTAACACCATTGCCCATATTTCCCTTAGCAGTATGATTAAGATGACCAGTACTAACTATTGGGCTAGCAGTATGAACTGCTGGCTTTGTGGTTTGTACTCTTGGTTTCCAAACTTGTTTGTTTAACACTGCTTTGTTAGTAAAGGGCCTCTTAACAGTTGTTAGGGCAGATTTAAAAGTTATTTTTACACCTTGAACTGTTGGTCTTGGGTAAACAGGTCTAAATGGCCTAGCAGTATAAATTTCTGGTCTAGCAATATGAACTGCTCTTGGTCCAGACCTTAAAAGAACTGATCTAGGTATCATTCTAGCATTTTGTAGGGTGAATGGGAGATCTTACTGAGTTCACCCTAGGACTTGAACACCTAGTTACCCTATTGTTGCAATAAGCAGCAAGATGGTCAAAGCTACCACATGTAAAACAAGCTTTCCTATAGCAAACAAAATCATCACCTAGTTGGTGAGACTTGAGGTTGTTCCAATTCCTCTGGTTACCTCTAGGCTTGTTTGTGGTTCTATACATTTTAACATACCTAACTGTTGGTCTAAATGGTTTAGCATTGGTTTTAGGCCTAACAGTCTCAGTTTTGACCACCTTAGGAACCCTTGTTCCTCCTATCTTAGCATTATCAGGTTTAGCCTTAACCTAATCACTTTCATCATCATCAGAAGTCCAATCCTCTATGGTTGGAGCATCTGATTCCCTACTTGAGGACTTATCAGAGGACACTTTATCCTCAGAGAGTGATTTATCACTTGCACTCTCAAAACTTACTTCTACAGGCTTATCTACTACCACATTCTCCTTAGGTTTTGGAACATATTCCATTTTGGGTAGTTGAAATTCCTCTAAACCTGTGTGTTCTAGGTCAATGCCTGGGGGTGTGGGAATTCCTCTATAAGGAGGTGGAACTGACTTATACCCTAGGCCTGACTTAGCTTTGTTGAGGATTTGACATTCAATTATCTTACTGATACCCTTAGATGCATACTCTAATGTGTCTACACTCATTTGAATGTTTTCTTTAGCCTGTTTCAACTTTTTCAACTCATGTTTTAACACACTAATTTCATTATCTCTAAACATTAAGTCTCTCTTAAGTATAATCATATCATCAGCAAACTTAGACTCATTACCTTTATAATGAACAATTTGTTCTTCTAACACAGCTAAAGCCCTTTTATGATTTGCTAAATTAAAACTGGTATGGGTTAGCTCTATTCTTTGTTCTTCATATCTTTTCTTAAGAGTTTCTAGATCTTTTAATGCATCACAAGATTTAGAACACTTAGAAACTTGTACCTCAGAATCTGAAAATGCCATGAGAGCCATCTCTGTAGATGCTTCTGCTTCCTCCTCTGCAATGTAGCTCCAGTCAAATCCTAAGCCAACAATGGCAACCATAGCTTTTGAGCTTGAGTATGTAACTTCCACAACTCTGGTCTTGCTTCCAAAGCCTTTGTTCTTGCCATCTTGTTGTCTTGACATTCTGCACTCTCTTGAATAATGACCCTTCTTATGGCAATTATAGCACTCAACTTTTGACTTGTCATATCCAGCAACATCATTACTGTTAATGATTATCTTCTTGCCAGTCTTCTTCAAGAATCTCTTAGCCCTCATGCTAAGAAGAGAAAGCTGCCACTTGATGTCCATCTCTTCAAGATCATCTTCATCAATCTCTTGAAGGTCTCCATGAGTCAACATACTTCCATTGTGCTGAGTAGTCAGAAAAGCACAATAAGTATTCTCATCCAAAAGTCCATTAGTACTACTTGAAGTACTAGCAGTACCAATATTTGGACTAGCAGTACCAACTGCTCCAGTAACTTGAACTTCTTCCTCTGAACTTGAGGTACTGGGAGTTGATACAAAGGCCAAATTCCCTGAGCTTGTACTTGTTCCAACAACCTTCTTCACATCTTGCTCCACTATTTTGAAGTTGCTATATAGATCCATTAAGCTCATGGAATCTATATCAGGCTTGTTTTTCCATACAACCACATGCATAGCCCATTCAGATGGTAGACTCCTCAGAAATTTGGAGTTGAGATCTTCCTGAGGTATCTCAATACCAAGAATAGCAAGCTGACTCACTAGTTTCTGTAACCTGTTGAACATATGATCTAGTGATTCATTGCTTGTAGCTGAGAAGTTCTCAAATTGTTGCTTGAGTAATGTCTTCTGAGTTTTCTTGGTGGCTTCATTCCCACCATATCTGGCAACAATAGCTTCAAACAATGTCTTGGCACACTTGAACTTACTGAAGTTCAATAATTGATCATTAGGAATGGTCATAAGCAGCATGCTTCTTGCCTTAACATCATTCTTGTGTTGGGCCTTCTCTTCAGTAGTCATAGGCTTTGTCTGCACTTTTGTTTCAGTCCTACCTTCAACTACAGTTGTAGTGGTTGTAGGCTTGAATGTGTTTCCATCTTCTATGATCTCCCAGAGTGCATAGTCTTGCACTTGGAAGAATTGCTCTATTCTCAACCTCCACATATTGAATTCATTAGGTTTGAGAATTGGCAATTTTGCAGCAACATTGGTTTGGGTTGTTGTCTCCATGTCCATCTTCCTTATAGATAAAGTTCGTCTTGGATCTTCTAATTCAAAGTACCAGAACCTGGCTCTGATACCACTTGACCGGATCTAAACACACGCCTTGTGTTAGATAGATACTTTGAGAAATATTAACTAGCACGCGGAATTTACTAGCTAACACTTAGAAGATTTGTTTGTATGAATGGAACAGTGTTTGAGTTTGTGTATATGAACAATAAAGACAATCAAGTATAACCAAAACGATTCAATATTATTATCTCAATAATACGAGTGATCTTCTATCACTAGGGTTTACAACCTTGAATCTCTATGAATGAGTCGTACTTAAACTTTAACCTAGGCAATCCTTTTATACACCAAGGATTCCTGTACAAGATAACTATAATCTATATTAATAAGGATATCTACAAAATCCTTTCTATAATTATCTATTACACGTTTACAAAAATATAAGCAGTACTAACTTCTTGTGTGAGCAGTACTAATTGACTTAGTACTATCAGTGTTGTCTTCAGTAATTCTTCATCAGTACTAACTTATAACCACCAGTACTAACTGTTAGGTTTAATTCCTAACACCAGTTAATTTTCTCAATTCATTCTTGAGGGCAGTGATTGTGAAACCTTTCCATTGAATTTGAGCTTTGAATTCATCATTTTTGGCAATCAAAGAAGTTGTATGTTCTATAAACTTAGATTTCATTTCTTTGATTGAATCACACAGGTTTTTACATTGGTTTTTCAAAGTCTCATTATCAGTAAGTAATTCAGCCACTTTAGTGTCATGTTTAGTCTTAACTTCATTACATATGTCACACATCTCAGCCAACCTGTTTTTCAGGTTTTTGATCGTCAACTTTTTGGCTTCTAGCTGAGCTTTCAAATCATTTATTATGAAGAGTTCACGGAATTCAGGGAGTTCCGGATTTTTACATGGTAGTTTAGTTTGAAAACTTTCTTCCTTTTGTTTCATTGCTATTTCAAGAGAAATACAATGTTTTTCAAGCTGTAAAAATCTTTTTGAAAGTTCATTATAAGCATCCTTTTCAACCATATCATTTGATTTGGAAAACTCAGCCGTAAGCAAAGAAGTTGACGCATCATCATGTCCAGCATCCTGATCAATTTCTCCCCCCTTATGATTCATATTTGTTGAATCTGAGGTGATATTGCTATCAGTCTTTTCCAACAGATATGTGTCATAAGTTGGTATCATTTGATCAGTATGTTGTTGTTCATTAGAAAGAACATTATGTTGATCAGACAGATGTACCTCAGCAGATGGTACTTGGTGATTTACTTGACTGAGATCTGCATCCACACCATGTGTGAGATCAGTCCCTGAGTTGTTGCTATCTTCATGCTTATCTGACTCTGTCCCATTTCCCATATGTTGTGCCCTTTCATTAATGAACTCCTTAACATTACTCATAAGTTGGAGTAATGTAACTCTGAACATGTCAACCTCGGTTCCAGTGTAATTAGCAAAACACTTTTTCGTCATTTCACTGTCATAGTCATAATCCTCAGTGTATTGCGAATCAAAGAACACTTGGAGTTGGTTTTTTATCACACAGAAGGCAGCCATGGATCTACTTTCAGAGAATTCTCCTTTGTCAATTTGTTGTTCAAGTTGATCTAAGTACAGAATCATTTTGACTGTGAAGTCCTCAACATCTTGACCAAAGAGTGCTGCGAAAGCCCGTCCGTATCCTCCCAAGTAACCAGGTCATTCAAAGAGGACCTTGAGATGTGAATGAAGTGATCGAAAGCATTCAATGCGACTTTCCTTATCATTAGTCAACATTAGTGACCGACGACACTCTTCCTCGTGAGAATTCGAGCATGACAATTCCATACTAGCATTATCATAATCACACACGTTTGTTTGTTGTACAGGATTGGAAGTCACATGTTTATCATTCGCGTCGTACAGCTTGAGTACCTCAGATATGAAAGGAACTGAGTTGTTAGACATTGTGTAAACATGCACGGGATTTTACAAATCTATGATTTAAACCGAGAAATAGTTTCTTTTACGGAGTTTTACAAAATCAAGAGGAAACCGTGAGATAATGATAAATTGGATGTGTTATGATAATTGTTGGATCGGTACGATGATTAGTGATTGTATGTTAAAAGTAATGATTGTTTGTTGGAGTAGGTGAATTATTGTTAGATAAGGTTATGTTGTGATTAGGTTTGGTTGAATTGAGTTTGTGTAATGGTGTGAGTATAAAGAAGTGAGTGCACTTGAGAAAATCTCAATGAAGAATCAAGGGCAAGTCGAAGCGAAGAAACAGGTCAAATCGCAATCATTGATCCATTCAACACTCAAATCGCAAGACTCTAAACATACTTCTTCAAATCGCAAAGCTTGACCAAATCGCAATAGTCAAATCGCAACCAGAATAACTCAAATTGCAATTATCAAGTTGCAATCAGAATACCCAAATCGCAACGATCAAATCGTAGGCACTACCGGACAAACCAGTCGCTATCTGGTCAAATCGCAACCCACAAAACGCCAAAAGATTCCCTTTCACGTGATTTGTCAGCTTTTTTTTCCTTTTTAAGTTAAAAAGTCAAGTCGCAATTCTGATGCACGAAATCGCAACTGCAGTTTTCCAAATATACGCAAATTGCAACGAAGAACACTTTATCGAATTCCAAATCGCAACCAAGAAACTCTTACCGAGAGTCAAATCGCAGCGAAAAAATAACTAACTTTTTCACCTAAAACCACCTAAAAATCACCCTTTGGAACGTTTTTGCTTGGTTTATTTTGCATAACTCGATCCTAGAAGGTTATAACAGCTATAAAAACACAATCTTTGTTGATCCCAGATGAGCTTAACGATCTTGTTAATTACTTTAGATATAAACCTAAAGCAGTAGGTATAGAAACTGCTTTTGAATGATCTATTAATTACTATGCGGAAACTAGTAATTAATCTTAAGAAGAATTAACAATAACACACAGTAATTCTCTCAACCTTCACCTCAATATATTAATATACGGTTACTCAAAAGTAACAGGGTTACAAGGAGTCCTAGTCGGTTACAAAAACTTTCTATACAAGAATAATATCTATTCGTATCTTTACCATAAACAAACTATACATATCTAATAAGCAGCAGAATCAAAACTCTAGCAGCAGAATCATCTTAGGCTAGCAGCAGTTTGACACTTAGCTTATTTCATCATTCGTCAGATATCATCAGCAGCAGAATAAATATACTAGCAGCAGGATGATTATGCCTAGCAGCAGAATCATACTTAGTATATTTCCATTAGAACCATGAGCAGCAGAATAAAATACTTAGCAGCAGCATCTTCAAAGTAGCAGCAGTATCTTTTAAACCCAACAATCCTCCCCTAAACTTGATATTTTCTCCCAAAATATACAAGTTTCTTCTAAGCACAGATAAATACAAAGAGGATGCTTCCAAACACTTACTGCTTTGAAGTCTTTGATTTCAGAATCTTTCTATACTTTTCTACTAACTCATAAGCTTGATGATCTGACAGAAATGATCTTTGTAACCTTAACTTTCCGTCAATGCATTTATTTGTTTCACACTATCCTCACCACTTCGGTCTGTGTTACCTAACCCGAGAGGTGGATCCTTGGATTTGACATTTTGTACATTAGTTTTACCCGTCAATTCCGCTTTTTCAAGTTCAATGCTAGCCTCAACACTTCGACCTGTGTGACCTGGTCCGAGAGGTGTATCATAGGAAATGTCATGTTGTACAAATTGATCCATCAATTCCTCATTAGTTTCATGTCTATCCTCATCACTTCGGGATGTGTTAACTTCCCTGAGAGGTGAATCTTTGGACTGAAACTCAGTCGCAATCCTAGATTGAGCACCTGAGCCCCCCTTTTTAGCCAGTTGGCTGGGGTTACCATCTTGTGCTTCAGGTTCATGAGAACCCTCAGCAGTAGATGTTGCCAAGGTTGGGGTCTTATCTATGTTGACACTGGCCTGTTCAACTTCTAAGTTGGAAACAGTAGTGTCAGCCCCTTCCTTCATGCCATCTCCATCACCTATGGCAGCCTTATCTGCTTCCATACTAGCACTAGTCTGAGGTAACTCAGTGCTCTTTTCTTGTGAATGCCTAGGTGTTTGGGTCTTTTGGGGTACATTTTGAGATGATTCACTTGTATTTTCAGGAGTGGGTGTGTGATGGGAAGCTGTGGGGTTTTCAGCTTCTTCACCCTGAGCAACAACAGCAGCAATGTTTAAAATATGTTGGGACAAAGGTGTGATAGTTCCGAAAAATCCAGTCCCATTCTTTCTCAAGTGTTTAAACATTTTGGTTACAAGCACAGAACTTTTATAAGGCTTTTCATGTTCAAAAGGTTCTTGTAATTGACTATCAATGATTAATTGCAAAAACCTTGGATAAATATAAAAATTTCCAGAAATATTCTTTTTCAACCCTTCAAAAATCATAGCCGAAAAGTTAAATGGTTGTCCTGTAGCCAGACAAATCAAGGCTGATGCTTGAGTTGTACTGAACTCATTCCACCCAGTTGTTTTAGGGCTAAGACAATGTAGAATGGTATGAATAAGAAATTTCCATTGTGGGCAGAGGAGACGTTTAAAAAATTTTAATTTAGTGTTTGGTCTCTCATACCCAATTTTGTCAAGTTCCTCAAAAATAGTAGAATTAGGAAGGCAAGTTGTTGCTTCATCATCTGCAAGATGAAGAATTCGTCTTACAGATGTTTCAGTAACAACTATTCTTTCTTCATCTACTGTGGCAATTAACATTTGTTCCCCATTTTGAGTTTCAGCCGTAACAGTCGACCAAAACTGTCTCATGTGGGATCTATACATAGTTGGATTAACTGTTAATGCATACCCAATTGAAGTAGCATTAAGAAAGTCAATGACTTCAGTAAATCCATCTGCCTCTGGGACCTTCTGAAGAAAAGCTATTTGATTGTGCTCGGCGGAGTAAGTACGTCTCGACATTGTGAATTAGGGTCTTGAATTTGGAGGTTTTTGATCGAATGATGAAAAGAAGTGTTAAGATTTGAATTAGGTTTAATTTAGGGCGCACAAAGTTATTAGTGAGATAGAATTGGGTTTTTATGCCGTTTAGATCCACTTAGGGCTTTATTCGCGCCAATGTACAAAATAGTCTCTTCACTTTCAAACCAAGCAGTAGAATCCAATAGTTTCAACTTTGAGCAGCATAATCTTCAGCAGCAGAATGGATTCTAAACACTTATACCATTACCCAAAATAAATACCCAACATTTTAGTCAACTCCACAAGAATTACCATTATGAAATTTATTCCAGCAAGGAATTAATTCCTAATACCAACCCAATGAATTAATTCCTAAAACCAACCCTGCATTTAATGACTTTAATGCACCATTGGTTCTATAAAAGACCTCAAATTATCAACACCAACTCCATCACATACCATAAAACAATTTTCCAACACAATGAATCCTTCCCCATCATACGTTGTGGAGATTTCATCCGATTCGTCTTCAGACTCAGTTTCCGGAGGATGGAAAGGTTATTTTCCACCAGACTACACCTCAAGCTCAAGGAACAAAACTTCAAAGAAAAAGGTTGAAACAACCTCCTCTGATGAAATTTCAACAGATGAACTACCATCCTACGTGAATGATTCATCCTCCTCTTCTGAGTCATCTGATGATGATGATCTCCAAGTGCTATCAGTCTTACTAACAAGTGAGTTTGAAAAGGCTGCATCATCAATGAGTATGATCCCTGTGCCTGAGAAGAAGCAAAATCCAAAGCCAAGAACACAAGTGCTGGGACTCCCTTGCAAGAAGGTGTCTGATGCCATTGGTGGCAGAGGAGTCCACAAAACCATGCCTGATGTTCAAGGAAAAGGAAAAAGGAAGCTGAAGTAGTTGTTTTGTGTTAGGTTTGTGTTTGGTTTTGTTTTGTGTTGATTATGTTGTCATTAAGTCCAGGGTGAAGTAACTTCTGCTTATGTAATGAATGCACCACTGAATGAATAAACTTTTATGATCTTTGTGTTGATAAACATCCACACTTATCACTGATTCTGAATTGATATCCTCCCCTGAATATCATAATCATCTTTTTCCCATCAATCAACCATTCTCTTGTTACTTATCCTGCAAAAGGTTAGTCCAAAAATCACAAAAACACAAACAAGAGTATCTCACAATAATCACAAGACAATCAACAGAATAACCAACTTAGCAGTAAGAATGCCATTGTCACATCTGATTCATTACATGATTCTTAAATTCAGTTACTAAGACTATGTTGGCTAGAACTGATTCATTACATGATTCTTAAATTCAGTTCCATTGTCACATCTGATTACTTTGACCTTATGATTTACTAGGTTTTCTACTCTAGTAATGAAAGCCTTAAGAATGCCAGTAGTCTCATCCTTAGTTGCTAAGAAGAATACCCAAGTAAACCTACTAAAATCATCAGTGACAACTAAGCAATACATCTTCTTATTTAAGCTCTTCATAAAAGTTGGTCCAAAAAGATCCATATGCAACATATACAAGGGTTCAGAAATAGAGTTCACCACTTTGGACTTACAAGAAGCTCTGTGTTGCTATCCCATCCGACAAGCAACACAGGTTTCAGAATTTTCAAAAATTTTTGAAGGTAAACCTCTTACAAGGTTGCCTTTAACCAATTTATTTATTGTTTTGAAATTTAAGTGACCCAATCTTCTATGCCAAAGCTTGGATTCATCAATGGTGGCCTTTGCAAAAAGACAAGCTAAATCTCTTTTAGGAATGATGTTCTTAATGTCCACACTGTATATATTGTTTGTTCTAGGGACTTTAAGTAGTACTTCTGAATCATGAGGCAACTTAAAGTCAGGAGACAAAACAAGACAATCAATGTCTGTAAAAAGAACAAAATTCTTTTTGTCACACATTTGTGAGACACTAAAAAGATTGAACTTAAGTCCCTCTACAAAATACACCTTTTCAAAATCCAATTTTCCTGTTCTAATAGTACCTTTACCAACAATCTTGCCACCTTTTGGATCATTGCCAAAAGCAACATAACCACCATCAAAAGCCTTAAAATCTTCCAAGTTTCTTTTGTCTCCAGTCATATGTCCAGAGCATCCACTATCAAAAATGCATTTATCCTTTAGCTTCCAAATGTAGATTGCCCTGCACAAAAAGTAAGAGAATTAGTTTCTCTTTGGGACCCAAGCCATTACTGACTTGGATCTGCCTTGTGCATCAAAGTAATCATATTTCTTGAAGTCCATTGATGCACTGCTGTGTCTGGTTTTGGGTTTCCAGACCCAGCAAGTTGAGGCCTTAACAGCATAGAAATGAGTGCCCACAACAGTATCAGTAACCACTTTTGGCTTAGCAGTAGAATGAGTAGTACTGCTGCTAGCTTTAGCATTAGAAAACTCTGTTTTCTTTGGAATGGGCCTTGGTGGTGCAACAGGAGAAATAGTCCTAGAAACACCATTTCTTAACAAAATCTCCCTATGAACCATGTTTCTTTTGGGATGTGGGTGAGTCTTTCTAGCAAAGTTCCTATGGTTCACCCTAGTATAATGGTTCCATACAGGTTTTGGACCACTAGTTTTCTTAGGTATTGAATAATAACAATCTTCTTGCAAGTGCTCAAAACTTCCACAGCTGTGACATGCCTTCTTAACCAGTTCAAAGTCACTACCTAACTTGTGTGAGATCACCTGGTGCAAGTTTCTCTGGTTTCCTATGGGTAAGTCACAAGTCTTCCTAGGATAATCTCTAGGTTTATCATCATACTCAGCCACTTTCCTAGAGATTCTACTTCCTAGCACAGGTTTAACAAACTCAGTATGTTTGACTTTAGGTTCCATTGGTTTAACATCCTCTAACCTTTTAGCCTTTAATGTTGTTTCTACCTGTTCATCATCACTATCTGATTCCCAATCTTCAATGATTGGTGCATCAGACAATTTTTCATCAATCTTAGGTGTACTAGTCTTTTCAGATGTTTCATTGTTTACTTGACTTGTTTCACCTACAGATTGTGCAGCTAACTCAGATATAAAGGACAATTTTTTCCTAGATGGTGCAAAAGCACTTTTAAGTGGGGGAGCCACTTCATTGTATCCTAGGCCACATCCTCTTTTAATCATCTGAGATTCAACTGCTTTATTTGCTAGAACAGATGCATATTGTTGTTTATCTATCCTAACAACATGTTTTTCTTTTTCATTTAAAGCTGAGTCTCTAGCTAATTCAGCTTCTTCCACTCTTTTATTAAGCATGTTAATTTCACATTCTTTCTTAATTAGCTCAGTTTCAAGAGTATGAATTTTATCAGCATATTCTCCCTCAATTTGATTAAGAAACTCAACCTTGTTTTCTAAATATTTTAAACCATGTTGATATCCTAAGTTATCAAGTTTGAGTTTATCAAATTCAACTCTTAAATCATCATACCTAGATTTCAATTCCTCTATAGTATCTGAACAAGATTTAAATCAACATGAAGATTCATTTGATACCTCAGAGTCTGATCCAGAGGAGGAGTAACCCATAAGAGCAAAGTGTTGTTCTTTGAGTTCTTCATCAGCTATCAATGCATAGTTGGGACCATCCTCAGCTTGGTCACTCCAGTCAAAATCTCTCAAGCCATCACATGAGACCATAGCAGTAGTAGGTTTAGCATCTTCAATGGGAATCTGCCTTGAATTTTCCTTAATCTGCTTTGGTGCTCTGCACTCCCTTGCAAAGTGCCCCTTTCTGTGACAGTTATAACATTCAAACTTTGATTTGTCAAACCCCACATTGTTCTGCCTTCTAAACTTGAGCTCTCTTCCAGTTCTCTTCAAGAATCATCTTGCCCTCATAGTCAACATTGCAAATTGCCAATGCAAATCCATCTCTTCTAAATCATCAGGATCAACTTGATCTAGATCCTGACTCATTACTTGAGTACTTGTAGTTAGTTCAGCTAAGTAGGCACAAATAGCAGCATCACTAATGGTGTTACTATTTGTAGAACTAGCAGCAGAACCTTGTGAACTAGCAGCAGAACCAGTATGACCAACAGCAGAATGAGTTTCTTGAATATTCCCAGAAGCCTTGTTATTAGAAGACATAAAAGCAAGGTTGTTTGAACTTGAAGAACTGGTTGAACCCTTGACTTCAGTTTCATAGACCTTCAAGTTGTTGTACAAATCATCCAAATTCATGGCTTCAAAGTCAGACTTGTTCCTCCAGACAACTGTGTGAGTATTCCATTCTGGTGCAAGACTCCTTAGAAACTTCAGATTAATATCTTCCTGTGCAATATTGACACTCAGAAGCGCCAACTGACTCACTAACTTTTGCAGTCTGTCATAAGTACCATCAATACTTTCATTGCTTGATGCAGTGAAAGTTTCAAATTCGTGCTTTAGCAAATTCTTCCTTGACTTTTTGGTGGCTTCATTCCCACCAAATCTGAGTTCAATTGCTGCCATCAACTCCTTGGCAGACTTGGTGTTGCTGAAGCTCAATTGGTACTCATTAGGTATCCCCATTAAGAGAATAGTGTGAGTTCTAATCTCCAGTTTCCTTTGAGCCTTTTCATCATTGGTTTTGATGGGCAATACAGACCCATCAACACCAATCTAAGGTAGAGTATCTCCAGTTTGTATGATTTCCCACATTGTGTAGTCACACATCTTCATGTACTGCTCCATCCTCATCTTCCAGAGTTCATATTCTCCAACCTTGAGCATTGGAACCTTGGAAGCAGTAACCATATGATGAGATTCAGACTCCATTGCTTTTGATAATGAACAGATCTGAGCTTTTCAAAATTCTTCTCGGTATCAGTTTCTAGATCACAAGCTCTGATACCTGATGAACTCAAATAAGTACATTTTATTATCATCATTTACCCTATTTATTTGACTTATTTTATTATATTATATATGAGAATCGATACGTTAATGTTTACTTTAGTAATTCTCAGGTAAAAACAAGCATTATGTGAAACTTGGCGATTTTGGACTAATTTATGGAGCAAAACAAGCAAGATGTCAAAATCCTACTGAAATCCAGAAGATCAAGCTCGTTCTACTCCAGATACGCCGCAACATACTTCTAACATACGGCGTATCACTATCAAGATTTCACAAGTTACAATCCAAGACAATCCAAGTACATGCGCCGCATAAAAAGATCAAGATACGCCGCATCTAAAGACGGTGTACGAATATTCCTGAATATATTAATCTTGGACCCCACGCGAAGTTAAGTCAATGCGCCGCATCTATCAACTAGATGCGCCGCATCGACCCCTCAGACAGAAACTATAAATACCCCAAGGCCAGACGAATTTTGAAATCCTTTACACTAAGCTTTCGAAGACCGAAGACAGAAACCCTAGAGCCGAATTCAGACGACCAAGCAGCACAAGACACACCTAAACGAAGATACAAGAGCTGTAAGAAGGTCTTGCATGTATTCAATTCATTAAGTAGTTTTGTTTTATTGTATTAGTACACTTTAATTCGTCAGGATTGATGGGCTTGTGTCATGTGACTACGGAAAATCATGCACTCCCCTTAATATTGCTTTCCCATTAATTAAAGTTTATATGTTGATGTCTTTGGTGACTTTTATTAGTGCATTGATAACCTCTGTGTCTAGCTGAGCATTGCTTGGGTCGCCATGCCCCTTCCTCGCCTATTTAAGAGACGCTTAATAAATAGGATAGACATAAGTAATCATTAAGGGTTTACTCGCCGATAAGATTAGAGCCAACGAGAAAGGTTTAATTACATACACTTCATATAAAACTAGCAATAAAACAAGTGACAATCTACTTAATTATCATGACAAGTCTTCTTATTGTCTCGAGTATCTATCTGTGTACGTGTGTGCTAATCGCTGATTCGTGCTCATTAGTTTAGTTTACTATTTAATCATAACCAAACCGTGTCAGTCTCTCAGGCTGAACCCCCTTGCGTTAGATTAGGTTGTATAGCTAACTTAGGATATTAAAATACTAATTAGAATAACTAGATAATACGTTCCACTCTTAGTGATCGACACTCTACTTACCATTATATTCATACTGACCGGGTACACTGCTCGTTAAGTGTGTGTGTTATTGATAAGTCGGCTAAATATAAATTTAAAACTTGAGTAGGCATTAATACTGCTAAACCGCAACGACACGCACGCGCATCAAGTTTTTGGCGCCGCTACCGGGGAGTGAATTGTTATTATCTGTTAATTTGATTAGTATTTTAATTAGGTTTTTTACTTTTTAATTTTTAGATTCTAACCACTAACTCTGTTATATATTAGATAGATTGCATTCATTGTATAGTTTGCATATTTACTATTTTTGTGTGTTTTTATTTTCTGTAATTTTTGTTTTTTTTTTTGTTTGGTTTTATTTTTTGTTTTTCTTTTTCTCTATTTTTCTGCATTCTGCTGTCGTTGTATTGTGCTGATACAAACGATACGGTGCATCTGTTTTCACAGATACAGCGTATTGCGTTTAATTTTTATAAAATACAACGCGTTTAATAAATTCGATACGACGCATCTTTCCCCAAGATACGGCGTATTCTGTTTTTAATAAGAAATTTTTCTAAACCCTAACGCCATACGACGCATCTGTTTTAACAGATACGGCGTATTTTCTATTTAAATTAAAAACAGTTTTTCGAATTTTTTAAACAAAAGCGACGCATCGATTTTTATCGATACGGCGCATCTACTAAATCAAAAATCTTGTATTTTGAAACGTAACGAAAATACGGCGCATTAGCTTTTGTTAATACGACGCATTTAATTCAATAAATATAGTTGATTTTTGATATTCACTTTGATCGTTCCACTACTCTCGTGCACAAGTTGGTTTACTTTCAGGATAAATGATGGCTTAAGCATCGCTATGGAAGATTACATTCTGAACCTAACCAAGAGATGCTAGCTGGGGTGATCAAACCTTCGATGACTGAAAGGCTGTAATAAGACGACAAGAGTGGAGGAGAATTCAGTACTGGTAACATTGAGTATCTTAAATTCTTGAAATAGAATTCCAGGTATCCTCTACAATAATTCACCTAGCCTTAAGGAGAGCTCTCTACGAAACCTCTCCCAAATTATAATCTCAATTTTGTAAGCTTAAAACGATATTTGCTCCTAACCTTGGAGTAAATCATTATCCACTAAACAATAAAGATTATAATCATTAATAAAACGGATATGCTTATTGCTCTTATCTTGAATTTATATATATCATATGGTATACCGTTTTACCCCAATTTGATGTGTAAGGAAATGTGTTGCGGAGGCCAAGGTACGTTCCTTATTTAAATTTCGTTCACTAGCACAGTAATACGGCGGATCTTAGTATCCTAAGCGCCGTATCTCTGACTAATTAACACTTATTGACCAGTCAACGAATTTAGATAAGATACGGCGCATACAATTATGCGATACGGCGCATCGTATTTACCCTATAAATATGAAAGAGATGCGCCGGATTTCAACTTCTTACCCAAATTTACACACAGTAATACGCACACCAAATTAAACCCTTTAATCCGAAGTGCTTTTCTCGAATCAAAACCTTCTAATCCGAACTCTAGACCGAATCCTAATCATAATATAAGGTAATTATTCTATTTAATTTTGTTGAATTTAAAAATTAGGGTTTATGCAATATTTCGATTAGGGCTTAGAAGTTTAGGGGATTTGATTAGAACTAGGACTAGATAATTTCCCCCATGTTAATTTTTGGATTAATCATTGAATTTGGTACCGAATTGATTTAAACGAAAATTAGGGTTCGGGAAATTTGTTTTTGAGCTTTGGAGGGAAAATGAAATATTGTGGTTATAGGAACTCTTAGATTTAATATATGGGTAAAATGGAACCGTGATGTTAAGTGGGAGTTTACGTCACGGGTCCGGATTCTTGGAAAACGTGCCTGACCCCTTTCTTTTATACTGATATATTGCTAGATGCGGCGCATCTAAGTTAATTGATACGGCGTAACAACCTATTTCCAATTTAAATATTTTCACCATACGCCGTAATTTAGATACGACGCATCATCCATACGCCATATTCCAGTGCATGCTACACATCTCTTTGATACAGCAGATGCGCCGTATCAACCTTATTGCAGAACTGTTTTCTAACCTTTAAATTTATTTCAGATGGAATTACCAGCCGTTGGACACAGACATACGTGGCTCCGTTTCGAGACCATGGGACTTACACCGGATACCGAGGCTGATTATGTGCAGAGACTTAGGACGATTTTCTTTAGGAAAATCTTTAGAGTTTCGGTTTTGGACTTTGCGGGTGTTGGACTGATTGACGGGGGGAACGCAGCTGGTGGTCTTCATGATAGGCTGGAGATGGTTGTGAGGGATGATGATGATGAGGTTGTGTTTAGGTCACATTCATGGGAGAGGTTGTTCAGGATTGACGAGCCTCTGATTAGGGAGCTCATGCTGGAGTTCTTTAGCACGATTCATTACAGGGAGACGGATTTGGAGATTGATACAGCTGACACTCTGGTGTTCAGGTTAGGAGGGGTGCATAGTCAGATGTCGATGAGGCAGTTTATTTTGGCCATGGGGCTACACACTGAGGAGGAGCTTGGATCTGCTGGGTTTGCCAGGTACTGGGCTGAGAGTTTACGGGCTGTTCCAGATAGGATGTTGCTTGGTGATTTCTGGGAGAGGATATCCTCCGCGGGTGATTCTACTGCTTCCACCCCATCCTACACATTGATCAGAGAGCCTATGAGGAGATTATGCCATAGGATGATTGCATTGACCATCGCTGGGAGAGGTCAGTCACCTGAGAAGGTGACCACTCTTGACCTCTTCCTTCTCAGGAGCATGGATGAGGGATTGGCGGTGAACGTCCCTCACTTTTTGGCGCATTTCCTTCATAGGGGTGCTTTGGGGAGAGATAGGAGGAGCCAGATGACTGAGGGGCATTTTGTATCTAGACTGGCCCGTCATTTTGGTGTGATCGGTGATGAGATTCCTGCCGGGTTAGAGGTTGAGGTGACCAGTCTACCGGTTATTGGGCAGGATTATTTGGTCAGGTTGGGGATTTGTGAGATGGTTATGGGGGGATGCTATTGGGTGGCGTTGGGTCCCGCGAGACCAGCAGAGGTAGAGGCGGAGCAGGGAGGTCCCCAGGGAGCTCCGGCTGCTGCTCCAGCCCAGGAGGAGCCACAGGTACCCCCACCACCACCAGTTGCACGCACAGTCGGTCAGAGGGTAGAGCTAGTCGAGGGGGAGGTTAGAGCTTTGAGGGGCGTCGTTGATGGTATGAGGGGTGACCTCACTGTAGTCAGGAGGGATTTAGGTTGGCTGGTCGGGAGTGTGAGCCAGATTTTGGAGGGTCAGGGCACGAGCCATACTCGCCCTGATGGCACTTATGTTAGAGGCATAATCTCATACTCCCGGCTCCCTTCACGCAGAGTCCGACCTAGGACCGACGATGCCAGCACCTCAGGGACTCACTCAGCTGCAGAGGATGACTCCCCACACCCTTGATCTCATATGTTTGATCTTATAGACATTGTTCCACATACATTTTTATTCTTCTTGGGATTGTACTGAATTTTATTATCATGTATTTATTTGATGTTTCAGTTTGTGTTTCTTATTGTGTTTAATGAAGACTGGCATTAAGTTCAGCATGAGTGAACGAGAGAACCCGAGAGGTAAACCGTGGAACGAGCCCATTTTACAACGGACTGTTAACAGTCTGTTTGGTAAATACATGCGCCGCATCTAGTAAAACAGATGCGACGCATCCTATCCTTTATTTTATTTTATTTCGTATTTATTCCAGGCTCGATACGGCGTATCTTCTTCCATAAGATACGGCGTATCGACTGACCTGATGATTTACAGTTTTAATTTTTTTTTTTTTTTTTAGGTTTTATTTTTACTAACTACTAATGTATTATGCAAGTTTGAACCTTCTTAACTCAGGTGTGTTAAAGTCTAGATGGTATTATAGATTCCTGCAATTCTTGTGGATACATCATCTATGGAGCTTAAACGTTCTCATCCACAAGGAAGTTGATTTTTGCTCTTATACGAATAATGGAGGATCATACCGAGCAAATCTCAGGGGAGTTTTTCTGTTCTAATTCTTTTATTTTCCAGTTTTTAACCTTAGACACAAACAACGAGGACGTTGTTTAACTTAAGTGGGGGGATTGGAGAATTAGAACACTTACTTGTCCTAAACTTTTTCAAAATATGCTTAAAATGCGCTTAATATATCAAAATTTAAAATTTTTTAGCATGTTTTTGTTTAAAGTCTAAATTACATAGCCGCACACATAACTCTATTTTTTCAAAAATATTAAAACTTTAGTGTGCTGGTGACTTGTAAACTTTAGAACTTGGCTTGTATACTATTCGAGACCACCATAATAAGTATTATCTATATAATTGGAGTGACTTGTCTAAATTGGTAAATTTCTAGGATTACACCCAAATAGCCTTTATATGTTATGTGATATTAACTAACTACACTGGTTAGTTAACCCCTGTATAAACCCTTTGTTACTCTCACTTTTAGAGTAAGATACCCCTAGAAAAACCCTCAGAGCCATTCCTTTCGTTTCTTACACCTTTGTTATAATGTTTCGATACACCCTTACACCTTAGCCTACCCTGTAGATTAAAATCCGTGGTTAATTGTTTTAGAAAAAGTGTGTTTCCTTACATTACCTGTGTTCGCGTGCGTAATTCATTATCTTTGGTTAGTTCGAGAAATTGCACAATGCAATTGGTATGAAAGTAAATATTGTGTAACTTTTAGTTTATTTTTCGTGTGTTTGCTACTTTCGCTATTACAGTTATTTCTGAAAATATGAAGAGTATGGAAAAATTATCCGGAAAAATAGTGATAGAAAAGTTGTGAAAATTTACACATATATGTTGATGTCAAAAAAAAAAAAAAAAAAAAAAAAAAAAAAAAAATCGAAAAAATAGAAAAGAAAAAGAAAAAGGAAAAGTTGGAAGTTTGTTTTAACCAACTTATGTAAAGTTTTGTATTAAGTGGGAGATATCACCACTACTATTTGTTGTATATTATATTTATGGATTGAATGGCAGTTGGCCGTTATGGGAACGCCAACTAAGGTTATTCTTTGATTGAGATCTTGTTGAGTATAATTCGTGTCTACCTAAAGCGTGTGTTTCAAGTGTTAAAGCGTGAGTTATTCAATGATATGAGTCTTATTCATGGGATGGTTGGGAAAGTAATAATTACCACACTCAGGATTTTAATTTATCTGTTTTGTTTCTTTTTTATTTTACACCAATTTGTATCCCAAATATTATCCATACCCTATATCATTCTTCATCCAAACCTTTGATTTATTGAGATTAGGGATTTGAGCAATCTTAAGTATCGTAGTCGTGGATTCGGCTATGTATTTATGATTTTGTCGCCCTTTTTGATATAATATTATTGGTGAAGATTACTTGGTCCTATCTTTAGCCTATTCGAGTTAAGGATTTGAGCAATTGCAAGTATCGTGGTCATGGATTCGATTATGTATTTGTGATTTTGTCGCCTTTTCTGGAATATGAGATCGATAGAGATTAAAAAGGATGATCAACCCTTAACCTCAAAACCTTTTTACCGCTTTAGACTTGTTATTCCTTGGCTTTAGTGGGGGAGATGTGTATACTTGCCAAGCCTATGATAGAATATTCGTCACGACTAAGCAACTAAACGATTTTAGAATTGTTTTACATTAAAAATTATTTTGGTTTCTACTTCGTTAAGTGTTTGGTTGTGTGATTATGACAAAACGAATACGTGCTTAAATATAAAAATAAATCCTAATATCTTTTAGGATACATTTTCATTTGATTAATTCTAAGGTTTACTTGGGGACAAGTAAAGTTCAAGTGGGGGGATATTTGATGAACTCAAATAAGTACATTTTATTATCATCATTTATCCTATTTATTTGACTTGTTTTATTATATTATATATGAGAATCGATACGTTAATGTTTACTTTAGTAATTCTCAGGTAAAAACAAGCATTATGTGAAACTTGGCGATTTTGGACTAATTATGGAGCAAAACAAGCAAGATGTCAAAAGCCTACTGAAATCCAGAAGATCAAGCTCGTTCTACTCCAGATACGCCGCAACATACTTCTAACATACGGCGTATCACTATCAAGATTTCACAAGTTACAATCCAAGACAATCCAAGTACATGCGCCGCATACAAAGATCAAGATACGCCGCATCTAAAGACGGTGTACGAATATTCCTGAATATATTAATCTTGGACCCCACGCGAAGTTAAGTCAATGCGCCGCATCTATCAACTAGATGCGCCGCATCGACCCCTCAGACAGAAACTATAAATACCCCAAGGCCAGACGAATTTCGAAATCCTTTACACTAAGCTTTCGAAGACCGAAGACAGAAACCCTAGAGCCGAATTCAGACGACCAAGCAGCACAAGACACACCTAAACGAAGATACAAGAGCTGTAAGAAGGTCCTGCATGTATTCAATTCATTAAGTAGTTTTGTTTTATTGTATTAGTACACTTTAATTCATCAGGATTGATGGGCTTGTGTCATGTGACTACGGAAAATCATGCACTCCCCTTAATATTGCTTTCCCATTAATTAAAGTTTATATGTTGATGTCTTTGGTGACTTTTATTAGTGCATTGATAACCTCTGTGTCTAGCTGAGCATTGCTTGGGTCGCCATGCCCCTTCCTCGCCTATTTAAGAGACGCTTAATAAATAGGATAGACATAAGTAATCATTAAGGGTTTACTCGCCGATAAGATTAGAGCCAACGAGAAAGGTTTAATTATATACACTTCATATAAAACTAGCAATAAAACAAGTGACAAGCTACTTAATTATCAGGACAGGTCTTCTTATTGTCTCGAGTATCTATCTGTGTACGTGTGTGCTATCGCTGATTCGTGCTCATTAGTTTAGTTTTCTATTTAATCATAACCAAACCGTGCCAGTCTCTCAGGCTGAACCCCCTTGCGTTAGATTAGGTTGTATAGCTAACTTAGGATATTAAAATACTGATTAGAATAACTAGATAATACGTTCCACTCTTAGTGATCGACACTCTACTTACCATTATATTCATACTGACCGGGTACACTGCTCGTTAAGTGTGTGTGTGTTATTGATAAGTCGGCTAAATATAAATTTAAAACTTGAGTAGGCATTAATACTGTTAAACCGCAACGACACGCACGCGCATCAATACCACTTGTTGATCCCAGATGAGCTTAACAATCTTGTTAATTACTTTAGATATAAACCTAAAGCAATAGGTATAGAAACTGCTTTTGAATGATCTATTAATTACTATGCGGAAACTAGTAATTAATCTTAAGAAGAATTAACAATAACACACAGTAATTCTCTCAACCTTCACCTCAATATATTAATATACGATTACTCAAAAGTAACAAGGTTACAACGAACCTTGAAGTGAATACAAGACAATACGTATGCTAAACAATCGTATACTAACCCTAACCCTAGATCCTCCTTTTATAGACTTAAGGAGTCCTAGTTGGTTACAAAAACTTTCTATACAAGAATAATATCTATTCGTATCTTTACCATAAACAAACTATACATATCTAATAAGCAGCAGAATCATCTTAGGCTAGCAGCAGTTTGATACTTAGCTTATTTCACTGCTCATCAGATATCATCAGCAGCAGAATAAATATACTAGCAGTAGAATGATTATGCCTAGCAGCAGAATCATACTTAGTATATTTCCATTAACACCATGAGCAGCAGAATAAAATACTTAGCAGCAGCATCTTCAAAGTAGCAGCAGTATCTTTTAAACCCAGCAATCTTTAACACCACAACTGTGAGAATCAAAGAACACCAAGAATAAGCCTATAAACCTTCAAAAACCAACCTTTTGATCTAAACTAACCAAGAAAAACGCACACACAATCAAGCTAATCAAACCATGAGCTCTGATACCAATTGAAGAATATTGAATATCATAACACAAGGATGGATCTAGTATAAGGCCGAATCACAAGAAGTTAGAGAGAGAGAGAGAGTGGGAGATGTTCTAGTGAGAGAAATTAGAGAATATTATATTAATTAGTGAGAACATCCAACCCTTCCCATGTGTGGGAAGGGGTATATATACTAACTACCATAAGTGCCCCTAGTGGGCTGTGGAGTGAGCAGATAGTGGGTAAAGACCCGACCCAACTCCACAAATATTACTAATACTAAACTAATATAACTATAACAAAACTTATATTAATAAGCCTGCGAGCTAACTTAATGCTAGTGAATGCTCGGGGTGACCGAGTCTTTCACATGAATATTTATATTCCTAACAAAATATATATCCATATATTAAACTAAAATGTAACTCGTACATACACGAAACTTATAAGAGCACAAGGTGCAGTGTTACTCATCCTTCGCTAGTCCAGCATGGCACCTAGCCACCACACCAACAAGGCTCATTTTTTTTGGCCATAGGAAGCCTCGTCGTCTGCACGACGAGGCAATTGCTTGTACTTCTTGTCAGACTTAAACGTTACACAACGTTTTAAAATATATCCGTTTGCTATTTTTTTTAAATACACATATTATACACTATAAATATTACACATTTTAATCAAATTCTACACAACTTTTATTTCAAAACACTTACATATAAGCAAGAAACATGAGCAATTCATCTTATTCCAGTGAAAGTGATCTTGAAGAGATAACGGAGCTGGAGATGATTCTCCAAGAGTTTGAGTTCGAGCAATCGTTCCAACAACAAGAAGCCGGACTTCATGCCACCGTAGATACATCCCCCATGAACGTAACATTGTTGAAGAACGTCTAATGGCTGACTATTTTGGTTACAACCCAAAATACACGGAAGAAAATTTTAGGCGTCGCTTTTGTAAGAGCAGTAAACTATTTTTAGAAATAGTACAAGATATTGAAACATATATTCAAACTCATCATCCTCTTCCCAAGCATTTTGATTTCTTTAGAGTCCGACCCAATGCTGCGTGTGTAATGAGTTTTAGTGTGATTTTGAAATGTACATGTATCCGTACGCATTTTTTGGGGTAGCGGGTGCAAATAACAATCTTACCGTTTTGAATAATTCTCCGTTATTCGACGACCTGCTTGATGACATCGCCCCTGAGGTTCCGTTTGAAGTATACGGGCGTACATTTAACCATGGGTATTATCTAGCTGACGGAATTTACCCATAGTGGGCATCTTTTGTCAAATCATTTACGGTTGCAAATAACCCAAAAAAATGTCTTATTTAAAGCGAAACAAGAAAGTGCTCGAAAAGATATCGAAAGAGCTTTTGGTGTCCTCCAAGGACGTTGGCATATTATTACCCAACCGGCGCGTGCATTTACTGTGGGCAAGTTACGGAGAATCATGTACTCATGCATCATAATGCATAACATGATTTTGAAAGATCAAAACTTTGCGATATCCGAAGCTAGCGAAATGTATATTTCTCCGCAACCAAATTTACAACATACATGGATTGAGCGTTGCGCAGTGCAAAGAAAAAAAGCCAAAGAACTACATGATAAACGCAAAGCTTCAACGATGTCTCATCGAGCATGTTTGGCAACGACATCAATGGGAAGAAATTCAACAACAGAATCCGAATAATTAGTTTCGTTATAATTTGATGCATTTCTTAAGTTGCGTTTTTTTTACCGTATCGTTATTTTACGTTTCGTATGTTTTTTATTGTGTTGTATTGTATTTTTATTTTTAATGAAATGAATTTAGTTTATTTGGAAATTTGAATAAAAAAAATAAAGTTATAAGTGGTGGGCCCAAAATGAGTAAGTTGTGGTTAGTTGTTAGGGTGGTGGCAATGGTGGGCGGTATGCCCATCGGCATCACCATACCGACGGTGAACACCATTGCCACCCCACCGGTATGGTCCAACGGTTTGAGTAGGCGGCATCCAATGCTTCAACGGCATGATACTATATTCGACGAAGAGGTAAACGCATCAACAACCCAACAGAAAGTTAAAGAAATTTGTAATGGCAGAAGAGATTGTTACTTCCTTGGTCGGAGATGTAGTCAACTCATTGTCTAGAAAAGCTAAAAAGGAGATTAGTTACATGTCGAAGTGCTATGAACACGTCGAATATCTTAAGACAGAAAATGAGAAACTAACGGACATGAAGGGCAGGGTTGAAAAACATATAGAAGCAACAAAAGGTGATACGCTCGTTGACGGTGTGCAAAAATGGTTGGATAAAGCTCAATCTCACATATCTAAAGCATAAATTATATTAAATTGTTTAATATAATTTATGAAAATAAAAAATAAAAAAATAAAATTAGTTGGGAGGTATGAAAAAGGCATGGTTGCCACTAAAAAATGGTTGAGAGGTATGAAAAAAGTATGAATGATGTGGAATGATATTATTGGTGGGTTGGGAGGTATGGGGTTTTTTCAGTGGCATGACTGCCACCACCCTTAGTTTTTTTTGGGGGGGGGGGTAAGGTTAGTTGTGAAGGTTTGTTAAAGTGATGTGGCACCCGGTGGGCCCCAAATGAGGAGCTTTAGTTCCTCACTGCACCTTGTGCTCTAACCAATATTGCTATTTTTGTTCTATTTATAAGAAAAGAGTTGAACTCACTACAACCTAGTCACAAAATATGAGGGGGTTGGCAACCCATACCAGACACTGCATCCCATACCACACTCCCAACCAATCCCCTTATGCCACCTCATTCCCTTACTTTTTTATACCACACTCCCAAATTTTGTTGGCATCCCATACCTCAATACATCCCATACCTCAATACATTTTTTTTTTTTTTAAAACTAAAATTCCATTAAAATTAAAAAACATTACATAATATTACTAAAAAACATAAAAAAATATTACATAATATTACTAAAAAACATAAAATATTACTAAAAAAACCTTAAAACTAAATATTGCTACAAACTATATGGCCAACTGTATTTGGCGCATATCTCGCGTTTCCTATTGATGACGAATTCCTTAAAAGCCGGGTCTGGGATATTGTCCAAGCCTTAGCTAACGCCTCCTCCTCCTCGGGCGACTAATGCTTTTTATCCACTTTTTTAGGATGCGTTACCACCTCGGCTTCAACTTCTTCAACTTCTTCGGCTTCTTCATTAATTGGTTGTGTCTCGGGTACCATGTCAACATGGTCGAAATCTTCATCATCATCATCATCATCATCACGAATGGGTAACGGAGCGCTTTCCCGTTCACGCCTTTTTGGTTGGCTTAACCGCGGCACAAACGGGTCGAAGTGAGTAGGCAATTGCGGGAGGGGTTGTTGGGTGTAGAAAAATGGTGGAGATTGAGGTTCGTACATTTGGGGGCCGTAAACGGGTTGAGATTGAGAAGACAATTCATACAATTGCGTGCGGTAAACGGGTGGTGATTGAACTCGAGGACGAGATGCGCCGTGAGCTCCGCCCCTCGACACTCGTTTGGTATTTTTAGGCTCCATATATTTTTTTGAAAAGTGATTGAAAAAGTTAGGTATGTGTTGTGTAGGCAAAAGTTTTTTATAGATCCAACTTTTACCATAGAACCCATCAAGCAATCTTAGCCACTCATTTTTCTTATCAAAATAAAAAAATTAATTTTCACCCTTTTTTTAAAACTTAAATATCTCGCAAACCGTAAATCGTCAAGCTACAAAAAAAATACCATCGCGACGAGAATTAAATTATCTTTCTATAGACATGCATTGTTATATATTTTCGACGAACTTTTTTTTCGATGAACTTTTTTTTTTTCCAAAATTTCCGTCCAGAAAAATCATATATGATTCGATTTTAACAAATCATATATGATTCCGTACGAATCATATATGATTTTTACGAATCATATATGATTCGTAAATTACGAATCATATATGATTCTTACGAATCATATATGATTCGTAAAAATCGAATCATATATGATTCGTACGGAATCATATATGATTTTTACGAATCATATATGATTCTTTCTGGGCGGAAATTAAAACAAAAAAAAAGTTCGTCGAAAAAAAAAAGTCGTCGAAAGTATATAACAATGCATATCTATAGAAAGATCATTTAATTCTCGTCGCGATGGTATTTTTTTTGTAGCTTGAAGATTTACCGTTTGCAAGATATGTTGTTTTAAAAAAAAGATGAAAAATAAAAATGGGTGGCTATGATTGGTCCATTGATTCTATGGCAAATATGAGATCTATATTGATCTCATGTGTGTGATTGACAAAATTGGATACATATTTATAAATAAAAAAAAAAAAAAATATATATATATATATATATATATATATATATATATATATATATATATATATATAGCCATTAAAATGGATGTTCCAACGGTTCATTTTTTCTCTTCTTTCTCGTGCGTGATCTCACCCCGTATTTCACATACCGTGTGGGATGCCGTGTTCTCCCACAGTATGAACTTCGTACCGTATCCATAATGCCTAAGTTGCCAACCCCTCACAAACACTACTTAGACCCAGTGACGGCTGTAGTACAAACACACCACTTTCAAACCCCAAACCCACAAACCAACCACTCAGATCACCCCACGTATACACTCCGCACCTCACCACTGTAGGATCTAACCACACTTGACTCATCTGATCTCAGTCAACCGGCTATCACCAGTCACATTAGCTCAGTCACCGGTACAACCGGTCACCTTTCCCATTTCATGTCCCGCTAGGTATATAAACCCTAAAAAAAATCCAAACATTTCTTTTTCAGCTCAAAATCAATCAATCAAATTTTTAATAAAGGTTAGATTATTTTAATTATTTGTTATTAATGCATAATTGATTAATTTTGATTGTTTGTTAAGTTAATTACTTAATTTGTATTTATTTTTAGTTATTTCTTCTTGCTTGTTGGTTTAATTTAAGTTATTTAGTTTTTTTTTTTTTTTTCATTGTAGTAAATTTAACGAATTATGATGAATTGAATTCGATCTGTTGTGAATGTGATTATGAAATTATTTAATTATTACATTTTTTAGAAATGAATTAGATTTTAATTAATTTTATTGGTATTAGGTTTTAATTGGGATTTAATTATTAGTGTGAATTATTTTTTATTGTGTTTAACTGTTTAGAGTATTCATTTTAGCGGGTGTTTGTTGAAGCTTATATGTGGCTTATGAGCTTATTTGTGTTTCGGCTTATTTTTTATAAGCTCCAATTTTCTGGCTTATAAGTTTATTATGATATGATAAACTTATATAAGCCCAATAAATCTAAAAATAAGCCAGAAAATTGGGGCTTATGAAATATAAGCCGAAATCAAATAAGCTCATAAGCCCACATATAAGCTTAAACAAACACCCCCTTATTATTATTATTTTAAATTTAGGGATTTTGCTAGTAGATAATTTTCTGCTGTTAATATAAGCTGTTATTGTTAGAGATTGCTTAAGCTGCTTAAAATAACTACGTCAAGAAATAGTGTTTGGATTTGCTTATCTTGTAAAAGAAATTCGGTTAGATATGATGGTTAAAAACTAAAAAGTTATTATAGTTCTTATCAAATAAGCATGTCACGACCTCGGTATTGAAAACTGCTTATTTTGCCCTTAGGTAAGCAATAGCAGTTATCATCTCTAAGGTAGCATAGTTGTCAATAGCGAATAGCGATAAATAGCGACGAGCCACCTATATGCTACGTAGCGAATAGCGATAAATAGCGACCGCTATTTGTGTTTAGCGATACGAGTCTTGCTTAAACCCTAATTATCTAAATCGCTTCATTTGTGTTTCTTGGTTCGATTCAAGAGTTAAATCATGTAATTAGACACATATAAACCATATCCCAACAACTTAATTACACTACAACACACTTATACGATTTTCCCCAATTCGACGTATGAACCCTAAATTCAATCATGCATCAATCGTGTTTCTGGTTTCAATTAAACATACACAACATGTTAAGGGACTAATTCCGACTAAATCCCACCAATCAATTGCATCTATAAACCGGAGTTGACCGGCGTTGACCGTCGTTGACCGGCGTTGACCGTCGCTATTTTGTCGCTAAATGCAAATAGCGGCAGTTGACCGCGACGCTACGTAGCGCGCTATAGCGACCGCTATTGTCGCTATTGACAACTATGCTCTAAGGTAGCCTAGTTGTAAGGTGATCCCAAAGTCTTGACTTTCATGGGTTAGGCCGTGTACACTAGAACCGAAAAGGCTTGACTTTTACGGGTTACCTGAATAGCGATACAGCTTCGTTTACCTGGTTTTGTATAAGCAAAAGCAGTCAGGGTTATCTAAACACCTTAAACTGATTTTCTCCTTTAAAATAAGCAGTTAAATAGATAAGCAGAATTTTATGAAATTTCAAGCACCCTCTTATTGTTGCAACATCCTAAAGCTGATACTCGACTCTTTTTGATAGGTGAAAAACCTTATATTTGAATTGTCACCGAGTTTGGTGGTGTCAAACATAGTTGTCAATAGCGACAATAGCGGTCGCTATAGCGCGCTACGTAGCGTCGCGGTCAACTGCCGCTATTTGCATTTAGCGACAAAATAGCGACGGTCAACGCCGGTCAACGACGGTCAACGCCGGTCAACTCCGGTTTATAGATGCAATTGATTGGTGGGATTTAGTCGGAATTAGTCCCTTAACATGTTGTGTATGTTTAATTGAAACCAGAAACACGATTGATGCATGATTGAATTTAGGGTTCATACGTCGAATTGGGGAAAATCGTATAAGTGTGTTGTAGTGTAATTAAGTTGTTGGGATATGGTTTATATGTGTCTAATTACATGATTTAACTCTTGAATCGAACCAAGAAACACAAATGAAGCGATTTAGATAATTAGGGTTTAAGCAAGACTCGTATCGCTAAACACAAATAGCGGTCGCTATTTATCGCTATTCGCTACGTAGCATATAGGTGGCTCGTCGCTATTTATCGCTATTCGCTATTGACAACTATGGTGGTGTCAAAGACTAGATTGTGATATTGTAGAAGGTGGAAAGATAATAATTCTTTTTGGATTAGTTGGATTTTAAAAGCGGGTGTTATATGAGATCTGTATAGGGTTGGGAGCACTGGCTGTAGATAACTACTTGGGTTCCAGCCAGGAACCGGCTCTATCACGTTTGGTCCCATCTCGGGCAGCTGGAGGAATGCTACATTCTAATTCGAGTTCGGGTGTATTCTTTCAAGGAGATATGCAGTCTCAAGGTGTAGGGAATGTTCAGTTAGGATCGTTTGGAAACAATGTTATGAACAACGTTGCTACTTCTGGACCTAGCATAGGTGCAAGTTCAATGGTTACGGATGCTAATTCAGGGCTGGCGGGTGGTGGCCCACATCTCCAAAGAAGCACAAGTATCAATAATGAATCTTATGCACGCTTGCCTACATCACCGTTATCGTTTTCCTCCAATAATTTAAGTATTTCAGGTTCTTCAATCATCGATGGACCATCAGATAATATATCTCACTTGCAAAAGAAACCACGATTAAATGTTAAACAAGAAGATATGATGCCACAACAGGTCGTTCAACAGTTAATACAAAGACAAGACTCGATGCAGTTACAAAGCCCAAACCCGCAATTACAAGCGTTGATTCAGCAACAGAGATTAAGACAACAACAGCAGTTGTTACAGTCTCTGCCACCAGTGCAACGAGCCCACTTGCTTCAGCAGCAGCAACAACAGCTTCAGTTGAGGCAACTCCAACAACAGGGATTGCAACCAACATCTGGAGTTAAACGTCCTTATGATGGTGGTGTATGTTCTAGAAGACTAAATCAGTATTTGTATCATCAGCGCCAACGACCCCCTGTGAGTATGATTAATGGGAAATCAGTTTTAAGTTTTGTTTTTTAATGCAACATATCTTGCTTTAATAAAGGAATCTTGTTCAAAAAAATAAATAAATAAAGAAATCGAAAAAAGTTTAAACTCGTTTGTTTTTTATACATGTACAGGATAATAGCATTGCATATTGGAGGAAGTTTGTGGCGGAGTATTATTCTCCACGTGCGAAGAAAAGGTGGTGCTTGTCGCAATATGACAATGTTGGGCATCATTCATTGGGTGTTTTTCCGCAAGCGGCTGTGGTAAGCATATCGGTTCTACTTCTTGCCTTCTGATCTTACTTTATGAGCTTCTAAATTCTCAAGACCCATACGAGTTTGCTTCATTTAGTTGTATTTTTTTTCTTTCATTAATCTAGTGGATCGATCTTCTGTTGATACACTGGGATAGCTTTAGTTTAACAAAAGCAATCTATTCACAAGTTGCCCTTACAGGATTCTTGGCAGTGCGACATATGCAGGTCAAAATCTGGAAGAGGATTTGGTATGTAGTTTGTGAATTATATATATTTTTTAAGTATTTTCTATTTATTGTTCGCTTTTTTTCTTTAGCCATGGTTCTTCATTATTGTGATTGTTGAGTATCTCTTTCAAAGTTTTATTATTAAACGTACGCTTATTCCCCGTTCTCTCTATGTGTATTTCAACAGAGGCAACTTTCGAAGTACTGCCTAGACTCAATGAAATTAAATTTAGTAGTGGGGTTATGGATGAGCTTTTGTTCCTGGATTTGCCTAGAGAGAGTAGATTTCCGTCTGGAATAATGATTCTGGAGTATGGGAAAGCAGTTCAAGAAACTATATATGAACAACTTCGTGTGGTTCGTCAGGGTCAGCTTAAAGTTATTTTTACCCCGGATTTAAAGGTTGATTTTCCATATAGATCAAGTATTGTGCTTCTTTTTTAGTGGTGTATTATATAATTCTTACGTACATGATTCCACGTACATCTTTCAGATATTAACTTGGGAATTTTGCGCACGCCGGCATGAGGAACTTATCCCACGTCGACTGGTCGCACCTCAGGTTCAACCTTTATCTAGATACTCTAACTTGTTAAAATAAAAAAAGAAATTAAGGATTAGGCTCAGTTCATTTAACATGTTTTAGTTCGGTTGCAAGTGACGACTAGTGATTAGATTCATAGGCGTGCCAATTTCATGTCATATGTGTGGCTCTTTTTGGAGTTTAGTGTTTGCTAATGCTTCTATCTACTCAAATGAGTAAACGCTCTTTTTATTTTAATTTTTTTGTAGGTGAGTCAGTTGGTACAAGTTGCACAGAAATGTCAATCTACGATTGCTGAGGGTAGATCTGAAGGGGTTCCCCAGCAAGATCTGCAAACAAACAGTACTATGTGAGTACTAAATGCCAGTCCCACACTATTTGTAATATTTCATGTACATCATGTTTAATTGTTTACGTACTTCAGGGTTGTGACAGCCTGGCGGCAGCTTGCCAGGAGCTTGGAGCTGCAATCGTTAAATGACTTGGGATTCTCTAAACGATATGTGAGGTGCTTACAGGTAAATATTTTTCTGTATTTTGTAACACTTGACATGTTCTCGGAGATTCTTAAGGATACTAAATAATTATTGTCTTTTAACATATGCCAGATATCTGAAGTTGTTAGTAGCATGAAAGATTTGATGGATTACTGCCAACAAACCAAAGGCGGCCCAATCGGTAATAACATATGCTCTTTTATCCATTGCGTTTGCCTGTATCTTTTAATTATCCTACCTTCTTAATTTAACAATCTTGAGTTGTTTTACAGAGGGGTTGAAAAGTTTCCCCCGACAGAGCCTCCCAACTGACCGAACCGGACTCAATAATCTAGTTGCATTACAACTTGGACAGAACAGCCCAGTGAATGGTAGTCATCAAATGAGTGGCCGAGGAGTTCCACCAAGTGGTTCTGCCCAATCTGCTGTCACCCTTTCGAATTACCAGAATATGTTGATGAGACAAAAATCCATGAATTCAAACTCCCAAGAAGAGTCCCCTTCTGTAAGTAACTCTAACCAGAATGGGTCAGTACAAGGTTGGGCCATGCAGAATAACAGAATGATCCAGCAACAGCCACCACCTTCTCAAGGTGGCGGGCAGGTGGCACAACAGTACATGATTCAGCAAATCATTCAGGATATGAATAATAACAATAACAGTGTTGGTGGGGGTGGAGGGCCAAAGCCGTCGGTTTCTGGGCAGAGTAATGGGAGTGGGAGTATGAGGTTTGGAAGCATGACTCCAGCAGCAGGGGCTTCACCCCGGCCCCACACGAATGGACTGGCCCCAGCAGTGCCAACCAGAAGTAATAGCTTTAACAGTCAGAAAGCACCCGTCTTTGCACAAGACATAGCTAGCGAGTTTACTGAAAACAGTTTCTTTAACAACGATGATTTTGAGGATACCATGGGGTATGGTTGGAAAGAGTGACGGACATGCTCTTTGATAATATATTTTTGTACAGCTGGATTGAAATTTCATTATACATTTGACCGTTATTTCTAATTTCCCCCTTTTTATCTGCGGGTTTTATCATACTAAGTGTTGCAAACTGTAATCTATGTGTATACACATTTAAGAAGAGCTTTCGGGGTTTTTATTAGCATTATGATAGGTATGCCATTTCCTTCATGTTTTTGAATTACTTTTTATGATCACCATTTACTGGTCTTAGGGTGTTCTATAAAATGCTGTTTCTTTTTTTATCCTGTTTGAAAATGATATCTTTTTGCATAATGGTATCTGTTTCGAGTTGGTCCTGGGTGCATAAATTGTGTTTCTTTTTGTTTCTTAATGACAAATATTAATATAGTACATCACTATTTTTAACATTTAACTAACAAATATGTTTTCATCATCAGGTTCCAACTTCCAAGTTCCACCGTCATAGATCTTGTGTTTGAATTTCTAGGTTCTTAATGAAAGATAAAATCTTGAATAATATGTTTAACAAACACAAAAATTAATGAGAACAAAACCCAGTTGAATTCTTATATAAACTAACCCATGAAAAATATATAATATATAATCAACATAATCATGTCCAAAAAATACAACATTATATAAATCCAACTGTTACAGATCTGATTTTGTTTTTTAACTACAGATCTGATCTTCTTTTGCTGAATGAACATCTAATAGCAGTCATGACCATTTTAACTCTCACCAAACTATTGAAAACACCAATCAAAGAAGTTGAAAATATAGCAAAATCATATCCAAAAATGTCGAGATAATTATTTAATTAGTAATTAAACAATGAAAAGTCAAGATTGACAAAACACAGCAAAATCACAATCCAAATACCTTATCACAATCGTTGAAAATCCCCGATTAATTGCATAACGTTCTTGGGTGAAATTGAACACAAAAAACAAACGATTTTGCATTTCATTGCATGAAAAGTATAGTCCTCGTCTATATCCAAAGTTCAGATCGATTAGAAAACATAATGATTTTTATTTTTTTTATCAGAAGGGATGTTTTCCTAGATCGATAAAAATGGATACTTGACATCCCATGGTGTAGAAGATCGGTGTTGAAGAGCCAACATAAGGAGTGATGATGCTTTGAAATTGATTGTTGTTGGTTCAGTTGTAAATAAAAGAAAGAATATAATTTGAGAGATGTATTAGTGAAAGTAGTGTCCTGAATGGGAGATGACACACTTTTTAACACCTTTCGTAATCAGGATTTCCTTTTAGAATAAGTTAAAAAGAAACATCACACGTATCCTCTTTGTGAAAGGATTTGTTACCAAAAAGGGCATTAAGCAAAAAATAAACGGCCCCATTTACTGGTCTTAATGTGTTCTATAAAATGATCTTCCAAATGCAACTCCGTGTTAAATCGCAAAAGAAGCTGATACCCATTATACCAAAAAACCGAAGTTTATGGGAACAAAGAAAAGCTAACCACAAAAAGTAGCAACTGAGATGATAAACCTACAGATATTATGTCGATATAAATAGTTATATTTCTAAAATAACATATTTCTATGAACCAGTCCAGCTGTATCTTCTCCGAGAAAAGCTTCTTGCTCCAAGTTTTTGAAAGCTTAAACCACCTCCTTTTGGCAAATAGGGCAGTTCTGACATCATAATTTAATATTTAAGATTAGAGGCCAACATGAGCAAGTTTACCGCATCTTTCCATCAACAAAAACAAACTTCGAAAAGATAATAAGGGTATCTTTGTAATTAACACAACCAAGAGCCAAGAGTGCTTTACCTTTTTGAGCTTCAACCAGTCACTGATGCATTTTGCATGATACCGATGCACACAAGGCAATGTGATCAACCGTTCGCCATAGTTAAAATCCATTTGACATATGACACAGCTAAAATCAAACATGTTATGACAGCAATCAGAATCCTTCACGCGTAATGAATTAAACTTGTTAAAGGTCTGTGCTTTATAGCCCCATGTCTACATTAAAATGATCTTATAAAGGAAAGCTTAAAATAAAATATAAACTGGTTCTTACTTATCTTCCTTTTTCTTATTCTTTGAAAAGAATCCAGATCTGTACTTGGAAGTTGGTAACTGGGAAATGCGCTCAGCAGATATGCCTCTACTTTCGGTGCCAATGGCTTCACCTAAGTGTAGTAACTCCTGCACAAGAATGAACTACAACTTAAGGTCGCCATGTAAAAGTGGCAGAGGGGGGCATGTCAGTAACGAGACAAAACAAGTCATTTTCAGTGTGGGTCAAAATGGGCCAGGTTAGCCCACAAGGACATATTGTATGCAATAAAAGTAGCAGAAGCATTTTATAACTAATTAAATAATTCGAAGCTTTGTTCATTACTTTAGTACACGTACCTCATATTGCATGCCATCAGTATCAATGGCGTCATCCATTGAAGTCGAGCTTGCAGCCTGTGCCTGTTAGAATAGAGTATGATGAATTGCTGTAGAGTGGATGAATAAAACAGTAAGCTCAAATAAATTGTGTCATACCCTCGAAGGAGTTGCTATAGGTACCCTCGAAGGAGTTGCTATAGGACTTCGTGTTCTACCTGCACAACATGTAAGAGTAGTGTTAACATGTTTACAACCCTAGGATTTTCTATCAGGGGGTATATATATACTGCCATAAAACTTTTTTTTTTTTTTTTTTTTTTTTCTCATACCTAGAAGCCTGCAAAATTTTATTTCCAGAAGATGAACTAGAACAACATTTTCTATGTTTTTACACTAGAAAATTGTTAAAATTGTAACTAACCGCTTGCACTGCCATTGTGTTCGGCTATAAGAAGATGATCAAATCCATCTCCTAATTCCTGCATCGATCTAGCCAAAGCTTCATCTATGGCTTCTTGTGTCATGACATCTTCATTCCTCGAGGATTCACCTTTATCTCCTAAAAGATGACCCCACTCATGAATATCATCATCATCATCATACGTTACCACACGTTTGTTCTTGTCACGTTCTTGAAACGATTGAAACATACTCGCCTGTAACATAAAGACAAAGATGTCCATGGAATACACTCATTACAGTTTACACAGTCAAGTTCTAACCATTGTAGTAGAGTATGGTCAAAGTAAATCACCTGTTGTAACAGAACCTCTTCATAACTAAGACCATCGTCATTTGGCAAAAAGTGCATCAAATTCTCAGGAATATCATCCGGAACCATGGTATTAAGACCAAGGAAATCCACACTTCTACTCATGAATGCTATCAAATATCAACCAAACACGAGAAAACAAAAGCACAATGATACCTAAAAGAAGAAAGTTTCTATTTATATACAAACAAAAGCAAAACAAAGAATCATGAACATGATATTACAACATGTCAACATTAATGACTCATAATATAAAATCAAATAAGTATCTTAAGCATAACTTAGCATACACCATAGTGAATAAAAGTTGTACATAAATTTCATTAATTCACATATATTTCTTTAACCATTTGATTTATGAGGATATATCTTCTAACATGAGTATAATTCAACAATCAAACAACAACCCATAACGTATTTAACGTTTTTTTACAAATGTCTCCAACGAGACTTGAACAGACAACCTCTTTGGTTGATGAGCCAGTCACGTACCACTAGACAAATGACTTGTGTCATAATTAACCATTTTAATAAGCTACTAGCAACATCAAATTCCTCACATTTTTTTGTTACCATAAAGATCCAATGAAACAATGACAGTAGTGACGATAAAGTGCTAAACATAAAAGAATATAAAATACTAAAAATAACAGCAGATCAAGAAAAGCTATCACATTATTGGGTTCTCAAGAATGTAATAATGGGTATGCAGATTTGTGAATTTAGCTAAAATTTCTTGCATAACATGTAAGAAATATGTGAAATAAGAATTGTACCTTTAGTTTGATGATTGGGCGTGAAGAAGATGCACTTGTGTTCACCGCCAAAGAGGGTGTAAAAGAGTGTTAAAGTTTTGGTAGTTTAGTGGAAAAGGTGCGAGTGTGTTTTTTATTGGAAAGATAGAGCCACAAAGTCATTATTATGTATTATTATGTGTGTTCTTGTCTAGGGTCTGCTACCCTATCAACATTTTGGACATCATGTTCTTTTACAAAGATAATGTTGACTTGTAGAAACTAGAGATATTCACATGTCTAAATCTATATTATGTGTATAAGATAGGGATAAGCATGGTACAAAAATGGTACCGAACTGGCATCGTTTTGGTGGTATCGGTATTTTTCCCGGCCACAAATGACGATACCGTTCCTCGAACCGGGAGTATGTCCTGTACCGATTAAGAACCGTTTTACGTAAACAACTTGTGTTTGATTTAAAATCCTTGTTATGAATCTCAATGTTGTTGTTAGCTATATAAGTAAGTTCAATGAAGCTGCTTAATTATTCCTGAGTTTTTTAAAATCATAAACTATAGTACTTGATATCCTACAAATACCGATATGTTTCATACTATACTATATTATTCCTTGCAAAAGATAAGAATAGAAAATGTAAAATGGCCATTTTATTTCATTCTTGTAATCTGTAGTTTGTTTTCCTTTATAAAAGAATGGGCGATCCTCACCAAAGCTCAATAAAACAGTCTAGAATGTGTAAAGCTCATACGAGAAGCTCACTAAGGAAGGTTCGCATTACGTACATGAGACATGTTAACATTCATTTTTTGGGTTCTCAATAATTGTTGGACATAACACATTATATTATCCTGACTATCATATATATAAACAATTAACATCAAAGAACACGTAGCGGAAGCATAGGTTCTCAATAATTGTTAAACATAACACATAAACAATTAACCGAATTTAAAAGTAAGCGTACCTTGATGATTCTAGTAAGAACAAGAATCAAACCGAGCAATATATGTGATGAACCCTAATTAGGGTTTAAACGGATTACACGAATTGCCTCTTACTTTTTTTGCAATTCAATCCAAGATACTTACAATAGTGTGTAAGTATCACGTTTTTGTACACACGTACTAAATCAAACTAAAGTTATGCAAGTAATTTAATCACAAAATTAAACCAAACGTTTTGTTTAATAAACAAAAGTCGATCGGCCCTCTAAAGGGTTTAGGATCGATCGAACCAAGAAAAGAGAGAAAGAAAACTTTAAGGTTTTAGTTTGTGTGCACAAGAGGTATTAAAAACTAGAACCTTGGTTTGCTTATATAGTGAATGAAACTTAGAGTCCAAGTTTGATGTGGATTTGGTAACCCACATAACAAACCGATCGGCCCTATGAAATTAGGGGAATCTGGAACCTTCTTGACTACTAATTTCATTCTAGTCCTTTTCTTTTTCTTATTTAACGATCATTAGTCACTTCCGTTAAATACTAACGTTCGTTATACGTTTTGTGATAATTAATAATTAAATATAACGTTTTATATAAAATTATTAATCTTTAGTTCTCATACGTAAAGTGTGCAATCTCGTGATCTCGAGTTCGATCCTAACATACGACTACTAAAATAATGTCCACAAAACTAACAGCTCCCACTTGAACATATTTTAATAGTATAATCACATCGGTTAGCGTCTTGCAACACGCCGATGCTTCTAGTACAACTCGAGTAGGTCTCCTAGAAAAACATTTAATGATTCATCATTATTATTATCCTTTTATTTCTAATACGACATTAAATAAAGATATGGATATTATCTTTATTCAAATATTCTGTTTCTCGTTGTTTATAATTGAGCAAGATTACAAAATCTTCTGAACATATTCAGGGGAGATCTTGGGCGTGGCCACACATACATCTTGTCAACCCTACGAGGGGCCCAGCAGTATTAAACTCCAAAAATAAATTTGGAGGAACAAATTCTATCTTGACTACAAGCATAACTCATGAACTTTGCAACAATTCTGAAAACAATCCTTATGACTACCAGTTACGTATAGCGTTAAATTGTTCCACAGAATGCACTACATTCATAACAGTTATCGGGCATCTCAAGTCTGAGGATAACTATTCATGATTTATTTAACAACATCCATAAGTAACATCATGTAGTTGGGATAAGTCTTATATTCAATTCATTGAATATCATGTGAATTTGATATGATAACGCATCAATATACTTTCAAGTATATTATACCAAAACTCAGATTTGTCTTAATTTAGTGATATTCCCATATCATTAACTGACAACGGACGTTTAGAATAACTAACTTATTCACGGATTAAACATGCAAATATATAGGACAACAATATTAAATAATGAACATAAACATAACCAATATTTTATTTCATTAAAACTAATAAATATTTACAATATCCTTTATCCAAATACTAAACACAGTTATGCATGAAACTACTAGCTAATCTAAGTCCAATGTCATTGGCAAGTTCAGTAAGCTTTTCTTTAGCTAAAGCCTTAGTGAATGGATCAGCTAAGTTATCATCTGTGTGAACTTTCGTAGAAAATGTCTGGTGCCCTTCATGACTCCAGGTTCATTGGCAAATATGATTGCAGCAGAATTGTCGCAATACATATTAATAGGCGATTCAATTGAAGGCATAACACCAAGCCCTGAAATGAATTTCCTAATCCAAACAGCCTCCATTGCAGCTTCTGAAGCAGCTATGTATTCGGCCTCTGTCGCAGACATCGCAATTGTACTCTGCTTCTTGCTCCTCCAGTCTACTGCTCCTCCATTGATAACAAAGACATAACCAGTCTGAGACTTCGCATCATCTTTGTCACATTGCCAGGACGCATCACAGTAACCTGTTACATCAAGTTCTGTAGCTGGATTTCCACCATACACAAGAAACATATCTTTCGTATACCTAAGATACTTAAGAATATGTTTAACAGCAATCTAGCATTTTTCACCTGAATTCTGTTGAAATTGACTGGTAATATTTTGAGTGAACGCCACATCTGGCCTTGTGCATCTCACCGCATACATAATAGATCCTACAGCCGAAGCATAAGGAACTTTGCTCATGTGTGCCACCTCTGTAGGTGTTGAAGCACATAACTCACTGCTCAAGCCATGTTTTACTTCCATTGGCAAAAATCCTTTCTTGGAATTTTTCATATTGAATCTCTTCAATATTTTGTCAATGTAAGCACTTTAAGTTAGTCCAATTAACCGCCTAGATCTATCTCTATAGATCTTGATTCCCAGAGTATATACAACTTCCCCTAAATCCTTCATAGAAAAGCACTTTCCAAGATATGCATTAACCTTTTGCAAACTTGGAATGTCTTTTCCCATGATCAATATTTCATCAACATATAGGATAAGGAAAATTACATTACTCCCACTAGCTTTGTGATATACGCATGGCTCATCAAGATTCTGAGTAAATCCAAACCTTTTGATTTCTTCATCAAATTTCCATTGCCTTGATGCTTGCTTCAATCCATAAATAGATCTTTGAAGTTTGCATACACGGGTTTGGAAATTTGGATTCACAAACCCCTCAGGCTGCGCCATATAGATGTCTTCATCTAGGCGACCATTTAAGAAGGCGGTTTTGACATCTATTTGCCAAATCTCATAGTCATAGTATGCTGATATAGCTATGAGAATCCTAATAGCCCTAATGTTAGCTACAGGAGAAAGGTCTCCTCGTAGTCAACACCAAAAGTTTGAGTAAAGCCTTTAGCTACCTGATCGCGTGTGAGTATATATAAATAAATATAGTATCGTTCACACGTGATACTTTGGGAAATGACAAGTCAAACCTTAGGAAAAGTCAAACTTGCAAAACCCGTGAATGTGATGTGTGTGATACCGGGCAAGTGATCACCCGGGTCGTGTCCCAGCGAGGTGTGAATCGAGGATTTCGTTTTAGGTTCGGAATTAAAATGCTTGATGATTGGATTTGGAGATTATTTGGTGTTGTGGTATAATTACACAAAGTAATGAAACGCAAAAAGGGATTTAAAACTAAAAACGCACGTTTTAATTAAAATTAACGTCAACGCACAAAAATAAAAGTGAAATCTAAAAATATTAACCCTACAAGTACCAAATTGATTTTCCTACACTCTAAATTATAAAAGAAAATTTTGGAAAAAAGAATTTTATTTTTTTGACTTTTTAATTTTTTATTACGAATTAAAAACTATTTAAACTAATTTAAATTACTAAAAATACTAAAACTACTTTTAAAAATCTGAAAATTCTTGTGAAGCAACCTCATACTGAAACAGTCTTAAGAAAAATAAGAAACATTAGAGTGCTTGTTGGAATAAGCTGTTCTGTGTTAAACAGCTTAAATGAGTTTAAAAAGAAACAAAGTTAAATAAAAACTATTGCAAGGATTTAAATAACAAAAGGCCTAGAGCAGATGGTAGGGTTGTGGGTTTATCAACCAGAGAACCCAGGTTCGATTCCCACTTGCTACACTTTTTTACTAACTATTTTTTTTATTATATATATTAAAACTTATTAAGCTGATGAAAAGGAGCAACTTTTGTAACTACGACTTTTTCTTAAACTTAACAAATAAGCCAGAAATAAACAAAAAGGGGCTGCAGTTGTGAAAATAAGCTAAGGATGATTAAAGCTAACTGTTAAGCTGATTAAATAAGCTAGGGATACTGGAACAAAACTAAAAGTATCTAGGGGGAAACTAATAAGCTACAATTACTCTAAAATAAGCACTGAATAAGCCAGAATAGCACTAGGAGGGGAAAATAAGCCAAGGGTCTGCTGTTACACTAGTGTGCAGGGCAAAAGTAGCAAGTTTAAGCTGAGGAAAAGCCACTATAAGCTACTCTATAAATCTGGGAAAAATTACTACTTAGAGATGAGCTATTGAACTTTAATAATCCTAAGTTACAGCTAATAAGGGCTTATATTGAAGGCTACAGAAAGTCTCAAAATTCCTCAAAAGTCTGAAAACTCAAAATCTAAGTCTGCTAAGCTAAGTATTTGACTGCTATGGGTAAAAATGAGAACTAGGCTAAGGGTATTCTATTGCCTACTGAAAATAGATTAAATGGAACCTGAGAATGGCAAAATGGAACTCCAAATAAGCCTGAGCTTATTGGAGCTTAATGTGGGCAGCTCAGACCTTAGGACTGCACTATCCACCTTCAAACCTGCAATAAGCTTCAAGACACAAAAATAACACTGGAAAGAGCTTAATTAGGCTGTTATAAGTTAAAACCAAACTGACCCAATGGTATTTGAACAGTAAAAACCTCTAATGACCCATTTTGACTTTAAAACCAAACACCCCTTAAAGTTAACTGTTTAGAGTTTAAAACTAAATTTGACTAAAAGAACTTTAAAAACCTGACTCAATAAGGTTTCAATAACTTAATGAAACTCAGAAAAGCAAAGTATAACTTAGGATAAGCTCTCAATAAGCTAATGCCTATGGCTTGACTTTTTGACTGTTTTTAAAGTATTAAGTGAAAATAAGTATGCAACTGATGCTATCAACAAAAATAGCTTATACCAACCTTATATTGAGTGATGAACTCAGAAAGATTGAAATAAGCTATTAATAAGCTAGGCTACAGTGTTTGTTGACCGAGGTTGACTATTTTTGGATTTTCTGAATTAGAACTGAGAAGGCTAAAATAAACTCACAAAAAGCTATAACAAGCTTATATGAGCTTATATAAAAGATAACAAAGGATTGTGATTAACTCCAACTGCTAAAATAATTGAATACGATTTGAAAAGAAACTTGAACTTTGATTAAACTTGAAACTGAGGTTACACTGATTGAAAATAGAACAATAAGTTTAAAATTAACTAGTATCAACTGAAGAACACTTGAAATTACAACTGGAAATAACTTAACTAAGAAAACGATTTTAAACTAAAAAACTACTTTTTTCAAAACTAACTTAAACTCTAACTGCCTTTCAAGGCTTACAATGTGTCCTATTAATACTAAAAAAAATAAAGCTAGGGTCTTCACTTGTGCTTCTTTGGAGTGCTTCCAGCCCTTGGATGGGTCTTGGACTGATCTTGGCCCTTAAATCACTTTGGCGCCCAAAACAATCCCTCGGATCGGTGACCTGTCGGGTTGACTTTGGGAGTGGTAGGAGACAAGGTTGTTAGGGAAGGGGAACACAGATGTTGGGAGAGGTACAAAAAGTGGTGAGGTGATGGTGTACAGGTTGGTTTGGTGAGATTTGTGGGAGAGGGAAGGGAAAATAGTAGTTAGGGATTTTGACTTTGAAAAGAGGGGTTTGACTAAATACTTGGAACTCGGTTTTATTATTAGTTATAATTTTGGGTCGGGTTATTTGAGTATTGGACTGGGCTATGGGTTAGGTTTAGTGGGCTGTGGGGTTTAGGGGATTGGTTTATGTGTGGATCCGGTTGTGTTTGTGTTTTAGGATAGATAAGTTTTAAATGGTTTAGCACAAGGACCAAAGGTGTAAATCTTGTAAACATTAGGGACCAAATCTGCCAACATACCAATGTTCTTCAAGGGTCCAATTTTGCCAAGTGAGAATAATCCAAGGGCCATTTTGGAATTCTTGAGCTCGAATTAAAATAACGTCTTTTCCGGCTTCGGTTTCCGGCTCTTTTCCAAATTATGCACGGTTATGTCCATATTTGCCCCGTTTTCAATCCTTTGTACCTGAAACAAATAAAAACACAAACCAAGGATATCTGCAGTATATTCAGGTGTTTTTGGCCATTTTTGTGTCTTTATCGGGAGTAAAATGATGAGTATTTACACACTCATCACTACCAAACGGGCCTTATAGGTGTGTACCTTGCGATCCATGTCAGTTTTCTTCTTGAAGAGCCACTTACTTCCAACTGCCTTGGCATTGGGAGGAAGGTCTACTTCAATCCAGACATTGTTATCTTTCATGGATTGCATTTCCCCATTCCTAGCAACTACCCATTTATCCTTTTCAGGACTCTCAATGGCAGCCCTATAATTAGCAGGTTCAATAAGATCCCCTAATATAGTTTCCTCAACTTCTACGTTAAGACATAGACGTTCAGGAGCTTTTACATGTCTTGAAGACTTGCGAATGGGAACAATTTCAACTTCAGGTGGAGGAACCAGACTTTCAGGTTCCACAGGAAGTACGCTAGTGTTTTCAGAAGGTAATGTATCTACATGATCATCTTACAGATCATAAACTCTCCCACTAAATTCTTGAGATATAAGTTCCTTTTCTAAAAAGTCTCCATATCTAGCAACAAATACTTTGTTTTCAGGTGGATAGTAAAAGTAGTAACCCATCGTTTCCTTTGGGTATCCTACAAAGATATACTTTACAGATCTCTGTTGGAGTTTATCTGCTGAGTCACGTCTTATATACGCCTCGCAACCCCAGACCTTTAAATAAGACAAGTTTGGAGCTTTTCCATTCCATATTTCATATGGTGTCTTATCAACCTTCTTAGTGGGAACCATATTCAAAATACGAACCGCATATTCTAAGGCATAATCCCAAAAAGATAAAGGAAGAGTTGTAAGATTAAACATTGATCGTACCATGTCTAACCATTTTATTGTGGAGTATATGGAGATGTGAGATTCTGGACAATTCTATTCTCAGCTAAGTAATCTTTAAACTCCTGGCTTAAGTATTCACCACCTTTATCGGATCGAAGAGCTTTAATCTTCTTTCCTAGTTGCAATTCTACTTCTGCTTTGAAAACCTTAAATGTTTCAAACACCTCATGTTTATGTTTAAGCAAGTAAACATAACCATATCTGCTAAAATCATTTGTAAAGGTTAAGAAGTAGCTAGCACCTTTCCTTGACACATGTCTAAGTGGTCCACACACATCAGTATGTATTAAACCAAGTAGATCAGAAGCCCTTTCCATATTACTATAAAAAGGTTTCTTAGTCATCTTCCCAGATATACAAGACTCACATTTATCATATGATTCATCATTGATACTTTTCAAAAGCCCATCATGTTGTAGCTTTTTCATGCGAGTCTTGCCTATATGAGCAAGTCTACAGTGCAAAATGTAAGAATAATTCAAGTCTGACTTAATTCTCTTACTTATGCTATACATTGAATTATTGTTATTGGATATACAATCATTCATATCAATCTCAAACACACCATTAACAGCAATAGCATTAAAATAAAAAAACACCATTTAAAGAAACAGAAATTCCATTGCTATTGATAATGTGATTAAAACCAAGATTCAATAAACAAGAAAAGGAAACAACACCCCTAACAATTGAAGGTGCATAATGACAATTGTTTAATAACAGTACTAAGCCCGAAGGCAAAACTAAATTAAACACTCCTATGGCTTCAACAGCTGCAGGTGCTCCATTTCCCACATGCAGATATTGCTCCCCATATGTAAGCTTCCTTTCCACTCTAAATCCCTGCAGCGTATTACAAATGTGAATACCGCATCCAGTATCATATACCAGGAATTAATTTTATGATTTAGAGTAAATAATTCAATCATAAGTAAGTTACCTAAAGTGCTGACGCCCAAGTGCCCAGTCTTCTTGTTCTTACTTTCCCACAACTCTTGGATATAAAGAGGACATTTCCTCTTCCAGTGACCAACTACATGACATTAGTGGCAAGCCTGATCCTTCTTAGGATTATCCTTCTTCTTAGGAGGGTTTTTCTTGGGTTGTGGTTGATAAGCCATAACTTGCTTACCCTTATCAGCCTTACCCTTTCCTTTACCCTTCTTGTTCGCATTTGGCTTGTTAATTCTACCCCCTTGAATAGCAAGTACCTGGGGTGTAGAAGTCCTTGGTGGCAAACCTTTCTCGTAATCAATAAGCAGTGCGTGTAAATCAGAAACTGTCTTCCCCATGCAGTGCATATTAAAATTACGCACAAAACCACTAAATTCCTTTGTCAGGGATCTATTGATTAAGTTTATAGCAATGTCTTGTTCATAGACCTTGCCAAGTTCTTGTAGTTGATCCATGTAACCTTTCATTTTCAACACATGAGCACTTACCGGTTCACCTTCTGCCTGTTTGCAACCATGTAGAGATTCCATCAAATCATAGACCTCAATAGTTTGTGGTTTTTCAAACATTTTCCTGAGTTCGTTTATCATGTCCATAGGGAAGTAATTCTCAAACTGCTTTTGAAGAGCAGGTGTCATCGCCCCTAACATTAAACAGGCCATATCATTATGCGTCTTATACCCAGTTTTCCACGCTGCTCTTTCTTCATCAGTTGAAGTGTCAGCAGGAGGTTCAGCAGAACACGGCTTAGTTAAATATTCAAGTTGATCTAGCACTCGCAGGACAATCCTGAGTGAACGATACCAATCATTGAAATTCTGAGAGCCAGTCAATTTTTCCCGTTCAAAAAATGATTTGAACGCAGAACTCATAGTGGTGTTATTGTTTTGAGCCATTTCTACAGATAAAGAAAATTCAAAATTAGTATTTTTGATAATACAATTTTTCAAGAAAATAAAATACCCTAGGAAATATTCATATAACCATAGTATTTTCTTGAAAACTAGGATCCAAATTATCATAGTTTCATTACATCGGTTGATCTGCTAGTAATGAAAGTATATAATAAGGTAATCTGTCGAACAATAATTGGCAAACAATTTCCAATTCCTAGATCACTATAGGATTTATATTGGCAAACAATTTCCAATATAAACATGTTTTATCCTCATCTTATGCCTTGAGTCCAAGCTCTCACTTAACTCAATTTAAGTCGTCTAATTAAAAAACTGTAAATTACCATAGTCCCATTACATAAGTTGATCTGCTAGTAATGAGAGTATGAAATTTACCTTTTCATTGTAATCTAGTCCAAGCTCTCACATGACTAAGGGTATGTTTGGCAACAATAGCTGTTGCTGGTGTTGGTGCTGATGCTGGTGCTGGTGCTGATGCTGGTGCTGGTGCTAGTGTTGGTGCTGGTGCTGATGCTGAAAAAGATTAAAATTATAGATTTTTTTTTGTAGTGATGTTTGGCAAACTAGCTGAAATTGTAAATTAAAAGTGTAAAATGACATAATTGGAGATTATTTTGTGAAAAAAAAAAAGTTGTAGCCCCCATAATCTTTCATAACTTGGTTCAAGGAGTTTTTATTTTTGGAGATTATTTTTACTATAATCTTTCATAAGTTGTTCAGCCAAACAATGCTGCTTTTTAGACAAAAGATTATTTTGTGAAAAAAAAGTTGTAGCCCCCATAATCTCTCATAATCTGCGTCACCAAACACAACCTAAATTACAACTTCAAGTGTTTTGTAATTAGATGACATTGACTTAATTTTAAAGGGTACTGATTTCGTCAATTATAATCCAAGGAATTGCAAAGGAAATATGCAAAACCCGAGTTCGTTATCCCGATGAAGATTGAATGGAATTGTGATTTCGGGATCATGATTTGTGTTGTGAATGTGAGATAAGAGTGAGATATTTTGGTTTTTACACTACAAATATGAAATAACAACTAAAAACAACTAATCCAGCAAAGAAATTATAAAACTAAAAGCTAGGAGGCCAAAAACACAAAGAAATCCTAATCACGAGTTTAAGCCTAAAACGTAAAATCTAAGAAATATAAACCCAAGGTATGAAATTATATTTTTTCCTAAATCCTAATCAATAAAAGTAAATTTTAGAAAAAAGAATTATATATATATATATATATATATATATATATATATATATATATATATATATATATATATATATATATATATATATATATATAATACACACACTAGACTTCAAAGCCCGCCCAATGGGCGGGCATGACTTGTAATTTTATACTGGATGGTTGTAATCAATTTTAAATCATGCCTTAATTTCGTTACATTTAACATAATAAAATATAACTACTTTTATACAAAAGCAATAGAACGCGCACTGCCGTTAGATTGTTTTTTATTGTCAATATTTTTGTCTTTCATATTCGCACACAATAGTCATTAGAACATGCAAGTTGTGTAGGATAGTCATTAATAGGATATTCATATAGGCTTGCTATCTTGAAAGATATTAGAACTACATATTCTTGATCTAATAGTTTTGTTCATGTTTTGCTAACCTTTGTTACCTGATTTTCGTATTGAAAGGATGAAATCTTGAATATTTTGAATGACTAATTGTATTATATTTATCTGTATATTTAAGCTAATATCTTGCAATCGCATGTTTCGTTTTTTGGGTTTAATTGTATGTTATAATTAACTTAAGTAATTATTTTATGTGTAATTTTAGGGATGAAATCTCGTTTATTAGAGCACCTTGAACACTGGTAGTATGATGTTCCGTTACATCAGTAACAATGGCAGTACCATGTTCTGTCCCATCAAAGTTTAAATGAATCTGATTTTTAACCTTCAACACTGGCAGTATCATGTTCTATTACATCATTGACACTGACAGTACCATGTTCTGTCCTACCAGAGTTTAAATGGATATGATTTTTTATTAGTTTGGTTTGTATTTGTTTGTTGATTAGTTGGAGTGTTTTGCTGATATTTGATTTTATTTCATACCCTGGCGGTATGGTTTCACGCAAACAAAGTTAGTAACATATTTTTGTTATGAGATGGATTACGCATATAAATTATAAACATCTAATGCTTAAGTAGCAAAGTCTCATGTGAAAAGTAATGAGGTTAATTTATTAAAAAATTAGAACATAAGTCTTTATTGTAAATAATCTAAAATGATAACATGAAACTTAAGTATTTATTGTAAATAATCTAAGATGATAACATGGGAAATCGTGTTCCATTTGTTCATAATTCATCTTCGCTGTCATCATCACTGGTTGTTTCATAATCAGTGGATCTGTCATTGATAAAGTTGCTGACATCATCGTCGTTAGAGTCATAACTGACACTATACGCGGCTGAATTTATTTTCCACGTTTCTTCGTCAACATCGCTGATGTGGATGATTCTACCATGTACTTTTCCATCGATATCAGGCATCTCGTCCCACACGTCATTGTCAACCATGTTAGATTGGTAATCTTCGTCATAATCGTCATCAATAGATGTATATCTTGAGTCGCCTATGAAATTATCGACTATAAAATTATATAAACAAACTATTAATTTAAAACATGTTTAACAATTTACAAACACAAATAATAATAAATTTTTTTTTAACAAACAACCTGTGGAAGAGTCTTCAACAACAAATTCATCAGGGATAGTATACTTAGGTTTACAATCTCGCGTGGGGTAAGAGGGTTCTTTGAGAGCATTGATATTGACACACATGCCTGTTTCAGATACGTTGTTGTTGTTATCATGTTCATCATCCGTATCTTCATCATATAGCATATAGTTCAGTGAGAAAATGGGTTTCTACATACCAAAAATATAGTTAGTACTTAGCAACAGAGCATCTATTATGTGGACTGTTTGGTTTACCTTATTGTATATGTTAGCTTAATAATGTGGGATTAGCAAGGATGTTTCGTTTAACATATATGTTTTATAGAAATATAATGTACAAACATAAATTATTATTACCAATGGGTTTTTTCCCCAGGATGATTAGCAGTCATAGTCTCCACACGTTTTGATCGCGTTTTTTTATCATCAATTGAAGTTAGATCTACAACTTTGCTTGCTTGTGGCTTTCCATCATCTGATGAATCCAGGTCAACAATTATGTTGTTGACTATTTTGCCGTTTTTAGCAAGCCTACGGCGTTTGTGTATAGGTGGGAGAGGCTGCAAGTAATGCAAAAGTTGTTAGTTCCCCTGATTAATAAGTATCACATAATATGGATTACAACCATTTTTTATACCTCTTTGTTGTCACGTGTTTTTTGTATTTTTTCATCATCTGATGAAACAACATAAAAAATATCGTTGCTAACTAACTTGTTGTCTTTAGTTGGTCTAAACCGTTTATGTGTTGTTTGATCAGCCTTCAACTATTAGATTGATATTTAGATTTTATAATAGATGAGCTCGACGTAATGAAAATTTTATGAAAATACCTCGTTATCAGTTTGATTTTCGTAATAATCAAACTTGCATCCGTTCTTACGGGTCCCGGGTTTCGCCTTTGACAATCTCCGATTGTTATGTGTTAAACAAACAACCTAAACAGAGCATCCAAAAATAAAAACCATTAAGTATTTTATGTTTACTACAATGCAAATTACTACGCAGTAAAATTTTTTATATAATACCTCGTTATTGGTATCATGTAAATCAGCATCTTCATTGAATATTTTGCATACATACGGATCATGTGGTTTTCGCTTATTACAAATTGGAGTAGTTCGATATCCGTTAACACCAACAGCATAAATCTATAAATTTAACATTTATATTTAATTCGTTAAACATAACAAAAACTATTATTAATAATAATAACCTTAGTTATGTTATAATACCTCGTCATCTGATAGGCCAACCTGCAAGTATTATAAAGATAATTAGATCCTGTGATATATTAATGGATATATGCTACATAATTTTAAGTTATAGATATAATCAATTGCTTATCTAAACATGGAAACGTCTCGACCAATAGAATCAACCAACCCTATTGTTTTAAACATGTACCATTGTTCAAGCATTTATTTTAGCTAAAGATTATTGGTAAATAAGTATTCGTATATGTAAAACAATTCATGATAATCTTATAAGGTAGTGCCTGTGGGTAGTTTAGAAAAAAAGTACTTAGACATGTTATGAAGGATACCTCTTCATCGTCCAATATATGAACACTGGATATATCTTTTTTGAACAAATCAAATTGTCCATCCTGCATTCATGCTAAACATAATCAGATAATGTGTTTCATATATAATTTAAATAAACAGTTAATTTAGTTATTGTACATCCTCATCATCTGATATGATGATGTTTGGTATATTCTTATCGAGCGAGCCATCGGCTGATGATGGAGGATGGTGGTGATCTGTTTTCGGATTACCCTGACAAAATTGTAGTAATTAGTATCTAATTCATCTGATAATTAACAAAACACATTCAACTTAAGATTATGTACCTTGTGTGATCTTCGGTGTGACATTGTTTGTATTTTATGTTCGCAATTTTTGAAGATATATATTCAATATGTGTTAATATATGGCTTTATTTATAGAGTTTGAAGGTGACCATATAATGGAAACCGAAAATTTGTTTCTCATATATTTGTTATAGATAAAGATTACATTTACAATTTAAACGTTTTCTAGAGTTTACATGATTTATATCATGCTCTAAATATAGATTTGGAAATTCTACAAAATATTTGATTATCATAGCTTTATTGTATATAAAGATTACGTTCGTTTGTGTATGAGCATTTAAAAACGTTGTTAGAATTAATGGGGTATAAAAACAATGGACTACGTATATTTAAAGTGACATTGCGTTTTAATATAACTCTTATGAACTGGTTATAATATCAGTACCAAGTCGGGGACGTAGTAGTACAAAATTAAAATACATAATGGATATAACTCAGCAGTACTACATAGCACATACGTATTGTTTATACCAGTACAAAGTACTCTTAAATATATATTTGACCCCCATATAGTGTCAAAGTAGGTATATGATCTTAAATATATGCACAGAATATTTATACAAAATACATTCTAAACTTATCTTTCAAATCATATTTTCTATAAATTTATCATATTCTTGAAAAAATGATTATAATATGTATATATCATTTTAAAAATTCTTATTATCATGTGTATATAAATAATACGTTCGTTTGTGTATAAACATCTAAAAATGATGTTAGAATTGATGATGTATAAAAACAATTGACTACATATTTAAAGTGATAATGCGTTTTAATGTAACTCTCCGTAGCAGTACAAAAATAAAATACATCCCTATGAAGTAAAGTTTGTTAAGCTTACCTGGTATTGTTTTGCTGAGGTTGAACATTTGTAGGAAGTTATATACACGAAAATAGGGCAATGAATCGACTTCACTTGACCCAAGGAATTGATAAGGTTGTTGTTTTAATTTTAAAAATTAAATGTGTACATATTCATCCTTCCAAATAGTAATTTTTTTTTAATATTTTATAGGTAAGTATCGTGTATACATCCTTATCCCGGTTAATATTATTTTTAAACATCACCAATGTTAATACTGCTGGTTACGTTAGTACTGCTGTATTTGAGATAATATAGTGTTATACATGTGGTTATCAATGCAATATTATATTAGTACCGCTTCATATACTTGGTACTGCTATATCATTTTTTCACGTAATGATCAACATTTGCACTGGTAGATAAAATAATGAAACTTAATATGAATAAAGCTTAATACGAATATCCACACACATGCAAGTTTGTAATTTGTAATTAAATTGTTCAAAAATATTAAAAAATGCTTATGTAAATTAATTGTCTTCTTGCTCCTCTTGATTATTAAGATCATTAGCTGGTGTTTCGTCATCCAGTGTCGCTGGTACACTGTTAACGTTGTCTGTCGTACGCTTGCCTACATCATCAATTTGAATTAAAGTGGCGTTCGTGGCACCAACGCACACTGCCGGAATATCATCCGTTGCGTCTATCGTTTCAACAACATCTTCGTTTGTTGGTTCCTGCTACATGTTGCGAGAAGATGTAAAAGATTAATTTGTATTGTTTGTTACAATTTAACGGTGTTTTTAGAAATTAAAAAATACAATGCACAATACCTCACTAATATCATCAGAATGTGTTTCCGATCCATCATCTGAACACACGGAATTGTACTCTAAACCTTCGTCTTCCTCGTCGTCATCCTATTTTGATTCATTCATAAGGATTAGCATATACTTGTTTATAAACACAAACCATTGTTAGGTACATTAAAGGAAAAATGAATCAGACCTCTTCTTCTATAAAGCCATTCTTGAAATAGTTGATTATATCAACATAGTCCGTCACTTTCTCCGCTCTATATATATAACTATTGTTGTTGTGATTGAACTCAAAAAATAAAATTTTGAAAAGATACTTCCTCCCAATAATTTGATTAAGTGCATCCGGAAAGTATTCTTCTGTGTTCATGCCTTCGCTCTCCATTATCTCTCACGCTGTTAAATTTGTCATTTTCTGCACACTCTTGTCAAAAATCACGACTTGTGCAGTACCACTATGGTCAAATATGCGCACAATGATTTTGAACCTACATATATAAAATATTTATCACCGAACGCGAAGTATCTAAATATCCACATTATGTATTATATGTTTAAGGACAAATCCAAATAATTATATATATATATATATATATATATATATATATATATATATATATATATATATATATATATATATATATATATAGGTTGTTTTACATACCTGGAAGCAACGGCATATGTTTCTCCATGGTTTTTACAATACCACAACTGTTTCTTATTCCTTGTGCCCGAGTTGCGTTTTGAAACAATTGGTGTCACTCTTGTACTGCATGATTTGCAACCCGTATAAACCCACCCATTTTCCTCTTGTATGCTATGTACTTCTGCATAAACTACACAGTGTGACTCCTGTATTTAGATACAAAAACACGTATAAACATTACTAACGTGGGTTTAATTAGTGATAAAATAATATTTATATTATACCCATAACAATAAATTTTGTTTTACCGGTTCAATGCTTCGAATTGTTCGAACTATTTGCTTCACACAGCCGTGCATGAACTCCGCAGGCGTAACAACACGGCTGCCAACTGAATGATCCTCAATTCTGAATTCACCTGCATCATACCCCTCCTGCTCTTCGTATCTGTGAAACGTATAAAATAGGTTCCTAATAAATTTAACATGTTTTTAGTTTAAACTAAAACACACATGTGCCGGTATCAATGTATATACCTTTTCCGGAAATCCAACAATTGTGGCACATCCCTGTTTATGAATATTCTTGTGCCAAACAAAGCATTATGTATTGATGGCTTATCTGTGTTGCACAACAAATATAGACACTTTTAAAATCTATTAATATGAATTAAAAATCTTAATTACGTAACCAAAAATTTAAAAGTCATCTATAAAACTTACTGTCCCAATATTTCACTTTCCCCAGCATCAAGAGGATGTCTATATGACAAAGCTCGTCACGTTTGTTGTCGTAGTCATTCCACATTAATGCCCAATTGTCCCAAAAAGTACAATCAATTCTCAGAGATCTGCATAAAATAGGGTACACTCAATATATGATTACAAATGAATACTATTCTATACACGTTATTTTATTTTAAACAAATAATAATTTATAAAATATAGTTACTCGGCATCTTCAACGACAATTGTCCTCCGTAGCTTAGGACCGCCAGAATTGTTCAACGTCACTATTTTCCCAATAGCTACGACTGTACCAACAATATCTGGAAAAACATTTGTTATAAAAATATGCACATAAACATTCAAGTAACACCAACTGTTGTATATAATTTTTAAAAAAAAACACATACCAACACAATCATGTTCGTAGTATTCATTATCTGTATCGAGAATACTAGAGAATGGCTCGTTAACGAACCCAACAAAGTTGTCGTCGATGTGATCAATACGGGTAACCTCGGTTCCTTTATAAAAAGATATTTTCACTGGTTTGGTAACAAAGGTAACCTTCCGGCATTCTCTGCTACTCCAAAATTAGAGATTATGTAACATTGACCTTCTCATAAAAGAGGTTCAAATTTAAACATAAACTCTTTTTTGACATAGATTTGGATACGATTCGACTGTACATATAGTTCAAATATCAATTTAACATATATAATAAATATACACAAATATAGGTATTTACTAATTTCATCTGATATACCTCTTCATCCTGGAAAACACAGTCAAGACTGTAAGGATCGTGTTCTTCGTTAAATTTGTGTGAATGCCATACGGAGATGCATCTTCCTTTAATGGCCATGTTCACATTCATCGGACTGACATCTTTAATGAGAGTCATTGTTCTCTCTCTCACCACTAAAAAAATAAAAAATAAATATAGAAAACGCTGTATTTTTTTTATATCACATTAAAATGAAATATGTATAATGAATCAACCATTTTAAATAAACCTGGCTTAGGACTTTTAATTGTGGACATACTCTTTCCATTGTTTTTACTTGGATGAGAATTAGATCCTACGAATACACAAAGAAATTATGACAATGTTATTTATATAAAATAAGCAATCTGGAACAGACATTATCCAGAATGTTTGTACAAAACCTGAAGGAAATTTTCCATAAGACGATGTATGCATAACGGTTTTTTTGTTCCGGTGTGAAGGTGCGTCCGAAGATGTTGTTTGGTACCTCAAATCTTTTTGTTGATTTCTAATATAAGCAAATCTTTTAGAATCACCTTTTGAGTTTGTCGCCCCTAGCAACAATAACAAAACAAATTGTTGTATAACATATAACAATAAAGGTGCGGGTTTTTATAAACAAATATTCATACCTGATTGAGATTGAAAGTTGGAAGAATCAATCCTAGAGTTTTCATACGTGGAGTGTGTTTCAAAACAGCTTGATTGACTGGTAGATTTCCTTTTTAATGATCGAACAGATCCTATTATTTAATGGATATAGATTTACCGCAATTTAGAATGTACAAACATACTTAATGTGTATACTATAATCACAATTTATAATATGAACACGATCAGTTTAGAAACATGTTACCTTCATGAGATGGTTGTGACTCAAAAGATGATGAGACGTGGCCAAATCTGCCCTTTGCAGGTGGTTTAGATGCTGGAACAATTACGATTGTATAAATACAATGTATTACTGTATTAAATAAAAAAATTAGTGTTCAATGTACTACCTCTAGCTTTAGCAACGACATCAGAAACAACTGTTCCAGATATACTACCGGGCGTATCACTTTCAAATATGGAATTATCCAATTCAGACGAAGAAGATGGCTGAACCAAACCTATATTTCCTACTAATTTAGCAGTTATAAATTAAGTAACATAGTATAAACATCATGTAAAATGTACATAAATAAAATATCAACAAAGTTACTGCAATAAAACATTGATGAAGATAATACCTGTTGATCGTGTAACAACATCGGAAACATGGTTGGTTGATCTTGTACCTGTTGTATCAAAATTATAATGTGGATGATTACCAAATACAAAATCAACAACTTTCAGGGTAAAACAATACAAACTAATATACGATACATGAAAAACATATACAACAACAAAATACCTTGTGAAGGGGTTTTAGGATGAACGTGACTGCCAGATCCTCTGCTTGTTGTATCTGAAGGTGGATAGAAATCATAAACTTATATGGTAAATTAAAACAAATTAATGTAGGATTCACGAAAACCTATATAAGAATAGAATACCTTGTGAAGAGGCTTTAGTATGTTTCTTCTGTATGGTATTGCTTGTATTTGCATCAGGAACTATAATCAATATATAAAGACGTTCATATAATAAAGCATTAGATTGATCCAACAACAACATAAATCAGATTATAACAACTTTACGAATAAATTATTCGTTAAAAAACATTCATGTGTTAAAACATCAAATTATTTACATAACATATGCTATCCTCATTAATGTATTACTTATATGCATTTTGTATTAATTTTAATATTGTTAATTTATATTAATAGTTTTTAATATTGTAATTTTTATGTTGTTGTTGTATAATCAAGCTAATATTTACATGCACCATCGTTTATTAACAAACAATACAAACACACATAAGCAGTATCAAATATATCGAGCAATACAAACACACATAAGCAGTATCAAGTATCTCCAGCAGTACAAACACACATAAGCAGTATCATGTACATCGAGCAGTACTACCAATAGAGTCTGGCAATGCTAGCAAACTAATGATTAAATTACATTCTAATGATTAAATTACATGTAAAAAACATACCTCCCAAAGAAGCACTCATGTTCTTCTTGTCAGTTCCTTTTGCAAGCCTTGCAGAGTGTCTTTGGCCGTGCATAATGGCTATATTATTATCAATAGAGCTTATTGTTTTTTTGAGTTTATAAAAAACGTTATAATATGAGGTATATATATGATGTATATATAGTGATAGGGTAGAACTCTGATCTTAAATATAGGAACAAAAAGTTTATACAAAATACGCGTTAAAGTATAATTATGATGTTAAATATGGGAACAAAAGATTTATACAAAATACATTCCAAACTTATCTTTCAAACTATATCTTCTACAAATTAAAATTAAACATATCTTTTTAAAAAATCCGGGATACATGTTTAGAAAATACATATACCATTCCAAAAATTCCGCATGGTAATCAAAGAAGAAGATTATAGTTATTTTTTGTGCGAGTTATATCACAAAATATAACTTGTTCTAATGGTAACATTGACGTATACTTAAGCTATGTAAACAACCCAAGTTCGAATATTTAGAATCCTTTTTAAAATTTCGGAATTAAAAGTCAACATACGAAATTTGTTCGGTCAAATGTTGCTTAGGTGGCATGCTTAGGTGGAATAAGAGCATGATTACTCATCAATCCAGTGCTTATTCATCAATCCTGCATTTGATGACGTCATACGCATCCTGTTATATATAATATGTAGATATATATAAAATTGATTTTTTTTTATGAATTAAAAACTACTTTAAAGAAATAAAATGATTAAAAATATCAAACTAATTCGGAAAATTATGAAAATTTACTGAAAAGTACTTTGAGTTATTCTAAATGTAAGAAAAATAAAACATTTGAAAAAGCTCACTTGGATAAGCAGTAATAAGCTAAAACAGCTTTAATAAGCTAAAAAGAAAATAAAGGTTTAAGATTAAAATGTTGCAACATAATACACAAGCATAACTAGAGCATAAATGGTAAACGCGTGTGTGTGTGAGTGAGGAGGCCTGGGTTCGAGTCCCAGGTCTGGCACTTTTTGCAAACTTTTTTTTTCTTTTTCTTTTTAAAACTGAATAAGTACTTAATTATAAGTACTTTTTCTGAAGCAAATACTTTTTTAAAAACTCTCAAAAAGCTCAGAAGGCTGAGCTTATCAGATCAGTGGGTAATAAGTTTGAAAACAAGCAAATCCAAAAGAACTTAATAAGAATAAGCTAAGAAAAGCCAAAAGGGACTAGGATTAAGCTAAGGCAAACAATTTCTACTCTGAGCTACTAACTTAATCACATAACAATAATGAGAACAGCAGATAAGCACAAGAATAATCCAAAAAGCTAAAGTTATAAAATAGAGAAGGCCTAAAAAAATTGGCTTCTGAGGTGCTGAATAAGGCCCTCAAATCCTATTAAGCAGATCTCCAAAAATTCCACAAAAATTAGATTTGACTAAATAAGCTACCAAGGATGATCAGTACCAATTTTCAGCTTATAAGAGCTTGTATTCAAGATTAAAAATGAAAATTCAGTCTAGATTGATCACTTAGGCTACTTGTGCAGGCTGCAATATAGTTACTGATGTAGCACAGTTGGGTTTATGACCTCAGTAACCTCAATTTTCAATGAAATGCTACCAAATCATGAAATGTAACACCCCAACCCGACAAGGGTAGAAGTGTCACAATGATGGTGACATATCAGAAACATACACAAGCATACATCTTCAATAATACAAAAGAATACAAAGGTTACAAAGAAATTTCAAGGAAATACAAAATTACAAAGGAATAAATACTAAGTCTGAAAATATAAATCCTTCTAGTCATCTCTATAACAAAATATCTATCACAGTATAGTCTTCTAAGTCCAATGGTACTCTCCACTCATACCCAGCTTCCTACTAAAACCTGCCGCAGGGAAAGAAATGAGGCTGAGCTACGAGAGCCCAGTGAACAGATATAACGGTAACAAAAGCAGTAATAAAGAATAGTACCGAGTGTCAGAAATATAGGTCATGCAGATATAATCAGAGTTAAAGGATAAACCAAGGAGTAAGGATAAAAGGATAGGGAATAATAAATAGATAAAGGTAAAGGGAAACAGTGCAAGATATAATAAGGGTCAAAGGTAAGTAAATGTATATGGTAAAGGGAAAACAGTAATCCACCACGAGCCCAGAAACAGATATATATAATGTAACCATGTCAATCAATCATGCAGAGGGGATTCCTCTCAATAACCAGATAATATGAGGGGTGTCCACATGTATCAAATGGAGTAGCTAGCTCCCAGATATGTGAAAGACGTGTATCGCACACACCATCAGTCACCAGATATATATAACAGATAAACAGATATAGATAACAGAAATCAGATCAGATCTAGGATGCATCCATACGCCCCAGGTGGCCAGAGTCTACCAATACACACCAGATAAAATAAAGTCAGGGATGGGACAGGTCATCACTCTCCTGCCCTAGAGTCATGCCATCGGTGCATCAATGACATGGACATGAAACCCTCATGCCTAGTGATTGGCTCGGGTCTCAAACTGTGGGTCATGGTCAAATATCAGGTCAAAAATCAGAGTATTATATCAGAAGGTTCATAGCATAATGGTCCATTTTCAAATGTTTCAGAAGTGTATATCAGAGGTTCAGAAATCAGAGTATTATATCAGAATTTATAACAATGTTCAAGTCCAGGTTCAGAAATAGTATACCAGATTAATGCTTATATCAAAGTTCAAATTAAGTTTCAAAACAAGAGTTTATAGCCAGGTTTAGAATAAGGTTCAAATCGAGGTTCAATAGGTCATATCAAAGGCTCATAATCAAAAGATTTATAGGTTCATAGAAAAGATTTAAATTCAAAGGTTTCATATTAAACTTGTATTTAAAATAATCTTTCAGTGACTTTCATAAAATGATGTTTGGTAAGACCTTTTTATACAGATAGTCTTTAAAAGAAATTTTCATAAAACCTTTAGTGCAGTTTCAATTCAAAATTGGTATAACATCGTACTCAAAAGCTGTTCAAAAACACTTTCATATCATTAAGGAAGGTTTTCAATTCAGTTATATTATCAAATGAAACTTCAGGGTATACAAGGATTTGAATATGCAGGTCACAAGGTGATGAGTCAAGTATCAAGGGAAATTCAGAGTTAGATATCATGTCAGAATCAGAGTGTTATAACAAGCTCATATTTCAAAAGGGTTTATAACAGATGGTTTAGAATCAAGTTTCATAACAAAGTTAATATCAGGAATTATAACAAAGGGGATCATATGAAAGGTTCAAAGTAAGGGGATCATAGCAATGGCATCAATACAGAAACTGACAGATCAGAAAAATGAAATAGATCATGAGAAACCTGTGAGAAGGTCAGAATATCTGTACCTTATACCGCAAATGAAAACACAACAGAAACTATCAAGGTCGGAAGCAAACTCCATCTTCAGCGAATCTACACGAATCATGACTGTCTTATTAAAAGCTTATTTAATTCAGATTACTTATTTTAGTCGGCTTTCCAGTTTTAGTAATTTTCCATATTTATTAACTTTCCATTTTTAGCAGGTTTCCATAATTAGCAGGTTTCCATTTTTAGAAAGTCTCCATAATCAGAAAGATTTAAGTATCATAACTTAGGTTAAGTCATTATTTAAGCATATTATGGACATAGGGTAGATTTTAACAAGTTATGATAGTTCAGGGTTAAATATGACAAGTTTCCATAAATTGGGGTTTTAATTGCAAATATCCCAAAGTTAAGGGTCTTAAATGAAAATATTGCAAACTATTAATTTAAATACATCATTTATTCAGAATCACATCTTTAGTCCATAAAGTTTCAATATTTACACTTTTAACCCCTCTATTTAATTAATTTCCATTCGAAACCCTAAATTTACACATAGTTCCATATCTTGCAATTTTTACACATAAGGACCTCATGTTATATTTTTTACACTTTAGTACTGACCTAAATAACATTATAAAAATAACCTTTAAGTTTCAAAATGACAAAACACCCCCCTTATATTTTAAAAACCCAAATCGTATAACATTTTTAAATCAAAATCCTAACCCTAATCTTTCCCAATCATTAGGCCATCATTTGTACATCATGAATACATTATTTATTAACCAATTTCAGATCCAAAACCCTAAATCTAAATTCGTAGCCTAGGATTTTATTTTTTTCTTTTCGATTTCATAATACCCGATTAGAACAAAAATTAATTACGACATATGTAGGCTTCTATAAATCAAACCACTATTTTTCCCAGATCATATATGTTATATAGAGTCCAAATAAAATATGATTCACGCCCAGAAAATTCGTATCACATATTTTAGAATTTATGTATATTTTAACCCTTTAAATTCAAAACGATCAATACAAGCTTCAACAATTCGAAACACTATTTTTCCAGACCTATATAATGACCAAGGAACCCATAAAAATTAATAACATAGCCCAGAAACTTTGTATGGTATATTTTAGATATTATGCCCATCTTAAACGTTTATAATTCATACGACCCATTTTAGCTTGCATGATTCGAATTAGGAATTTTATATGAGTCATATGTAATGTAAGAAGTATAGGAAAAATACCAAATGCAGATTTGAACGTGAGATGAGTCAAGGGAATTTTGTTCCTCTCGGATGCAATATCGACCAAATAAAATTCCTAGCGACCAAATGAACGACTCCACAAGCCCAACCTTATTTTTCCTAGCCTCCTTGGATGAAGATCAACACCAGAAAAATACTAGATAACCTCCAGAAAATCGGATTGAAGAGATATGAATTTTAGTGTGTGATTTGGGTGATTCGGTTAGGGTTTTAAAATAGAAAATGGTAAGTTAGCTAAATAGGGGAGTGATGGCCAGATTTGGGGGGGGGGGGGGGGAAGGGCTGTATACTCGGTCCAAGGTGAGACCAAATCATGGTTTCCAATTTTGAAATTTATTTCTTAAGTTACTTATAATTATTTTGCTTTTAAATAATAATAATTATAACATAAGTAATTTAAATGAATTATTCGGCCCACATGACATATTTTTGTGTGTTTCATAATTTTTGTACTTTACAAAATATTAAAATGTAATAGTAAAAATTAATTTACTTCATATCTTGTACGTTTCCAAAGGTTTGGGGATACTTTGGTGCTTTAGGTGCTTATTAATAAATTTTTAAGATTGTAGGGGCAATTTGGTCATTTTACATGTTTCAGATTTTTAGGGTTTTACAACTCTTCCCCTCTAACAAAAAAATTTCGTCCTCGAAATTTGAAGTTGCAAAGTGAAACGAAGTCGTAGCAGATCGCAACAGATCATCATAATATTCTCATGCCTGAGGAGGTTCTTCCAAAAGATCTTCAGACCAAAAGTTTCTCATGACTCAGATCAAAACGAGATGGGTTCAAATTCCTCAGAAATAGACAAATTAGGTTGATCTTGATCAAAAGGCCATGCAACAAAATGGAGGATATACGAATCTTCTAGAAAGCTCATACGGAATACGAACAAGATTTCAAATCAAATTGACTGTATCAACAGTAAAGAGTTCAAAATTTTTTAAGATTATAACTGAGGTCGACGGAATGCAAAATGAGACTCCAAACTCATCCAGATATCTAATGAACGAAAACAGAGTATAAAATGAACCTAAAGTCTCACCAAACACGGATAATCCTACAGAGATTCAGATTATAAACTTCTTAGGTACTCCCCAAGATATCCTATGGCCACAATGAGTGCACGTTATATGGTGTAAGTATTATCACGTTGATCAGGCGTCATAATACTAGCACCACATAAATATGCCTTCATGATGATCATACTTTATCTCAAGTCGTAATCGAAACCACCTATCTTAATCCGCCTAGTACTTCTACAGTCTCAGAGATCATCAAAATCAAACACCATAACTAAGAGGAGGACGAACTACTCGAAAGAGTTAACGGAAGTCCCAGAATGTCTATCAAAATTTGGTACATCGTTAAAAGCAACAGATCGTCCATCATTCGTCAAATTTCACAAAACCATCGTCCAGCATACGCAGAATGAACACCGAGCGGGATTAATAACAGGGAACATAACTCATTTAAGGGATCCTATCATCAGGTAATGGAAATTTGAGTAGGTCAAGAGGAAATGAATTACGTCATCCATAGCTTCATTCTTCACAAAATCAACTCTTCCAAACACAAACGTTCGCTTCAGAATTATCGTCCATTCAAATACATGATCTTAAACTTTTTCCAAGTCCATGCAGTCTATCGTATGATCCTAGGGTGGAAAGGAAATATAAACTCGAGTCTGGTCCTTCAAGCCTTCGGCACTTCTTCTTGGAACTGTAATGTAGTAACGTGAATCTCCGGTATGGTCGTGGTGCATTCTTCCATTTGCGAGTCTGTTCCTGCTCTCAATTCATCTTAGTACAACTAAAATGAATAGAGAAGCAAGACTGCGGGTCTTAGACAGGTCTTCAGCACAGTTCGAAATTCGCCAACTCAAAATGCTGTCGTCACCGGGTGTGTGGTAGTGTTGTCTGCTACAATCTCGGAACGCCAATCCAATCTACTCTTCTCGAACAAAGGGTCACTTTACAAAATGATCTACATGTTCCTCTTTGTGCCTAACACTGAAATGCTTCCCGGAGGTTACTCTCAAATAGTTATCTCTTTTCTTAAAAGTTCTTGTGGTTGCTTCTTCAGTCCTTCAAACACTAAGTGAGGTCGTCTGATACAGAGTTTACAAAGATAGAATAAATCACTCATTGACACGCTGAATTGAAAGATGGTCATGGTAGTGATACGATTAGGTTTACGATAGTCAATACTCCAAAGTTTCCTCTTTCTTCTTCACAAGTTAACAGGGTGTTCAAAATGAAACACTGAAGTGAACAAAATCATATTCCATCATCTTCTCCAATTTCTCAACTTCTATGGCGTCATGGTTCGTCAACTGAGATCGGCTCAAATTTCATTCTCCTTCTCAAACAGGAGGGAAAACCCAAAGTTCCATCGGAGAACAACAGAAAAATTTGTACAACAAAACTTCCAATGCCAAATCTTCTAAGGATGGGTAATAGGTGTCAGGAGGCACCCAACAATCAGATGAGATCGAGGTAGATGTTTCCATAGCGGCGTTAAGCTTAACAGATTTGAACGGTTAAAGGTTATCATAACAAAAGTAGGATGAAAATAGATTTCCAAAAGTCACATATCAGGTACGGTAATCCATGGCAGTTTATGAGGGCCAGCCAATCCATAACTTAAAAACCTCAAAATCGAATATATCAAAAGTAAACGGATTCGTAGGATGAGTACGGTCGCCAAGCCAGACGGATAGTTCATATATCAAGGTCACGTTCATGGTTCACCAAAGTGTCGAGGCAGATGAGCGAACAACTCAAGGTGTTGGAAGCCTTGTTTAGCTATTTAGCATAAGTGGCAGGTAGCTAATACAAACATCGTATGCTGTCAAAAGTGAGGCGTATAGAATATCGGTTATCAGCATCATCATGCTCATCGAAACAAAATTACCGTCATATCAAAGGAAACTAGTTGACGGTAGGATTCATTATTCAAAGGGAGGGAATAAACTTCCTATATCCATGGTTAATGTTCACCAGAGTTCTCATAGGAGTAATAATGGATTTCGCAAGGACAGAGTAATATCAGATGATACATTTTATATCCAGCACGGGTAATTTAATTCACAGAATGGGTCAAACACCTTAAGGTCAAATGACCTTCGGGATGGTCAGAGGAGTATTAAACTGCTTATCAAACAGGTTGGAAATGAAAATCAAAACCAAGTAGGGATAGCAAAAGTTTAACAATCGGAATCATGGTAGGGGATTTCAAAATGGTTTTCAAACACCGAAGGTGAAACATAGGAGGGTAGTCGTCCATGATCAATCAACCTATCCTTTATCAGAATAAAAATCAAAGTTAACTATTCAATGAAAATAGATCGACAACGCAAGTCTTATCGTTCAGAAGTGAGAGAAAAACATTCTCATACTCGTGGTTAAAACACCACCAGACTTCTCATGAAAACGGAGATGTTTAAGACGAACTCAGATAGGGTCAGAAGATTCATAGATTATCAAAAGAAAATAACAGAATGTATCAAGTAGGTTATCGTCATGGGGATTCTCAGAATACCCGAAGAGACATCAAAATGATTAACAAAAGAATCAGAGGTCGGAATCTTAGGTGGTGCAAAGCGTGAGCTTTCAATCTCCAAAAGTGATCTCAACAAACAGGGCATAAATCAGAGTGATGCGGAAGCAATGATACTTAAACAAAATCCTTATAGTATACCCATTCCTCACTGGTCAAACTTAAGTTCCTATAGGGAAATCCTAAAGCAAATCTTAAAGGTTGTCCTATGAGCGCCTACAGTAGAAACTTAATGGTCCAAACTTCACAGGTCAAGGGTAAATGTATTACGAGTCACAGCCTGTCTCTCTAATACCATAAATTGTAACACCCCAACCCGACAAGGGTAGAAGTGTCACAATGATGGTGACATATCAGAAACATACACAAGCATACATATTCAATAATACAAAAGAATACAAAGGTTACAAAGAAATTTCAAGGAAATACAAAATTACAAAGGAATAAATACTAAGTCTGAAAATATAAATCCTTCTAGTCATCTCTATAACAAAATATCTATCACAGTATAGTCTTCTAAGTCCAATGGTACTCTCCACTCATACCCAGCTTCCTACTAAAACCTGCTGCAGGGAAAGAAATGAGGCTGAGCTATGAGATCCCAGTGAACAGATATAACGGTAACAAAAGCAGTAATAAAGAATAGTACCGAGTGTCAGAAATATAGGTCATGCAGATATAATCAGAGTTAAAGGATAAACCAAGGAGTAAGGATAAAAGGATAGGGAATAATAAATAGATAAAGGTAAAGGGAAACAGTGCAAGATATAATAAGGGTCAAAGGTAAGTAAATGTATATGGTAAAGGAAAAACAGTAATCCACCACGAGCCCAGAAACAGATATATATATATAATGTAACCATGTCAATCAATCATGCAGAGGGGAGTCCTCTCAATAACCAGATAATATGAGGGGTGTCCTCATGTATCAAATGGAGTAGCTAGCTCCCAGACATGTGAAAGACGTGTATCGCACACACCATCAGTCACCAGATATATATAACAGATAAACAGATACAGATAACAAAAATCAGATCAGATCTAGGATGCATCCATACGCCCCAGGTGGCCAGAGTCTACCAATACACACCAGATAAAATAAAGTCAGGGACGGGACAGGTCATCACTCTCCTGCCCTAGAGTCATGCCATCGGTGCATCAATGACATGGACATGAAACCCTCATGCCTAGTGATTGGCTCGGGTCTCAAACTGTGGGTCATGGTCAAATATCAGGTCAGAAATCAAAGTATTATATCAGAAGGTTCATAGCATAATGGTCCATGTCAAATGTTTCAGAAGTGTATATCAGAGGTTCAGAAATCAGAGTATTATATCAGAATTTATAACAATGTTCAAGTCCAGGTTCAGAAATAGTATACTAGATTAATGCTTATATCAAAGTTCAAATTAAGTTTCAAAACAAGAGTTTATAGCCAGGTTTAGAATAAGGTTCAAATCGAGGTTCAATAGGTCATATCAAAGGCTCATAATCAAAAGGTTTATAGGTTCATAGAAAAGATTTTAATTCAAAGGTTTCATATTAAACTTGTATTTAAAATAATCTTTCAGTGACTTTCATAAAATGATGTTTGGTAAGACCTTTTTATACAGATAGTCTTTAAAAGAAATTTTCATTAAACCTTTAGTGCAGTTTCAATTCAAAATTGGTATAACATCGTACTCAAAAGCTGTTCAAAAACACTTTCATATCATTAAGGAAGGTTTTCAATTCAGTTATATTATCAAATGAAACTTCAGGGTATACAAGGATTTGAATATGCAGGTCACAAGGTGATGAGTCAAGTATCAAGGGAAATTCAGAGTCAGATATCATGTCAGAATCAGAGTGTTATAACAAGTTCATATTTCAAAAGAGTTTATAACAGATGGTTCAGAATCAAGTTTCATAACAAAGTTAATATCAGGAATTATAACAAAGGGGATCATATGAAAGGTTCAAAGTAAGGGGATCATAGCAATGGCATCAATACAGAAACTGACAGATCAGAAAAATGAAAGAGATCATGAGAAACCTGTGAGAAGGTCAGAATATCTGTACCTTATACCGCAAATGAAAACACAACAGTAAATATCAAGGTCGGAAGCAAACTCCATCTTCAGCGAATCTACACGAATCATGACTATCTTATTAAAAGCTTATTTAATTCAGATTACTTATTTTAGTCGGCTTTCCAGTTTTAGTAATTTTCCATATTTATTAACTTTCCATTTTTAGCAGGTTTTCATAATTAGCAGGTTTCCATTTTTAGAAAGTCTCCATAATCAGAAAGATTTAAGTATCATAACTTAGGTTAAGTCATTATTTAAGCATATTATGGACATAGGGTAGATTTTAACAAGTTATGATAGTTCAGGGTTAAATATGACAAGTTTCCATAAATTAGGGTTTTAATTGCAAATATCCCAAAGTTAAGGGTCTTAAATGAAAATATTGCAAACTATTAATTTAAATACATCATTTATTCAGAATCACATCTTTAGTCCATAAAGTTTCAATATTTACACTTTTAACCCCTCTATTTAATTAATTTTCATTCGAAACCCTAAATTTACACATAGTTCCATATCTTGCAATTTTTGCACATAAGGACCTCATGTTATATTTTTTACACTTTATTACTGACCTAAATAACATTATAAAAATAACCTTTAAGTTTCAGAAATGACAAAACACCCCCTTATATTTTAAAAACCCAAATCGTATAACATTTTTAAATCAAAATCCTAACCCTAATCTTTCCCAATCATTAGGCCATCATTTGTACATCATGAATACATTATTTATTAACCAATTTCAGATCCAAAACCCTAAATCTAAATTCGTAGCCTAGGATTTTATTTTTTTCTTTTCGATTTCATAATACCCGATTAGAACAAAAATTAATTACGACATATGTAGGCTTCTATAAATCAAACCACTATTTTTCCCAGATCATATATGTTATATAGAGTCCAAATAAAATACGATTCACACCCAGAAAATTCGTATCACATATTTTAGAATTTATGTATATAACCCTTTAAATTCAAAACGATCAATACAAGCTTCAACAATTCGAAACACTATTTTTCCAGACCTATATAATGACCAAGGAACCCATAAAAATTAATAACATAGCCCAGAAACTTTGTATGGTATATTTTAGATACTATGCCCATCTTAAACGTTTATAATTCATACGACCCATTTTAGCTTGCATGATTCGAATTAGGCATTTTATATGAGTCATATGTAATGTAAGAAGTATAGGAAAAATACCAAATGCAGATTTGAACGTGTAGATGAGTCAAGGGAATTTTGTTCCTCTCGGATGCAATATCGACCAAATAAAATTCCTAGCGACCAAATGAACGACTCCACAAGCCCAACCTTATTTTTCCTATCCTCCTTGGATGAAGATCAACACCATAAAAATACTAGATAACCTCCAGAAAATTGGATTGAAGAGATATGAATTTTAGTGTGTGATTTGGGTGATTCGGTTCGGGTTTTAAAATAGAAAATGGTAAGTTAGCTAAATAGGGGAGTGATGGCAGGATTTGAGGGGGGGGGGGATGGGCTGTATACTCGGTCCAAGTGAGACCAAATCATGGTTTCCAATTTTTAAATTTATTTCTTAAGTTACTTATAATTATTTTGCTTTTAAATAATAATAATTATAACATAAGTAATTTAAATGAATTATTCGGCCCACATGACATATTTTTGTGTGTTTCATAATTTTTGTACTTTACAAAATATTAAAATGTAATAGTAAAAATTAATTTACTTCATATCTTGTTCGTTTCCAAAGGTTTGGGGATACTTTGGTGCTTTAGGTGCTTATTAATAAATTTTTAAGATTGTAGGGGCAATTTGGTCATTTTACATGTTTCAGATTTTTAGGGTTTACATGAAATCTCATTTAAACTACTGAAATACACCTAAAGTTTCCAGAAGTTAGCACCAAAACAAGCTTAGCTTATAGGAAGCTTATGAAGGCAGTTCAGCTTTTAGTATTTCCCCTACTGATGCAAATACCTCAAAACCATCCAAAACTGCTTAAGACCTAGTAAAAGCAGCTTATCTAACCTCAAATAAGCTCAATCAAAGTTATTCAAGCTGCAAATGAACAGTACCTAGCTGATTTGATCAAAACTATGACTGTGCCAAACACCCCTTAGTCTATGACTATTTTTGATTTTTACTGGTTTTAAGCTAGTTTAAGCTATACTAATGATGCAACCAGATGATATAAGCTAAATGAACTAGAAATAAGCTAAGTTTAACAGAAATTAAGCACAACAATAAGCTAAAAATGATTATGCAATATTAAGCTAAAATATAAACATGAAACTCACTTTTTGCCTTAGCTTAACAAAGGCACCAACTTAATGGCAGCTACAAGCTCCAACTTATTCAGAGAATAAGCTGGTAAAGTCCATCTTGCCCCTCCATTGCAGGCAACTTCCTTAAGCTTTCCACAAAATGCATAGGTATGTAACTTGGATTATTTAAACTGATTTGATTCCTAATGAACTCACAAATAGCTAACAGAAACTACAATGAGCTCAAACTAATAGAAAATAAGCTTGTTGAAGCTTGAAGTAAGATTTGAACATATTTTATTTATTTATTTATTTTAATGATTTTTATAATAAAACAGATAAGTAAGCTAATTTAACTTGTAAAAGCTTAAAAGTAAATTAAATAAGAGCTTATGGAACAGCAGCAAGAGCTTATGAACTAAATAAAGTAATTAAGCATAAAAACGGAAATTTAAAGTGCAAAGTAAACTAAAAGAAATTGGACTTCTATTGATTTAGAAAGCTGAATTACACTGAAATTGAAAGATTACAACTGAAATTATAAGCTAATTAGACTAGAAAACTAAATTTGCATAATAACGACCTAAAAATTACATGCTAATGTGAGGAGAGGAGTGGGGTATTTATAGCTGAGCTTGGGTCTTGATTAGGGTTTCTGGGAAGCTCCTAGATCCTCTCTTATCAGCCCTTGATTGAAAGATGTCATCATTCCCTTCATTTATGGTCCTTGGATCATGTGCCAGCTTGTCTCAACCAATAGGAGAGCGTGGGATTGCCAACGTGGAGGATTTATGACAACACTCTGACTTGTCAGACCTTCTAGATGCTCAGGTGAATTTTTGTACGGGTAAAAGGGAGGTAGAAGAAGAACAGTAATTTTTCAGGGAAAGAGGCGCGTTTAATTTTTTTATTGTTTAAGAGTTTGACCTGTTGGGTGGGTTTTGACCGGGTTAAGGGATATCCGGGTTATATGGTTGGGTTATGGGTTTGTTTAAGTAGACTAAGGGATAAGTGGGCTGATGGGGTTTGTTTTAAGAGTTAACTACATTTTTGGTCCTCGTGGTTTACCGGGTATAACGGTTTTGGTCTAATAGTTTCATTTGTAACGGATCATGTCCCGTTTTGTCTGACCCGTAACGGGTTTAGTCCAAAGTTAACATTCCCGTTATCTTTTGCCCTCACGTGACACGCATGTGACCGGAAACTTGTGATTCACTAATATTTCCAGGGACATATAAGTCTTTTAATGTTTCCCGCTATAAACTCTAGGCATTGAGTACTTAGTCAGTCCAATTAATACCCACTCACCTCAAAAATCATCCACCTAACTTCTCATTCACTAATCACTCCCATCAATAATTTTGATCACTGATAAGTCAAAACCCTAATTTTGATCACTGATATCCCCCAAGAATGGTTTCAACTTGGAAGTTGAGAGAAAAAGGTGCCACATTTAATCCATACGTGAAATATAGTAAGTCATTTTGGTCTTTTGCATATTGTATTTGGTTTTGTATTTGTTTAAAGGAATGTGTGTTTGATGATCGTTTGTTGTAATTTTTTGATACAGAGAATGAGCCTAATCTTTTTTCCCTGAAAATCAACCATGGAGGTCATTTCACTTATTTTCCTGATCCAAAAAGAAGTAGGGCTCCCAGACGTGTATACAGAGGTGGTGATGCGGACTAGTTTGATGATGTTGATGCAGATGGGTTTTCAGTTATAGAAGTATCAGGTATGCTAAAAGAGTTGGGTTATGTGAATCCTAAAATGAAAGTGTATTTCAAAAGACCTACACAAGATTTAGATAAAGGGCTTGAACCACTATTCAAAGATGTTGATGTGTTGGATATGATAACCTATGTGCATAAGTTCAAACTAATGGAGGTATTTGTTGAGCATCCTATTGATAGTGTTGCTATAGAAATAGACCTTGAAAACCAGGAAAATGTTGATTTAGAGAATGCTAATGTAGGTTTAGACACACAGGAAAATGATAATTTAGGGAGTGCCAATGTTGGTTTAGGGAATGATAATGTTGATGTTAATGGTGATTTAGGGCAGTCAAGTGAGCCTACACCTAGTCATAATGTTGATGAGTTTGATCCTCTGTTTTCTTACCCTGTCAATGAAATGGGACAATCAAGTGAGCCTAGACCTAGTCCTAATGAAACTACTGATGTAAGAGAAGACATTGGAGGTAGTGATAAAAGTGATTCAAATGATGGTAGTGAAGGTAGTGATAAAAGTGATTCAAATGATGGTAGTGAAGGTAGTGATGAAAGTGATACAAGTGAAGACAGTGATTTTGAGTGTGATCTAGAGGATATGATTAATGATGTTGATGTTGACATGGAAATGTTTAGAAAAAACACTGATCCTAGTGTAGAATGGGTTGGTTCTGATGAGGTAGATCCTAGTGAAGTAGATGCTGATGTTGACATGGAATATGAGGAATGTGACATTGAGGATTTTGATAGTGATATTGATTCTGATGATGATGAGGCTGAGAGGAAGAAAGCTTTGAGGAAGTTGGGAAAAGCTAACAAGTCTGTAGATGGTAAGTTTTATACTAAAAACTTTTATGTTAGTCAAACATTTGCTAACAAAGAGTTGATAAAACAAATGGTGACAAGAATTTCAGTTGAGCAGAGGAGGCAAATATATTTGACTAAAAATGATAAGGTAAGGGTAAGAGCAGAGTGCAGAGGTATTATTCCTCAGTTTTCTAATAGTGGGCCAAATGTTGATGGGTTGGGTGAAGGCAACAGTCAAGGCCCAAGTGTAAGTCAAGGTCCAAGTGGGGTGGATTCCAAAAAGAAGTCAACAAGAAAAGGGTTAAAGACGGTTGGTGGGGAATTAAAGTGCCCTTGGTTATTTCATTGTTCTAAACCTAGGGGGAAGGCACATGGTATGTGAAAATATTTCAAGATATCCATACTTGTCTTAAATCTAGGACTGTCCCAAAGTGTACAGCTACATTTCTATCTAAAGAGATTGAGCAAACAATCAAACCAAATCCTAAAATACCCCTTTCTGCTCTCAAAGATCAACTATCAAAGAAGTATGAATTAGGTCTGTCAAAACAGAAGATCTTTAGGGCAAAACAAAAGGCACAACAGAAGGTGATTGGAGATCACACAAAACAATATGCTCAATTGAGACAATATTGCTTAGAGTTGAAAGAGAAGAACCCAAATACAACAGTCAAGATTGATGTTGAAAGAAACTTTGAACCTGATAGTCAGACAAGGAAGTTTAGAAGAATCTATGTTTGTTTAGGGGCTTTGAAAAGTGGATTCAAAGCTGGGCAAAGAGATCTTTTAGGCCTTGATGGTTGCTTTATGTCTGGGCCATTTCCTAGTCAGATCTTAACAACAGTAGGTGTGGATCCAAATAATGGAACATATCCTTTGGCTTAAGCAGTGGTTGAGTCAGAAACTAAACAATCTTGGCTTTGGTTTCTTGACTGCCTTGGAGATGACTTAGAGTTGTTCAGAAATTCAAACTTCACATTTGTTACAGACAGGCAAAAGGTAATCATTGTTATTTTATTTTGTTCTACAAAATATACAAACCTGTTTGTGTTGTGCAAAAGTATTTAACTCATTTAATTCTTTTTAGGGGATTATACCAGCATTGGCAGAGTTGTTCCCAGCAGCAGAACACAGGTTTTGCCTGAAGCATATCTACGATAATATGAAGTTGCAATGGAGAGGAAAGAAATTTAAGGATCTATTATGGAGATGTGCAACTGCAACTACCATACCACAGTTTAACAGAAACATGGAAGAACTCAGGGCAGCAAACAAGGAGGTGTATGAATGGTTAAAACTGATTCCTCCTCAGCATTGGGAAAGGTCCCACTTTTCTTGTAAGTTTAATTCATCATGCACACTATCATTTGAATCTACATAATTTCATATTAGTCAAAATTCATACTTAGACTATTCTAATTGCAGCAAGACCTCATTGTGATGTTCTTTTGAACAACATGTGTGAGGTTTTAAACAGACAACTTTTGGATGGAAGGGATAAGCCTATAATTACATGCCTTGAGTTTATAAGACACTATTTGATGAAAAGGATTGTGATAGTTCAAAATGTAATTAGGAAGACCACTGGTCCACTAACCCCTGTTGCCACGAGAATGTTTGATATCATTAAGAAAGAAGCTGCCCAATATGATGTTACATGGAATGGTGGGGATTTGTATCAAGCATCTGGTCCACATGGTGACCAATGTGTGGTCAATGTGACTGCAAGAACTTGTTCTTGCAGAAAGTGGGATTTGACTGGGATGCCATGCAAACATGAAGTGGCATCTATCTGGAACATGGCAGAGAATGGTTTGGAACCTGGGATACCTGAGTCATGGGTACACCCAAGTTATTGGCTAGCAACTTGGGAGGAAATGTATAGCTTTAAGATCAACCCTTGTGCTGGTGCAGATATGTGGCCTCCATCAGATAGCCCTATAATTATAACCCCACCAGATTATCACACTCCCATTGGCAGGCCTCAAAAAAAGAGAAAGAAGAGTGCTGCAGAGTTGTATGATGGAATGGTAAAGAATGGTAAACTGAGTAGGGCTGGGAAAACTGTGACTTGTATGAAATGTCATCAGAAAGGTCACAATAGTAGATCTTGTAGAGGTAGAAGAGAGTCTCAGTCTACTGAAAGAACATCACAGTCAAGCAAAAGAGCAACACAAGCAAAAAAAACCCACTAAAAGACCATCACAATCAAGCCAAAGAGCAACACAGTCTACCCCATCTCAAGTTGCCCCAGAAGTGGTACCATCTCAGTCTACAAATGTGCCATCTCAGTCTGAAAATGTACCATCTCAGACTGCAAATGTGGTACCATCTCAGTCTGCATCAAGTTTCAGGTTTTCCAAGAGAAGTGCAAGCAGACTATCACCTATCAAAGCTACTAAAACTGCACCAAAACCTTCTGAAGGTCCAAGTGGAAATTGATGTGTTTTAAGACTTGTGTTTTGTTTATGTATTATGACTTTTGGTTATGTGTTTTATGACTTATGTTTTGGTTATGTATTATGACTGTTGACTACTATGACTTTTGTAAGACTATTATCACTTTTGTATTAGGAAATGTTTTATCAGTATGGTATTTGCAGTATGTTTTATGACTTGTTTGTTCATTGTTTTATGACTTGTTTGTTCATTGTTGTGTGACTGGTTTTACAACTACAAACAAACCAAGTTGACCCATTTGACATGTTAAATAATTCAACAACAACAAATCTTGAAAAGTCATAATAGCATTCCATTAACTTGATGCCAAAACACAAAAGACCTACTGACATTATCTAATACATTACAGTCACTTCAAACCAACAACAACCAACTTCATTTAAGAAGAAAATACAACACAAATAACAACCAACTAAACCCTAACATGATCTTCAATCTTCTTGCTTCACCTTGGTATCTTGCAACAGTACCTTGTAACCCATTCATGTTTCGTAAAAGCCCAGGAATAATCTGAACAGCTCTTTCACAAATTGGCGGGTCGTACCAATCAATAATACCACAATTTGTGCCCTAATCAAAAACATAACCAAATTAGGGAAAGTATGTGATATTTAAAAGATCTCATAATTAAGGTCTTACCCTTCTAGAACAGCAATAGAAACGCCTTCCTGGATTAATATAAGTCCATGTTGTTCGAACAATTGCTCTCGAATGGCACCTTGGACAATGAACCATGGTTGTGTGTTATGCGTGTTTTTGGATTTAGGTTTCAGTGGAAGTGAGTTAGAAAATAGAAGGGAAGATTATATAAAGAGGATTGATAAGGAATGACTAATTTGCCCTCAAATTTTAGTCAACTAAACGAGTTAACGGTCAAAGATAACGGGAATGTTAACTTTGGACTAAACCCGTTACGGGTCAGACAAAATGGGACATGATCCGTTACAAATGAAACTATTGGACCAAAACCGTTATACCCGGTAAACCATGAGGACCAAAAATGTAGTTAAGGTAAAAATGACAAGGACCAAATGTGTTAATTCTGAAAATTTAAGGACTAGTTCTGCCATTCTTTAATAATGTGATCCAAGGGCTATTTTTGACAATCTTTGCTTCTTCAAGGTTGACTTTTGATTGAATGAGCATATCTTTGATCCAATATTGCAATTTACTTCCCCGGCTTCGCCTTTTGACACTTTTCCAAATCTCGTGCTCGGTTTTGCCGGTTTTGACTTGATTTTGTCCATATTTCTAAATATCCGTACCTGCATATAAACAAACACAAAAACACAAATATCTTTGGCATTTTGGTTAGTTTTTGGTTGTTTTGGTCTCAATTTGGTCAAATAAAGGTATGTGAATAAGCACATACCAAAATCCCCCAGACTAAGATATTGCTGTGTCCTCACGCAATGTTATAAAAACACGTTTTTTAAACCAAAAATTTCCAATCTCTTTTTACTAACTTTGAAAAGTAGCAAAATATTCAAAAGAGATTAAGAAATCTTAAGTTCTAAAAACTCCCCGCTTTTCCATTTTATTCTATTTTTGTATTTTTATCTTTTTGCACGTGACGGTTTTGTTGACAATCGTTATCTATCAATAACTTTTAGGATCACAGAGTAGGAAACACGACTCATAAAGAAGTGACCATACGGATAAAATTTGTCGTCCCTGATTTTTCACGAGCCCCCAAACTAAGCTTAAAAATGAGATCATTGTTATTTACAAGTTAGATGCCAACACTACCCATGGAAGTTACTTGTGTAATTACCTCTTGCTCCCATTTTCCTAATTTGCCTCTATTAATTTTATTTTTGGTGAGAAATGAATTGCTTCATATTTTCTCGTTTCGATAGGTTTTTAGTCCGATAAAGATACTAAATTAAGACGCTAAGTAGTTTTCAATCTTCTCTCGAGAACCGTTGCTTTGAAAATGAGGTCCACATCAAGGTTTTTATTTATATTTTTGACTTTTGCATTTTTCTCTTTTTCATTCATCACCATTTTTTTTTTATATATCACTAACTTTTCACTTACGTACCCTAAACGACGGAGCTTCACGGTTTAGTTCCAAGACCTTACACCTTCCGGAATAAAGGATCCAAGGGCCGTTACAACGGAGTGTTCCAAGACTCTAGACATTCCTGAAATGAGGGTCCAAGGTGGTTAGACCAAGACCTCACACATTCCTGAACTAGAGGTCCAAGGGCCGGTGCAAGAGGGTAGCCAAGACCTAAACGCCTTCCGAAAATAAGGATCCAAGGCCCGATCTCGAATCCGTAGCTTAGAGCACTTAACTTATTATTATTAAACGTATTTATTAAGTAACTTTGATGTGTACCCAATTTTTAAAGCAAGGATTCTTTTAAGAAGACCAAGAACTAATTATCGGCAAAACCTAACATCTTTAATTATTCTTACAGTTATATATGGTGAAACAATTTTGTGGGAGCAAAAGGCCACAAGTAACTTCGATGAGCTCTAAAGAGAACCAACTACTCCACGCTTAGCATCTAACTTCTAAATAAACTCTATCATTTCTCGTTCTTCGCAAATTTAAAATCTTAAATAATAAGATCCGCGAATGCTTAGCCAAGAAAGGTTAAGGGGACAAGCTAGGGCTCAACACGCCCGGTCAAGTCAAAGTTTTATTCCTACCCTCACCAGCGGAAAGTCAACAAAATGTCAAAACACTTATTATATTTTTGCAAATTTTTTTTAAATTTTTCTCATTTTTTTTGGATTTTTTCAATTTTTTGGAGGAAAAACAGGGTTGCATGAGTAAACGGAAAAAAAAATGCAAGGCACAAATCAAATCAAAAGATTACCCCCCAGACTAAAACAAGACATTGTCCTCAATGTCTTAAAGGTAAGGGTTCTCCTACATAAATCGAAGGCCGTTTATTAATTATGCCAAAGATAAATGTAAAACGATAAGATTAAGGATATTGGATGAGCAACGAATGATGAAACTCGAGTGGAGAAAGACAAAACCACGAGCACGAGAGTCTTCATTATTCGGGCAAATCCTGGACAAATCACAGAAAACCACGAAACACAAAATATGGAAGAGGTACCCTCCTCACTTTTATTAAGAAAATAGAAAGAAGATAGATGGATAAGCATGGGGTGCCTCCCACGAAGCGCTTGTTTTTGTTAACCGAGTCACGTAGCTTGACTCGATCCCCGAATTTAGTTATCCATGGGGAAATTTTGGAGATCCGGGACAACCATGGATGGTATGTCCCCTCCAAAATAGTGCTTCAACCTATGACCGTTCACCTTGAAGTTTGGACCGTCGTTTTGAGCTAACTCGACGGTTCCATATGGAAAAACTTGAGTGATGGTGAACGGCCCAGACCAGCGGGTTTTGAGTTTACCCAAGAAAATCTTTAACCGAGAATTGAAGAGGAGGACTCGATCACCAACATTAAAGATGCGGTTTTTAATCTTAGAGTCATGAATCCTCTTTGTTTTTTCTTTGTAGATCAAAGAGTTCTCGTAGGCTTGATCCCGAAGCTCATTTAATTCATTAATTTGGAGCTTACGGTGATCACCCGCGGTCTTGAGATCAAAATTGGCATGTTTTAAGGCCCAGTATGCCTTATGCTCGAGCTCGATGGGCAGATGGCAAGCCTTTCCGTAAACCAGCTTGTATGGAGTACACCCGATGGGTGTCATGTAAGCTGTTCGGAAAGCCCATAATGCATCATCCAATTTGTCTGCCCACAAGGCTCGGTTTTCACCAACGGTTCTTTCAAGGATACGTTTCAATCCGCGATTCGAAACCTCGACTTGACCGCTCGTTTGCGGGTGATACGCGGTAGAAAGTCGGTGGGTAACACCATACTTGAGCATAACTTTTGCAAATTGATCATTGCAAAAGTGGGTACCGCGATCACTGATTATAGCTCGAGGAGTTCCGAATCGGGAGAAGAGATTTTTCAAGAACTTAACAACAACTCGGGCGTCATTTGTGGGGAGCGCTTTTTCTTCAACCCATTTGGACAAGTAGTCGACGGCCACGAGTATATACTTATTCCCTCGTGAAGACAGGAATGGCCCCATGAAATCGATGCCCCACACGTCAAAAATCTTGCAGACTTGAATTCCATTTTGAGGCATTTCGTCTTTTTGCAAGATTATTCCTTGACGTTGGCAAGAGTCACATGACTTTACCAAGTCGTGGGGATCGCGATAGATAGTCGGCCAATAAAACCCAGAATCAAAGACTTTTTTAGCGGTGTAGCTGGCACCATGATGTCCCCCCGTGGGTCCATTATGGCAAGCCGTGAGAATTTCAACGACTTCTTGGCCATGCACACACTGTCTGATTACTTGGTCAGCACAAATTCTGAATAAATAGGGGTCGTCCCAGAAATAATGCTTAACATCTTTGAAAAATTTCTTTTTCTGCTGGGACGACATCCCTTTTACCACAAAATTCCCCGCATGGTAATTTGCATAGTCGGCAAACCATGGGTACTCGGATCATTTTTTAAAGATACCATCCCAAGTGTCTCGAGAGGAAATGTTTCGGTGATTTCCTTGTTCTTGAGATCACTTTGATGGGGATTTTCAAGTCTGGATAAATGATCGGCGGCTAGATTCTCTGCTCCTTTTTTATCGCGAATGATAATATCAAATTCTTGGAGCAGAAGAATCCACCGCAGTAACCTTGGCTTAGCATCTTTCTTCGCTAAGAGATACTTGAGACCAGAATGGTCCATATACACTATGCTTTTGGATAAGACAAGATATGGTCTAAATTTCTCAAAAGTGTAGACAACGGCCAACAACTCTTTCTCGGTAGTAGTATAGTGAGATTGAGCGTCGGTCATTGTCTTGCTAGCATAGTGTATTGGCTGAAAGTATTTTGATTTTTGTTGCCCCAGGACTGCACCAATAGCATAATCACTCGCATCACACATTAGCTCAAAGGGCAAGTCCCAATCGGGGGCAACCAATATCGGGGCTTCAGTCAATTTCTTTTTAAGGACCTCGAATGCTTCGATGCATTCGGGAGAGAAGAAGAACGGAGCAACTTTTTCAAGAAGATGGGTCAGAGGCCGGGCGATTTTAGAGAAGTCTTGAATAAATCGTCTGTAGAAACCGGCATGACCAAGGAAACTTCGGATTCCTTTAACGGTAGTGGGATGAGGTAGTTTTGCGATCACATCGACTTTGGCACGATCTACCTCAATCCCAGCATTAGAGATTTTGTGGCCAAGGACAATGCCCTCTTTGACCATAAAATGGCACTTCTCTCAATTTAGCACAAGATTGGTGTCTTTACACCTTTGCATCATTTTGTCTAAATGGGAGAGGCACGAGGAGAAAGAATTTCCATACACATAGAATTCATCCATAAAGACCTCCATCGTCTTCTCGATCATATCGTGAAATATGGCCATCATGCACCTCTAGAACGTGCCCGGAGCATTGCATAAGACAAAAGGCATACGTCGGTAGGCAAACGTACCATAAGGGCAAGTGAAGGTGGTCTTTTCCTGATCTTGGGGATCAATTGGTATTTGAAAATACCCGGAAAAGCCATCGAGAAAATAATAGAATTCATTTTTCGCCAAACGCTCATGCATTTGGTCCATAAATGGTAGAGGGAAATGGTCTTTACGGGTAGCATCATTGAGTTTTCGGTAATCGATACACACTCTCCATCCAGTGACGAGACGTGTGGGGATTAACTCATTTTCTTCGTTTGTCACAACGGTCATTCCACCCTTTTTAGGCACACAGTGGACTGGGCTAACCCATGAGCTATCAGAATTGGATAAATCATCCCAGCGTCTAGGAGTTTAATAACTTCCTTTTTGATGACATCATGGATTTTTGGGTTAACTCGTCTCTGTTGCTGGACAGCGGGTTTGAAATTTTCTTCAAGTAAGATCTTGTGAGTACAGAACCGAGGGTCTATGCCCTTTATGTCGGAGATCTGCCAAGCGATGGCACTCTTATGCTTTTTAAGCACGTCTAAGAGTTGGGTTTTCTCCTCATCTTTTAGGTCTTTAGAAATGATGACAGGATATTTGTCGGTATCTTCTAAGAAAGCATATTCAAGATGAGGAGGTAAATCCTTGAGCTCGAGCTCCGGAGGATTCTCAGTAGACGGCTTTACTTCTTTGATTTCTTCTTTTTGAATTTCTTCCGGAGGGAGAGAAGGTGATGGATCATCATTTAGTAACTTCTCAAGGAGGAGAAGGTCTCCCTCCGGGTCAAAGTCTGAATCATCAATTTCCGGTGAAACTGATTCATTCTTGAGACAAGCCTCGATCTCTTCCAAGATGAAATCACTTCCCTCAAACGGAGTGAGGGAAGGGAAAGAGTCGGAAAGAATAGGTTGAGAAGAAGGAGTGGGATTGCCACTCAAGGATTTATCGGAAAATCCAAGAACTTCTTGAGAATACTCCTCCGAGGCAACATCAATCACATCGATTCGATTTACCGAGACAGAATCGTGATCGGAGGAGTATTTGAAAGTTCGGTCGAGGTTAAAAGTTAGGCCTCATTATCAACCCGCAAAGTTATTTCTTCACCATATACATCGATCAAAGCTCGCCCGGTCCTCAGAAATGATCTTCCGAAAATTAGAGGAACCCGGGGGTCAGCATCAAAATCTACGACCACAAAATCGGTGGGGAAATGGAACTTCCCCACCTTGACAAAGACATCCTCGGCTACACCCTTAGGACGGGTTATGGAACGGTCCGCAAGCTCGAGGGTCATGCAAGTAGGGGTGAGTTCCGGTAGAGAAAGCTTTTCCCAAACGGACAGCGGCATTAGGTTGATGCTTGCACCGAGATCGGCCAAGGCGTAGCATTCAACCATCCCCAGAAAATCACATGGAATGAGGAATTTTCCAGGATCTCCAAGCTTTTCCGAAAGCTTTTTTAAGAGAACCGCTGAGCAATTTTCATTAAGAGGAGTTTTTGCTAATTCAAATAATTTTTCTTTGTTCCTCAATAATCCTTTGATTGTAGAAGCAAACTTAGGCATCAGAAGTAAAGCATCCGCGAAGCTTATATCAAAATGCAAATCTTGAAAGATTTGAAAGAATTTCTCCATTTGATTTGAAGCTTTTTCGTGGAGCTTTTGATCATTCAATCTTGAAGGATATGGAAGTTTGGTTTTGACGGGAGCTTCTTCAGGCTCAAAAACAATCTTTGGTTTAGAGGGTGGGACAACCGGAGGTTGGACGTCTTCGGTCCTTCCATTATCAGTAGGAAGTTCCGTGTCCTTTGTCGCCTCGGTCTCACGGACGACTACCTTGGGAGGAAGAAAAGAAGAGGTAGTCGGAGCCGTGGGTCCATCATATGATACACCACTTCGGGTGGTGATTGCTTCCATATCACCCCTCGGGTTAGCAATTGTGTTGCTAGGAAGAGAAGATGTACCCGAGGTTGAGGGTTGATTCATTTGTAAAAAACCACTCATCATTTGCTTAAGCTCGTTTGTTTGTTGAGTCAATGTCGTATCAATCTCTTTCGGAAGTTCAACTCTCATGTTATTAATTTGATTCTGCATGGCTCGTATGCTAACATCGGTTGTCTTCATATAGTTTGAGAAATTGGGAGAAGGTGCAACTTGTGCAGGAGGAGATTGATAGACTTCTTGTGGTTGAGCATGATAATTGTTTCCACGGTTTTGGTTGTAACTTTGGTTTTGATTGTAACCTTGGTTGGTTTGATGAAAACGATTTTGGTTGTTTTGAACGGGTGGAAAACCGGGTAGCCCCATTTGGTTACTAGCATTTTGAGGACGAAATCCTTGATTCTGATTGTAGTTTGCTGCTGCTATGGTAGCATTGCAAACTTGGCTATCGGTAGCTTCACAATTATAATAAGGATGGGGACCACCACATATAACACAAGTTTCTGTAACTGCTTTGACGGGCTCCGATTTCTGATTCTGGAGCTTAAACTCTTTCATCATCATACGAATAGCATCGGTAAGCTCGGCCATCTCCGATGGATGGGCCGATGAAGAAGAAGGGGTGGGAGAATTCACTTTCGAAACAACCGGTTTGTTTCGTGAAGTGGGAACTTTGGATTTGTTCTCGATAATCATTAAGATATCTTTCGGCATTCGACTCAAGATATTGCCACCGGCGGCTGCATTGAGTGAATCTTGATCCGATTGAGTTAAAGCATTGTAGAACGTATCGATTTGATGTAATTCTGAGAAACCGTGATGTGGGCATTTACGTAGGAGATCCTTAAATCGTTCCCATGCCTCACCAAAATTCTCATCAAACCGTTGTTGGAAATTTGTGATTTCATTCCTGAGATTAGTCATTTTAGACGGAGGAAAGAAATAATTCACGAATTTATGGACGAGATCTTCCCAAGTATGGATCGATTGAGGGGGTTCTTTTTCAAGCCAAATCCGGGCCGCCCCCTCGAGGGAAAATGGGAATAACCTCAATTTAATAGTGTCATGAGGGAAATCCTTATGGTGGTGTGTGGAGGTCAACTAGTTAAACCATCGGATGTGTGGCATGGGGATCCTCCCTCTCAAAACCATGAAATTGATTTCCCGTGACAAGTTGTATTAAACCGGTTTTAAGCTCAAAATTTGTATTATTAATTGGTGGTACAACAATAGCATCTCCGTATCCCACGGTGGGACATTGGAGTAACTCTTGCATAGTACGTTGATCCTTGGCCATTTCGGTAATGGGAGTATCAACTTGAGGACGTAACTTGGGTACGTTAACTCTTTTGCGTCGACGAGAACGACGAGTAGGTAAGAGAGAAGATTTATCAATTAAGTCTGATTTGGAACGGGTGAGCATACACCAAAAATAAATTTAAAAGAAAAATGAATTTGGAAAAGGAAAATAATTTTGGATTTTTTTAAAGGAAAAATTAATCACAATATTTTTTGTACCGATCCCTCAATCGATATTGTTTCGCTTAAGACTACTCGCAGAGTGGCGGAGAAGCAAAGGTCCGCTCGAAAGCTGATTAAAAACCCGTCTCTTTTGGTTTGAAATTTAATGTCAAACCATCCTTAAACCACTTGTATAGGTTGTAATCGAAAGATAATCCGAAATCAAATGATTTCACGATTGTTTTGTTGTTTTACGATTTTTTTGGTATTGTTAACACTTTAGGAAAAGTGTTAGTGGTATTTTTAATTTTTTTGGATTTTATGCTTTTGAAAATATTTACAAATAAAAACGATAACTTCCGGGGAGAAGGGTCTTCAAAACACGAATCGAAAAACGGAATCACGAATTCACGTCAACCTTCCCCGGCAGCAGCGCCAAAAATTGAATTCGTCAATTATAATCCAAGGAATTGCAAAGGAAATATGCAAAGCCCGAGTTCGTTATCCCGATGAAGATTGAATGGAATTGTGATTTCGGGATCGTGATTTGTGTTGTGAATGTGAGATAAGAGTGAGATATTTTGGTTTTTACACTACAAGTATGAAATAACAACTAAAAACAACTAATCCAGCAAAGAAATTATAAAACTAAAAGCTATGAGGCCAAAAACACAAAGAAATCCTAATCACGAGTTTAAGCCTAAAACGTAAAATCTAAGAAATATAAACCCAAGGTATGAAATTATATTTTTCCTAAATCCTAATCAATAAAAGTAAATTTTAGAAAATAGAATTATAATATATATATATATATATATATATATATATATATATATATTTAATTGATTTTTTTTATGAATTAAAAACTACTTTAAAGAAATAAAATGATTAAAAATATCAAACTAATTCGGAAAATTATGAAAATTTACTGAAAAGTACTTTGAGTTATTCTAAATGTAAGAAAAATAAAACATTTGAAAAAGCTAACTTGGATAAGCAGTAATAAGATAAAACAGTTTTAATAAGCTAAAAAGAAAATAAAGGTTTAAGATTAAAATGTTGCAACATAATACACAAGCATAACTAGAGCATAAATGGTAAACGCGTGTGTGTGTGAGTGAGGAGGCCTGGGTTCGAGTCCCAGGTCTGGCACTTTTTGCAAACTTTTTTTTTTCTTTTTCTTTTTAAAACTGAATAAGTACTTAATTATAAGTACTTTTTAGAGTAAACTACACCATTCGTCCTTGTGGCCACTTAATGCTTAATTTCTTCACTTTAAACAGCATATGGTCACACTTATCAACACTTTTGGCCACTTAATGCTTAATTGTATGTGACTAAATAACCAAAACAAACATGCTTTGTGTGACTAAATATTACAAAAGGCCACACAAACATAAAATTCATGTGGCCATTGGATGATCAATAGTCACACAAAATACACATTTCTTCACTTAAAACAACATATGGTCACACTTATTAACACTTTTGGCCACTTTATGCTTAATTGTATGTGACTAAATACCCAAAACAAACATGCTTTGTGTGACTAAATATTACAAAAGGCCACACAAACTAAGAATTCATGTGACCATTGGATGATCAATAGTCACACAAAATACACATTTCTTCACTTAAAACAGCATATGGTCACACTTATTAACACTTTTGGCCACTTTATGCTTAATTGTATGTGACTAAATACCCAAAACAAACATGCTTTGTGTGACTAAATATTACAAAAGGCCACACAAACTAAGAATTCATGTGACCATTGGATGATCAATAGTCACACAAAATACACATTTCTTCACTTAAAACAGCATATGGTCACACTTATTAACACTTTTGGCCACTTTATGCTTAATTGTATGTGACTAAATACCCAAAGCAAACATGCTTTGTGTGACTAAATATTACAAAAGGCCACACAAACTAAGAATTCATGTGACCATTGGATGATCAATAGTACACATTTCTTCACTTTAAACAGCATATGGTCACACTTATTAACACTTTTGGCCACTGTTTTTTAAATTGTATGTGACTAACTCGAAAAAAACAACACACGATGTGTGACTAAATCATCACAAACGTCACATTTATTATATTTTCGTGTGGCCATAGGATGGGAAATAGTCACACATACTGATGAATCCAACAAAACTTGTGCCTAATTAGTCACACATATTCGGGTTTTGGTCACTCTTTTTCGATGAAAACGGCCACAAACTAAACAATGTGACCATATGATACCTACGGTGGCGCGACTTTTTGTCACACACACCAAAAAAAACGTGTGTGACTATATGCATATAGTCACGCATTTCCAGTGTGATGATAGGCAGAATCTGTACCAGTGGTTGACCGACACATTTCGTCCTTTGACCAAAAAAATTGCACCGTCCGTCCTTAATTGCGAAACGTTATGCACCGTTGGTCCTTCACTCTAACTGGGTTCATTAACGAGCGTTATCTGAGGTCCAATGGAGGGTATTTTGGACTTTCCACCCACACAAGGACGAATGGTGTAGTTTACTCTTAATAAAATACTGTAACATACACAACTTCATCTCCTCCATTCATCACTCCCACATCACAAAACCATAATCCCAAAAACCCAAATCAACCCCAGAATCTCTTAAACTCCATCTCTTAAACTCAAATTAAAATACTGTAACGTACACAACAAAAGTTTTAAATCTGATAATTTTTTTTTCTTTCCACCACAGGTTTTCTAACTAACTAAACTATATCTTTTCACTACAGTTAACTTATATTTTATGGGTAATAACTAATTATATTTTGAATTAATTGCAGAATTCGGTGGGTTATCTAGGAGCTTACAATTGCAACACAAGCAGGTGGGTAGTTTTGTTACCAAAAACCCAAATCAACCCCAGAATCTCATAAACTCCATATCCCAATACTTCCCAGCTTCTCCAAATCACCCAAATTATCCAAACACTCACTACACACTCCATTATCATCTTCTTCATCATCATCATTAATTATAAAACAATACGCACAGCCTCGACAAACCAAACATACCAAGACTAAATCATGACCTCAGTAAACATCATCGGTCCATATGGTTATAAGATAAAGAAAACAAATTGAAGAAGAAAAAACCCACAGCCTCGACAAATCCAAACCAACAACATCTATCCTTATCTAGACACAACCATTACCCTCACCGTCACTCATCAACACTCATTCAAACAAGACACGACACAAAATTATAACTAATGATGATCTCAGTTAATTCTTTCATGTGTTACATAAAGTAAATCAAGACCAAAGGCCATCAACACGAAAGAATGAATCCTCATCGATCTATAAGAAGTATAGCTTCTTTTATATATCCGAATAAAAAAGAATAAGAGTAATAACAATCATGTTATTCCCTTTTATTGGTTCGTTCATATGAAACACAAAACAATTAAATCTTACCTGAGACCCACATATGGATCTTGAAGACTTTGTGTTGATTTCTTGATCCGGATTGAGTAGCAAATGAAGATATAGGTTGCGTACGATTGTTTTTATGTTTGTGTGGTTCGATTGATAGGGATTGTTAACCGGTTTGAATGGTGATTCGGATTGAAGAATATGGTGATTCGATAAGGTTGATGATAACTGAGATCTAGATGAGTTTGAGTTTGGAGAGAGATTGTTAGGTGGGAGGCGGATGGTTACCTGGTGTGTATATGTGAGATTTTATTGGTGTGGGAGTGATGAATGGAGTTTAAGAGATTCTGGGGTTGATTTAGGTTTTTGGGATTATGGTTTTGTGATGTGGGAGTGATGAATGGAGGAGATGAAGCTGTGTATGTTACAGTATTTTATTAAGAGTAAACTACACCATTCGTCCTTGTGTGGGTGGAAAGTCCAAAATACCCTCCATTGGACCTCAGATAACGCTCGTTAATGAACCCAGTTAGAGTGAAGGACCAACGGTGAATAACGTTTCGCAATTAAGGACAGACGGTGCAATTTTTTTGGTCAAAGGACGAAACGTGTCGGTCAACGCATACCACAAGGACGAATGGTGTAGTTTACTCTACTTTTTATGAAGCAAATATTTTTTTAAAAACTCTAAAAAAGCTCAGAAGGCTGAGCTTATCAGATCAGTGGGTAATAAGTTTGAAAACAAGCAAATCCAAAAGAACTTAATAAGAATAAGCTAAGAAAAGCCAAAAGGGACTAGGATTAAGCTAAGGCAAACAATTTCTATTCTGAGCTACTAACTTAATCACATAACAATAATGAGAACAACAGATAAGCACAAGAATAATCCAAAAAGCTAAAGTTATAAAATAGAGCAGGCCTAAAAAATTGGCTTCTGAGGTGCTGAATAAGGCCCTCAAATCCTATTAAGCAGATCTCCAAAAATTCCACAAAAATTAGATTTGACTAAATAAGCTGTAACACCCCAACCCGACAAGGGTAAAGATGTCACAACGATGGTTCCATATCAGAACAAACACAAGCATTTGACATTAATAATACAATAGGAATTCAAGGGTTACAAAGGAAAATCTGAAACTATAAGGTTACAATACAATAACTCTAAATCTAAATAATAATTCTTCTAATAATCTTCCATAGCTAGTAGGGTCTTCTAAAATCCCAAGTACTCTCCACTCATACCCAGCTTCCAAACTAAAACCTGCCGCAGGAAAAGAAATGCGGCTGAGCTACGAAAGCTCAGTGAACAGATATAACGATACAAAGCAGTAGTAAAGGGATAGTGAGGTAAAGGAAATAATACAAGGTGTAACATAAGTAGGAAAGAAAATGGGAAAAGGTTATCAAGAATTGGTTACAATTGCTAAGTGTAAAGGAAACCATAACCCACCACCAGCCCAATGTTCAATTCAAGTCAAGTCAAGTATCAAGTCAAACATATGTTATAGGGTAACAATAATAGAAATCCATTACGAGCCCAGAACAAATCCAATCAAGTCAAGCAAGGTGTACGGAGGGGTGACCTCGGTACCAAGTACAATATGAGGGGATACCTCCAAGGGGTTGGAGTTGCAAGCTCCCAAGAGTGAATGACGTGTATCGCACACACCCATCATGTCACTAAGTAATACAAGTAATCAAGTCAAGTCAAGTACATATCCAAATCCAAATCTAGGATGCATCCATGCACCCCTGTAGGCTGCCACAATGTCTTCATCTACGTGTACAATTCAATTATCAAGTCATGGCAGGGACGGGATAGGTAATCACTTTCCTACCCAAAAGTCAAGTCATTGGTGCATCAATGACAAGGACATGAAACCCTCATGCCTAGTATGGCTCGTAATCTCAAACTGTGGGTCAAGGGTCAAGTATCAAGTATCAAGGGGTTCAAGTACCAAGTTCAAGCTCCAAATTCAAGTTTCCAATTCAAGTGTATCAAGGTTCAAGACAAGATTCAAGACAAGAGGTCATAACAAAGGTTTATAGTAAGGTTCAATTAAAAAGTTTAATTAGAAGAAATCCTTTAATCATAGTTCTAGTTAAAATGATCTTTCACAATAGTTTTCATAGGAATGGTCTCTTTAAAACATTTTGATGTAATCAAAAAGGTTTTCTTATCAATTATCATATCAAGTAAATCGAGGTTCAAGTCAAAGTTCATGGCAAGGTTCATATCAAGGTTCATAGCAGGAGATCAATGTAGGGGTTCACTATCAGGTGGTCAATATCAGAAAAGTCAAATACCAGAAGGTTCATAACAATTCGTTAAAAGAAATCTTTTTAAAATGGTTTTTAATAAAAGCGATCGTTAAAACAGTTTTCATAATAAAAGTCTTTAAAAGAAATGTTCAAAACCTCTTCATATGTAACTAAGAAAAACAGTTATAAAATCCTATGAACCTTCAAGTATCCAAGGGTCTTAATCATTCAGGTTACCAGGTGATGAACAGGTCATGTCAAGTATCAAAAGAAACATAGCAGGGTTCAAGGCAAGGTTCAGAACAAGGATCAAGACAAGAGTTCAAAGCAAAGGTTCAAATCTAAGGTTCACAAAACAAGGAAAACATAGCAATGGCTTGGGGAACCTAAACGAATCAAAACAAGAGATCAAGAGAACGAAGGCTCCTTACAAGAAGGGCAGAACATCTGTACCTTATTAGCACGCAAGAACAAAGACAAAAGCGGACAAAGATCGGATTACTCCTTCCTCGAACCTAAGAAGTAGAGGACAAAATTACAAGGGTTTCAGTTATCTTTCCATTTTAAATACATTTCCATTTTTAGAAAGTTTCCTTATTTAGCAATTTTCTATAATTAGAAGGATTTTAAGCATCAATTCTTGTTAAGTCATTAATTAATACTATTATGGAAATAGGGTACATTTTAGCAAGTTAAGATAGTTCAGGGTTCATTTATGACAAGTTTCTATAACTTAGGGTTTTAAATGTAGATATATCAAAGTTAAGGGTTTAAAATGAAATATCACAAGTTACTAATTTTAAATACATCTTTTAATCAGAATTACATCTTTAGTCCTTTAAGTTTCATTATTTACACTTTACACTCTTTTAGTTACTAAAGTTACAAAATAGACCTTATGGTTACATAATTTACAATCTAACCCTCACTAATATTCATAATTACATCACAAGCCCTTATAATTACTAAATTATAGAATATACCCTCACATTATCATTTGATACGAATTACACCTCCATGTTTCACATATTACATAATTAGTCCCTTTAGTTTATAAATATTACCATTTACATCCTCACTTTATTATAATAACACATTAACCCCATAATTACCCAAAACTACATACTACCTCCCTAATATCATTATTTACACCGAATAACCACAAGTTTCCAGAATTTACACTTTTAGTCCCTCTATTTTAATTATTTACAATTCGAACCATAAAATAACCAATAAATCATTATCTTGCATATTTTACACATAAGGACCTCATCTTATAATTTTTATACATTTGTACTGACCTAATTAATATTATAGAAACAACCCTTAAGTTTCAAAGTTGACAAAACAAGTCCTTGTTATTTAATTAACAAATCGTATAACACTTTTAACTAATAATTCAAAACCCTAACTCATCTAATCAATGACCAATCATTACCTAATCATTAGATAGCATTAATGGACCAGATTTGATGTACCAAACCCTAACCCTAATCGGTTCTAGGGTTTCTTTCTATTTTATTCTATTCGACCATATTATACGATTAAAACAATAATTTTCTACGATCCATTCAAGCTTCCATAAATCGAACCACTATTTTTCCCATACCATATACATCGTATAGTATCTAAAATAAATAATTACCAGCCCTGAATAATTCGTATTAAGCGTATTGTATTTTATTTACGTTTTAGCTCTCAAAAATTCGTACGACTTATCTAGCTTGCATGATTCATTATATATAATTTATTTGAGTCTTATATGATCATACTAACATAAGAAAAATACTATATGCAAGATCGAACGTGTCAAAGGGATATTTAAGAATTATACCTCTCGGTTATACTTATTCGACAAAACAATTCTCTAGCGACCAAACAAACGAATCCCACAAACTCCAAAAAATTTTCTAAGCTTCTTTAGGTTATGTAGAACTCTGTAAAAATGGCACACGAATTCTCCTTGGTCGATTTGAGGTTATACGATTTTTGGCAAAGGTTTTAAGGGTTTTCGGTATATATTATATATATATAAATAAGGAAAACGTGTATAAGTGATAAGGATTCAAGAATTTCGGCCCATGCAAGCCTAATTAAGGTCAAATACTGATTGTGATCTTTTCCTAATTTTATTAGTAGTTATCTTGTATTTTATTTAATTTATTTTGTATTTTTATTACTATTAATACACGAATTAAATACATAAGCGGCCAATAAATAATTTGTATATTTTGTACTTTTTAAAATGTTGAAATGTAGTCACAAAAATTATTTGGATTCATATCTAGTTCATTCCCGAAGGTTTGGAATTTATTTGGTAATTTAAATGCATTTTAATCAATTTTTAAAATTGTAGGGGCAATTTGGTCATTTAGCATGTTTTCAAATTTCGGGTATTACATAAGCTACCAAGGATTATCAGTACCAATTTTCAGCTTATAAGAGCTTGTATTCAAGATTAAAAATGAAAATTCAGGCTAGATTGATCACTTAGGCTACTTGTGCAGGCTGCAATATAGTTACTGATGTAGCACAGTTGGGTTTATGACCTCAGTGACCTCAATTTTCAATGAAATGCTACCAAATCATGAAATCTCATTTAAACTACTGAAATACACCTAAAGTTTCCAGAAGTTAGCACCAAAACAAGCTTAGCTTATAGGAAGCTTATGAAGGCAGTTCAGCTTTTAGTATTTCCCCTACTGATGCAAATACCTCAAAACCATCCAAAACTGCTTAAGACCTAGTAAAAGCAGCTTATCTAACCTCAAATAAGCTCAATCAAAGTTATTCAAGCTGCAAATGAACAGTACCTAGCTGATTTGATCAAAACTATGACTGTGCCAAACACCCCTTAGTCTATGACTATTTTTGATTTTTATTGGTTTTAAGCTAGTTTAAGCTATACTAATGATGCAACCAGATGATATAAGCTAAATGAACTAGAAATAAGCTAAGTTTAACAGAAATTAAGCACAACAATAAGCTAAAAATGATTATGCAATATTAAGCTAAAATATAAACATGAAACTCACTTTTTGCCTTAGCTTAACAAAGGCACCAACTTAATGGCAGCTACAAGCTCCAACTTATTCAGAGAATAAGCTGGTAAAGTCCATCTTGCCCCTCCATTGCAGGCAACTTCCTTAAGCTTTCCACAAAATGCATAGGTATGTAACTTGGATTATTTAAACTGATTTGATTCCTAATGAACTCACAAATAGCTAACAGAAACTACAATGAGCTCAAACTAATAGAAAATAAGCTTGTTGAAGCTTGAAGTAAGATTTGAACATATTTTATTTATTTATTTATTTATTTATTTTAATGATTTTTATAATAAAACAGATAAGTAAGCTAATTTAACTTGTAAAAGCTTAAAAGTAAATTAAATAAGAGCTTATGGAACAGCAGCAAGAGCTTATGAACTAAATAAAGTAATTAAGCATAAAAACGGAAATTTAAAGTGCAAAGTAAACTAAAAGAAATTGGACTTCTATTGATTTAGAAAGCTGAATTACACTGAAATTGAAAGATTACAACTGAAATTATAAGCTAATTAGACTAGAAAACTAAATTTGCATAATAACGACCTAAAAATTACATGCTAATGTGAGGAGAGGAGTGGGGTATTTATAGCTGAGCTTGGGTCTTGATTAGGGTTTCTGGGAAGCTCCTAGATCCTCTCTTATCAGCCCTTGATTGAAAGATGTCATCATTCCCTTCATTTATGGTCCTTGGATCATGTGCCAGCTTGTCTCAACCAATAGGAGAGCGTGGGATTGCCAACGTGGAGGATTTATGACAACACTCTGACTTGTCAGACCTTCTAGATGCTCAGGTGAATTTTTGTACGGGTAAAAGGGAGGTAGAAGAAGAACAGTAATTTTTCAGGGAAAGAGGCGCGTTTAATTTTTTTATTGTTTAAGAGTTTGACCTGTTGGGTGGGTTTTGACCAGGTTATGGGTTTGTTTAAGTGGGCTAAGGGATAAGTGGGCTGATGGGGTTTGTTTTAATTTTGGGTTAAATGAAAACATGGATCCGGTTTGGTTTAAGTAGGGTTTTTTTTAGTTAAGGTAAAAATGACAAGGACCAAATGTGTTAATTCTGAAACTTTAGGGACTAGTTCTGCCATTCTTTAATAATGTGATCCAAGGGCTATTTTTGACAATCTTTGCTTCTTCAAGGTTGACTTTTGACTGAATGAGCATATTTTTTATCCAATATTGCAATTTGCTTCCCCGGCTTCGGCTTTTGACACTTTTTCAAATCTTGTGCTCGGTTTTGCCGGTTTTGACTTGATTTTGTCCATATTTCTAAATATCCGTACCTGCATATAAACAAACACAAAAACACAAATATCTTTGGCATTTTGGTTAATTTTTTGTTGTTTTGGTCTCAATTTGGTCAAATAAAGGTATGTGAATAAGCACATACCAGGTACCAATTTTGATGTGTCAATCAAAATATGTACGAAGAAGCATGCATACATCTTCGTATCATAAGTTTTTCAAAACCTTTTTACCAATTTTTAAGCTAAAATTTCAATCAACAAAGTTTTAATTGAGGTATTGGGTTCACCAATCAAAGAATTACCTACAATTATCGCCCACTATATCCTACTACTGCATGAGTCAAAAGACCCAAGTTATTCAGATAATTATCACAAAGTGGCACGTGGAATTGAGGTCAATTCACCTTTAAGGTGATTTTGTACATAAAATAGTCTTACTTGGTAACTCCAATTTGGCTCACAAAGGAGCGGAGAGACAAACGTCAGCACAAGTGCCAATTAAAACCGCGTCTCTTTTGGTTTGACAATTTAATGTCAATCCTCCTTATACCCCTCTTATAGTTTGTCAAAACTGGGTGAGCCGTTCGTACTATTGGTACAAAACTCAACAATAAATTAAAAGTTTATGACTTTAGTCTTAAAAACCATGTTATAAATTATAACCTTGCTAGTCTCGTCTGGGAGCAAATTACCGTGCGAAGCGAACCACTATCAGCACATAAGACTTTGCAAGATTCATAATTAATTACATCAAGTTTCACCATTATTTAGTACGTTTAATTTTTATTCAAACATTACCCTTTTTGCTTAAAACGTGTCATACAATTAAAAAAAAAACAAGTAATAATAAAAATAAACAACTAAATAACATACATAACTTAATTAAACAATTAGCCACATGCAAACTAATTCAATAACCTATTAATAATCAATCTATGTTTAATAATGCATATATTTAATCAAGACTATCACTTACGATGGTAAGTGAGCCACATGCATCAATGTATCGATTGCGTTAGTCATAATTAAATATATACCACGTTGCACATAATTGATTACTTAATTAATTGGAGTTTTCCCCAATTCGACATCTATCAATTATCTTACATGTGAAAACAAATAAATCATCACAACAATGAATCCATGCCAAACATGCACGTTTGCATGAATTCTACCTAACAATTAGCACGTTGCCCCAAGATCACTTACAAGCACATAAACATGTAAAACCTAGGGTTTCTAATCAAATTAAATAACCAAACATAAACCCTAAAAATTAATTAAGGGCAATCGGCCCTAAAATTAAAATTAGGGTTCGATTTGGATTTAACCCTAAATCAACCAACATGTATAAAACTCAATCAAGATTCGTTTTTTATGTGTTTTCAGTAATTAATTACATGTTATAACTGCTCGTGATGCCACTGTTGAAATTATATTATCATGACTATCATATATATAAACAATTAACATCAAAGAACACGTAGCGGAAGCATAGAAAACATAACACATAAATAATTAACCGAATTTAAAAGTAAGCGTACCTTGATGATTCTAGCAAGAACAAGAATCAAACCGAGCAATATATGTGATGAACCCTAATTAGGGTTTAAACGGATTACACGAATTTCCCCTTACCTTTTTGTAATTCAATCCAAGATACTTACAATAGTGTGTAAGTATCACGTTTTTGTACACACGTACTAAATCAAACTAAAGTTTTGCAAGTAATTTAATCACAAAATTAAACCAAACGTTTTGTTTAATAAACAGAATTCGATCGGCCCTCTAAAGAGTTTAGGATTGATCGAACCAAGAAAAGAGAGAAAGAAAACTTTAAGGTTTTAGTTTGTGTGCACAAGAGGTATCAAAAACTAGAACCTTGGTTTGCTTATATAGTGAATGAAACTTAGAGTCCAAGTTTGATGTGGATTTGGTAACCCACATAACAAACCGATCGGCCCTATGGAATTAGGGGAATCCGGAACCTTCTTTACTACTAATTTCGTTCTAGTCGTTTTCCTTTTCTTATTTAACGATCGTTTGTCACTTCCGTTAAATACTAACGTTCGTTATACGTTTTGTGATAATTAATAATTAAATATAACGTTTTATATAAAATTATTAATCTTTAGTTCTCATACGTAAAGTGTGCAATTCCGTGATCTCGGGTTCGATCCTAACATACGACTACTAAAATGATGTCCACAAAACCAACAATAATATGTTGTCTTTCTAAAAAAAAAAAATGAGACATGTTAACATCGGCATCTATATAAGACATGGGCGTCTATATAAGACATGTTAATGTCGGCATCGTACCGATGTTGTTGGTGCCAAGTGTCCACCACCCACAATGTGATCATTTACAAAGTAAAGAAAATTAAAAAGGCTAGAAAGCCACTCACAATGTGACAAGTGTCCACCACCCACTCTTTCCTTTTTTCTTATTAAATTAGGTTAGGGGGTATTTTGGTCCTTTTAACCCCTTTTTTTATTCCACCCCAAAACTTCAAACGTAAATAACTTTCAAACGATAAACTTTTGTGAAAAAACGATTTCATCATAATTTTTTTAAATTTAATTCTCTTTAATTTGGTATGCTTTATGATATATGAATCGCAACCTTTTTTCAACTTTTTAAGTGGGTGTTGATTTTCTTGAAATTTTTGACATTTTCGGCTCTAATTTTGCCTAGTTTAAAGGCTGAATTTTGCAAAACTTAAAACACGAAAGCTGTAGTTTTTTGGCCATTCTTTACCCATAAATTTGAATCACTCAAATTCGATATGATATGAGTGAGATATCGCACGTTAAAGATGAACGTTATCAAAGATAACTGATGAACGTTATCAAAAATAACTGATGAACGTTATCAAAAAATAACTGATGAATGTTATAAAAAATAACTGATGAACAATATCAAAAATAACTGATGAACGTTATTTTTTCGAAAACTGTTGAACATTATAAACGATAACTGATGAACGTAATAAAAAATAACTAATGAACAATATAAAAATAACCGATGAACGTTATTTTTTCGAAAACTGCTGAACATTATAAAAAATAACTGGTGAACGTTATCAAAAATAACTGATGAACAATATCAAAAATAAAAAATAACTGATAAACGTTATAATTTAAAAAAAAATAACTGATGAGCGTTATAAAAAATAACTGATGAACGTTATAAAAAATAACTGATGAACAATATCAAAAATAACTGATGAATGTTATTTTTTCGAAAACTGCTGAACATTATAAATAACTAATGAACGTTATCAACTGATGAACAATATTAAAAATAACTACTGAACGTTATTTTTTCGAAAACTACTGAACATTAAAAAAAAAAAAAAAAAAAAAAAAAAAAAAAAAAAAAAAAAAAAAAAAAACTAATGAGCGTTATCAAAAATAACTTTTGATGAACAATATGAGTCCTTAAATTTACTCAAACCTAACTCTAAGGCTGAAGGGAGTGAGGCTTCTTGGGAGGCGATTAGGCCTTGGAACGCCCCAAGAACGTCGGCCACACTGCCCCCCCCCCCCAGGTGACCTATTTGGCTCACCGGTTCATTTCGATCTTCGATACAAAACAAAAAAAAAATAATAACAACAATTCACAATAATCCCACAGAAATAATCCCACAGAAATAATAACAAATGTACCTGAATCTTGACAAACTCTTCTTTACTCATGTTTTCAAGCTAAAATAAACAAAACCCACAAATTAAATTATGGAATTTATAGATCTTGTTTAGGAAAAAACATTAAACAACGTTCAAAATGATTAACAATCTTTCTTATAAAACTGAAATGGGTTTTTTATGGGTTACTTTGATTTATAGAAATGAGAGAGATGAAGTGGTTTTTTTCACACAGTGTGAGTTGAGTGTGTGTGTTTACTACTAGTATCTTTTTGTTTTGTATTTGTATTTTTTAGTTCACATTTAGTCACCAGTATTATTTTGCTAATGAGTTCACATTATGAGTTCAATATGTATTTTTAGTTATTATTTATATAAAATGTATTTTTAGTTATTATTAATAAGTTAATAGTGGAAAAAAAAAAGAAAAAAAAAAAAAAAACAATTATTACAAGTGACACGTGTCGCGATTCGCCCCACCCTCCTGGGCAGCCCCACTCCCTCTTTTTTTTAGGCTACCCAACATGCTCACTCCCTTCGGTCTAATAATCCACTCACAAACTTGCAGCAACTTTTTCTTTTTTCCTCAAACCAGACACAGCTTCCCCAAATTACAACTTTCTCACTTCTTGTGCACGCTAGCAGACACAACCTTTTCTTCATTCTATAACCCACACGAACAACACTCCTTTATTTGTTTTCTTTATGTTATCAACGAAAAACACACAAATCGAAACTATTATTCACCGATCTACACCTTTTAAATACTTGATATAAATAAAAACTCCATTATCAAATTTATTTGAACAGCAAACATATGTTCGAGAGGACAGTGAAGAAAGCAACCAACAGATATGTGGCGCGTAGGTTTGCGTTGATATGAAAATAAAAAGAACAATAAGGTACTAAAATGGCATATTCTGTGAATGTTCTCTTATTCAAACTTCGAGTCACACAAGAAGGGGTAGGTGTTATTTTGGTTGTTTTTCTTTTAATCTTTCGAAAGATCAATGATGGTTTAGTACTCGATCTATAAAGAATTTTTCTTGAAAGAGCAACAACCTGAGATCTATGTACTTTTTTTTATTTTCGTTTATATTGGAGTCTTGTTGATGGGTTTGGAGATGTTGTTTGTTGTATTTGACGTGATGGTCTTGTAGAGTTTCATTTTTTGATTTGAGAGTGGAGATCCGGTGGGGAAAAACGGGGATCTGGTTGGGGAAAAAAGATAGATTATAAGGGGAGGAGGACAATCCTTCAAAATTTGACCGATAAAATTATGACAACTCATTTCAATCCTCCGGCTCTTCTAACCGATTTTACTCGGGCTCATGAATTTATTTTTTTTTACATTTCGCCCAAATAACACAAGGTACAACACATAAATAACACAATGTACAACACATAAATGCTAATATACAACGGGTTGCTCAAAGGTTTCCCAGCCCTTTGAGTGTAACCCGTTGAAGGCGGGGCGGTGTTATCGCCGGTTTAGACAAGCCCTTTGGTAAACCCGATTGGCACTCCGCCTCCTGTAACTTTTGGTGAATGACTAGTATGACTTTATTTGTGTGTCTTTCTTTAATTTGATCACATCTTGTATTATGATCAACGGTTGCAAATACTTTTTAGCCTTTTAAAATTTACAAGACTTTTTAAATGATCCTTCACCTCTATTGCAATACTACATAAGAATTACTTGTGACACGTTATATTATTGGTAATGTTTATACTATTTTTTGGCAACGTTTACACTTGGGAATACTTTTTTTGTCAACGTTAAAATTATGAGGGTACCTTTTCCGGTCATAAGATTACTTAGGACAGTTAAAAAAACAAAACTTTTTAATTCTGGTACAAAAATCGGGAATTCTCGTTTTTTTCTGTACCGATTTTAAACGGTACCAATTTTTTCCTGAGCTTGTTTCGTAGTCCTGGTACCGTACCGTTTATAGTAAACCGGTACCTGTATGGGTCGGTACCGGTACGGTTCTAGTATCGTGCAGTATTTTCGGTACCGATGCTCATCCCTAGTATAAGATGTGTTTAATTATACTACGGTATTCGTGTAGTGTAATGACATGGCGGTGGTACTTAAAAACATGATGAAAAATAGTGGTGTAAGAGAAATATTATAAAGAGCAAGCTGCAAAATACACATGGCTTATCGATTTTCACACTAAACATAAAAGTTACAAATTTTGAAAATCTATATTCATCCATTACTAAAAGTCAAAACTTTACATCTTTCGGGACTAAGAGCACTGGGTATAGTGGCACCAACTCACACGTGTCAATTTGCCACGTCATCGCCACATCACCAACTCACTCACACACCAAAATATCCCCTCCATCATAACATGCTAAAAGGGTCTCACCCATCATTTTTTTTCTTTTATTTTTTCAAACAAACTAAATTTCATTAATTCTTCAAATAAAAATACAATACAAAACTTTAAAAAACATATGAAACTTAAAAAAATACAATGACTAATTTTGTGGAGTGTCTTGAAAATATTTTGCCATCATTGTGTCTTTTTTCTTGTTGATGGCCATGGCTTGGCGTTCCAGCAACTCGTCGGTCTTACCTGTGAGAAACTCTAATTCTTTACACTCCATTATTGCCCGGGCTTTCTCCTTCTTTACCTCATATGCCGATTCGGCGGCTTCCCGTTTCTAAATTCCTCTTGTAAATACCTCGTTAAATCTTGCGAATGACTTCCCTCGAAGCTCGACGTGGTTTCTGATTTGTTTTTTTTTTGGGGACGAGGATTGCCGGGGGCGTGGTCTCTCATCATCGCCGAATAGTTCGGCATGCCCGGTGGGATCATTCAGATCAATCGAATCGGACGCGTTCCATTTAGGTTGTGTTTCAAGACATGACACACGTGTTCTTGATCAAACTTTTTAGTCCCCTTATCCGACTCCTCACGATATATTAGCTTAGCACGGTCCAAAAGATTAACCTTGTTTTTCCCGCTTTTACCCCCGGAACATAGTAAACGGCGGACGATAACATTAAACTTTTGACAATTACCATTCAATGTATCCCACTTTACCGTAATCATATCCTTGGTACGTTGACCGTTTGAAGATTTGTTAAAATTATCCGTAACTTGCCACCAAAATGAGTCTTCCGATCGGTCATTTCCGATCTCGTTATTCTCAAAAACGGCGACCCGACACTCGGCTAGCAACTTTTCTTCCATCGCCGTCCAACGGTGTTACACCCGTGTTTGACGTCCGCCGTCCAACACCTCCAACTCCTTGTCATCGTCCACGTCCACGTCAATCGTGGTTTATTTTGCGGCTCGTTTTCCTCTGTTTTGCCTTTTGTTCACGGGTCAATTATGGCTCTTGTGATGGTGGTTGTGTTTGTTATGTTTGTGGTTGTGATTGATACGAGAATAGTGGTGGTGGATTACTTTGAAGATTTTGAAATTGGGTGTTGAGTTGTTGGTGTTAGTGATACGCAATTTTTTGTTAATAAAGTTGTTCTGGTGTGTAACACCCCCTAAATTTCAACTTAACAGCGGAAGACTAATTGGGGTATTACTTAAAGGATCACAGTCATAATCATAGAAAATGACTCAAAAGAGGCGTTTTGAAAGTTATTATCATTCATTCAATAATTCGAGTATAAAAGGGATTCCATAGTTTAGTATCTCACAAAAGATATAATAGTTTAAAATGAATGATAGAGTTTATTTGACACCAAAACCAATAGTTTATTGCCCACTCCGTGCCTCAAACGCTCCATCAGTTACCTGAGATAAACATGCTAAAAGTTAACAAAATTGTTGAGTGAATCCATAGCATTTATATTTAATAATCAGTTGAACACAAGTCTCAATTTGTATAATTGTATAGAAATACAATCATAGTAGAAACAATAATATTGCAGTGTAGTATATTGTCCTAAGTATCATGACACTCAAAACGTTAACATGTGTGATATCATAGAAATGATATAAATAAAATACACCATAGAAATGGTGTAAGTATGAGGCCCTCGTATAGGAGATTGCCATCTTCCTATTCAGTCTAAAATAAATTGCATTTGGTCACCATTCCGGCTAACTCAAATGGGGCGTCAACTGCTATTCACTATATTCGCGTTCACTCGCAAGTGATTAATGGTTCATGATATGAGGGACTTTTGCCAATAGCGGTAACTTAGGAAATATCAATCATGTATAGCATACAGAAAATACTTTTGAGTTTAAAATACATAATAAAAGTGAGATTATGAGCTCACCTCAGCTGTAGGAGACAAAGTAATGTGACGTCAAATGTAATATGGGAACGGATCCAACACACGACCTGAATAATAGGGAAGTCTGAGATTTCGACAGTTTAAGCTTGACTTAACGTGAATAATGATTATGGAAATAGTATTGGATAACGAAATAGTTTGTGGCAAGGATGGTTGATATGCTTAAAATGCTTAAAGTTCAAAAATAATATTATATATAATATTATCTTGTTTTTATGTTTATTGTATCCGTAGATATTATCTCCTCAAAAGGTAGTGGATGTATATATATATATATATATATATATATATATATATATATATATATATATATATATATATATATATATATATATATATATATATATATAACGTTATTTAAATAATTCTTACGCAACATCTAAATGCTTTTTTAAGATATAAATGTATAAAACATTAGTGTGAATATATATAGAAATAAAGTTACTGAATGAACCTTCACGTTATATGAAATTTACACTTTTAACCCTAACGGTGAAACTTTTACATTTTTAGTCCAAAGTTATAATATATTTACATTTTAGGTTTATACTATTCAAATATAACGTTTTAACACTCCTGGTTTCTGAATATTCATTTTCCACCCTTAAATTACCAAAATGACAGTTTTTACATTAACTCATAGAAAAGTTACACTTTTAACCCATTATGCATAACATTTGCATTTCTAGTCCAAAAATCATAATTTTTAGAGTTTATCATTTCCGATTATTAAATAAGTTTCTAACAGCTTATTAAAGTCTACAAAACAGCTTATTACCTGAAAATAGCTTATTTTTGAATTATTAGGCCTTAAGGATCATTAACAGGCCCGTTAACATTTTTAAAGGTCCATTGGGTTCGAATTCAATTGGGTTGGAATGTGGGCTTAAAATAGATCACATTTAACTTAACAAAACTGCTTTTAAAACTGCTTATTTAAGTTTAGTGGGCTTTTAAGGCTCACTCGATAATATCTAAGGTTTAAGAAAAACGATCAAGGGTACTTAGCTTATAGGTTCAAAAAGGTAACACGAAAGCTTTTCTAGGTAGCTTATTGGTATAGCTTATTTGTTTAGCTTATGGAGAAGTGGGCTAGGTCGTTAGCTCGATATGTTACATGTCCAAAAATGATTTCATGGCCTGATTTCTAAGCGACAAAGTGAAGTGGTCTAGTTTTGGTTATATTGCATATTTATCATACGATGTCAACATGGTTACAAAATAAGTCTCGACAACTTAATAAATGTTGATATTAGTTATTAATGGTCATTCTACTTCATGCATGAGAAGGCTCTTTCGTGCTAGGTGTCCAGACCCACTACGTCCGAGCCGCCTCCCCGTCACACTTGCTATATCCACTAAGGCCATACAAGGAATGAGGATGCCATTTTGTAAATAAAAGTGATTAACAAGAGTACAAAATATATGGTGAAAGCTTAGGAAAGTTACGATGGAATTTAAATGTGCAAAGTAATAGAAGTAGACATGTATACGTATGGAAACTGGATGAAAGACTTACTACACCAACAAAGGGTGTTGAGGACGCCAAATATGGACTAGGGATCAAGAATATAGCACGTAACTCGTTCAAGAACCCAAAGATGTATCGAGATCAATGGCTAGAGAGGTGGAAGATGGAACAAACCCTTGGAATATTGGTCTTTGCTTCTTGTATGCACTCAGTAGGAAGAACACTTAGAATCTTTTTGATAGTGAATGTATGTGAGTGTACGTATAAGATTGTATGCATGAGACTAGTTATAAGATTTCTTTAAACAAAACTTGTGTTGATGGGATGCCAATGTTACACCCATATCCCGATAAGGTACTATATATGTATATAATATGTTATGTATTGTGTGTATGAATTAAGTAGTAAATAAATGTGTGGGCAACTTAGAAAGAATGAAACTTGGAGGACTAGTCTTGCCAAATGGGCAAAGTTTATTAGTTAAATATCTAATTTGTAGAAAGATAAAGAGAAGTCTAGAAAAATTGAGAGTGTGAAAGTGTGTGTAGCTATAGATCGGTCCAGGAAGTGAAAAAGGAGGGAAAACTCCATTGTTACCAATCAAGCTATCTTAATCATTTTCAAGTGTTATCAAGTCATTAGGAAGCCTTAATTGATAATTCCCACCTGAAGTAAGTACTTTCCCTAATTTGTGAAATCAGGGTTCATGTTGTGATATTTGATCATGATGATTAAAGGTTGATAATTCATGTTTGGTTAGTTAATTAGTTCCTAATAAAAGTTAATTGTGATAGGAAGCAAGTAATAAGTTGGAAGCCATTGCTAGTGAGAATGAGTTTAAGGGGTGTTTGGAATAAGCGGGTTTTTACCCATTTAGAGATGTGAACGGGTCATGGGTGTAGGAGACAGGTTTAGTATGTTAAATTATGAATGTTGGGTAAGTATGGTGGGTAAATGTAGTGGTTTAAGTGGTTTGGTGTGTCAATGGTAGGTTAAAATGGGTTTTATGCATAACCCGTCAAAATTTAAAGTACTATTCCGGGTGGTCAAACGGCAAATGTTTTTGTTTGGAAATGAGCCCAAAGGCATATCAAAGAAATCTGGAAAGTTTGGTCAAGTTTCGAGTTCGGGAGGTCGGGTTTCCAAGCGAGGATTTTGAAAATGCAAAATCTGACCAGAACCATCCATTCGATCGGATGGAGACCATCCGAATCGGATGGGGGTCGTCTGGCAGATTTCCAAAGTCTTCGAAAATTCATATCTTTTGAACCGTAAGTCGTTAGGGGTCGTGCCACCCGTCGTTTTGAAGGTAATTGAGTCTAGTTTCAATTAAAAATAGTCTCAAGGTCTGGATATGTATTGATTTTTGTCAGATTGTAAAAGAGTAATAGCGGGTCAGTTTCTGTGTGGACTTTTTGTGAAAAATTTTCACGTTTTTGGTCGTGTTTGGTCACGAGGCGTTACAACTTGGTATCAGAGCTTCGGTCTAAGAGATTTAGGATTTCCCCTTAGGATTTCCTAGACTTAGGCCTTATAGAGACGTGTTTAGTATCGGTGTTTGTTATTTGTGTATTGTTTGGGTGATTTCGAGAACACATATGTTAGGTATTTTTATGACTACGCCTGGCCACCGTAGTGATAAAAATATGCTACATATGTGAGATTGAAATCATTTAGACCATACATGGATGATAAACTCTAGGGTGTTTAGAATAAAGATAGATATGTCATTCATGCATCGACTATGTATATGATTTTGCTTGATAATGTGAATTGCTAAATTTCAGTATAGTAGAAAAGATGGCGGCGATTCGAAATAAATAGGTGTTGAGAGCGACCTCCTCACGCCATGATGGGGATGAACATGATGATGGAGATTCTAATAATGACACGTCATTGTCAATGCAGGAAAACCTTAATCCTAGAAGTTTTACTAAAGCGGAGTTGAAAGAATTGGATACTTTGGTGACGGATAGAGTGGGAAGGGCCATTGAGAAAGCTATGCCCTTTTATGTTAATAGAACAACCGAGAATTTGCAAAAGATATTCCAAGAGGAGATAGCGAAGCTTAAGAAGAGTGGAGAGTTAGTGAATGATCCGAATACTAGACCCGGAGTGGGGAAGGAGAAATCTACTTATCGTGACTTCACCGCTTGTGCTCCACCCACATTTACGGGATCTCTTGACCCGTTAAAGAGTTCTAGATGGATTACCGATATAGAAGGGGCTTTCCGCACTAGTCGTTGTGCGGCGGAGGATAAGGTAAACTTTGCTACCAACTACCTTCGTGAGAGGGCTAAAATATGGTGGGAAGGTAAGGTGAATGAAAAAGGTAGTGCTTGGAGAGAAGCGTGCACATGGGAACAATTCAAAGAAGTATTTATGAAGGAATATGCTCCCGCGGAAGAAATTGATAAAATAAGAGAAGCATTTCATAACCTTGTACAAACTGATGAATCGGTGAATGAGTTGTGGGAAAAGTTTTGTGATATGGTGCAATATTGCCCGGAGTATCTTGATAACGAGAAGCTTAAAGTTGATAAATTTCAAAGGATGCTAAAAGATGACATTCGTACTATAGTATCACCTTTCAAGTGCACCACTATGGCGGACCTTCTAAGTAGGGCACGTACTCGAGAAGCAAACTTGGATAGAATGAAGAGTAAGGAGAAGAAAGAACTAAAGACGAAGCAAGATCAACCAACAACTTTGAGTAAGCGGGGTAAATTTGATTTCACAAAGAAGGACAACACGGGGAAGTTACCACCCCGGTGTAATAGGTGCGGTAAGAACCATATGGGAGAATGTAAATGTGGGATGAAGGGATGTTATAAATGCGGGGATCCTAGCCATATTAGCAAGAATTGTACCAAGCCTTTGGTGATATGTTATGGGTGCAATGAAGAAGGACATAAGGTAAGTGAATGTCCTAAGGCCAATCCTAAGCAAGCAAAGCCGTTTAATCCGATCAAGGGAGAAAAGGTTGAGGTTCCGAAGCCTAAAGCTTGTGTCTATCAGATGAGTGTCGAAGAAGCGAAGTCGGGTTCCGATGTGGTCATAGGTATAATTCTTGTCAATTCTAAACCCGCTCGTGTTTTATATGATTCGGGCGCAAGTGTGTCCTTTGTATCTTATAGTTTTAGTAAAGAACTGTCCACTCCGTTAGATAAGCTTTCAACCCCCATAGAAGTTGAGATTGCCTATAGTAAAGTTGTTGTGGTATCTAGTGTGTATCGTAATGTAGAGATAGAGATTGATGAAAGTGTTTTTAGGATTGATCTAATTCCTATTATGCTCGGAGAGTTTGATATTATCGTTGGTATGGATTGGCTTGGCAAATACAATGCTGCCATCCTATGTAGACAAAAGATCATTCGAGTTGTGAATCCTAGCGGTCGAGAAATGATGATTTACGGTGATAAAAGGGAGGGCGAGTTAAAGTTATGTTCCGTAATGAAGGCTAGGAAATATTTATCACGTGGTTGTTTTGCCTTTATTGCGCACGTGGTAGATACGAGTTTTGAGAAGAAAAGTATTGATGACGTTCCGATTGTTAATGAATTTCGTGATGTATTTCCGGAAGATTTGCCGGGTATTCCACCCGACAGACAGGTTGAGTTCCGTATTGATCTTGTTCCGGGTGTTACTCCCATTGCCAAAACTCCTTATCGCCTCGCTCCATCCGAAATGAAGGAGTTAATGAGCCAACTCCAAGAGTTACTTAACAAGGGTTTTATTCGCCCTAGTAGCTCACCGTGGGGAGCTCCGATTCTGTTTGTTAAAAAGAAAGACGGTAGTATGCGGATGTGCATTAATTACCGTGAATTGAACAAAGTCACGGTGAAAAACGTATACCCGTTACCAAGAATTGACGATCTGTTTGATCAGCTTCAAGGTGCAAGGTGGTTTTCAAAGATTGATCTTCGTTCGGGCTATCATCAGTTGAGGGTTCGAGAAGAATACATTCCTAAGACGGCTTTTAGGACCCGTTATGGACATTACGAGTTTACGGTTATGCCCTTTGGTCTCACGAACGCGCCTGCGGTTTTCATGGATCTCATGAACCGAGTGTGTAGACCAATGTTGGATAAATTCGTCATAGTGTTCATCGATGATATTCTTATATATTCTAAAAGCAAGGAAGAACATGAAGTGCATCTTCGGGAAATTCTTAGCAAGTTGAAAAAGGAAAGATTGTATGCCAAGTTCTCAAAATGTGAATTTTGGTTGCAAGAAGTTCAGTTCCTCGGTCACGTTATTAATCCCGATGGTATTAAAGTTGACCCGTCAAAGGTCGAGGCCGTGATGAATTGGCAAGCGCCGAAGAACGTTGGCTAAATTCAAAGTTTTCTTTGACTCGCGGGATATTATCGACGGTTCATTCAAGACTTCTCCTAAATTTCATCTTCATTAACTGAACTCACCAAGAAGAATGTTCCTTTTGTGTGGGGTGAGAAGCAAGAAGAAGCCTTCCGTACTTTACGAAAGAGGTTATGTGAAGCACCGATCCTAGTATTACCGGAAGGAACCGAAGACATGGTAGTCTATAGTGATGCATCTTACTTCGGTCTTGGATGTGTTCTTATGCAAAGGGGTAAAGTTATTGCTTACGCTTCAAGACAACTGAAGAAGCACGAGGAGAAATACCCGACTCATGACCTTGAATTTGTGGCTGTAGTCTTTGCTTTGAAGATTTGGAGGCATTATCTATATGGCGTGAAGTTCGTAATTTACACCGATCACAGAAGTCTTCAGTATTTTCTTGATAAGAAAGATCTGAATATGAGGCAACGTAGGTGGTTAGACTTGCTGAAGGATTATGATTGTGAAATTCGTTACCACCCTGGTAAGGCGAATGTCGTGGCGGACGCGCTAAGTCGCCAGGGCCGAAGCGACATTACTCGGATTCACTCATTACGGATGATAGTCACATCCGACCTTTTCGACAGTATTAAGATAGCTCAAGAGGAAGCGTTGAAAGAAGAGAATCAAGAAAAAGAACGTATTACTTCTCACATTCCTCATCTTGAAGACGACAGTCGAGGGATTAAGACACGGTATGGAAGAGTTTACATTCCTTTTCGAAGCAACATCAAAGAATTACTTTTGGAGGAAGCGCATAAATAGAAGTATTCTATTCATCCGGGAGCTATGAAAATGTACCTTGATTTAAAAAGAAACTATTGGTGGTCGGGTATGAAAAGAGATTGCGTGAAGTATGTGGAAAGATGTTTAACTTGTTTGAAGGTGAAAGCGGAACACCAAAAGCCGTATGGAAAAGTCCAACCCTTAGACATTCCGGTTTGGAAGTGGGAGAAGATTACTATGGACTTCATTACAAAATTGCCAAGAACGAAGAAGAAGAACGATACAATTTGGGTTATAGTAGATCGCTTGACAAAGAGTGCACATTTCATTCCGATCAGGGAGAATATGCCTGTTCATAAGCTAGCAAAGATTTATGTCAATGAGATAGTCGCGCGTCACGGAGTACCCATTTCCATAGTTTTCGATAGAGACGGACGCTTCACTTCAAACTTTTGGCAATGTTTTCAAGACGAACTTGGTATTAAGTTACATATGAGCACAGCTTTTCATCCTCAAACCGATGGACAAAGCGAAAGAACGATCCAAACCCTAGAGGACATGTTACGGGCTTGTATGATTGACTTTGGAGGTAATTGGGATGATCATTTGCCCTTAGTTGAATTTGCCTACAACAATAGTTATCATGCTAGTATAGGCATGCCACCCTATGAGATGCTCTATGGTAGAAAGTGTAGGACGCCCGTATGTTGGGAAGAAGTTGGAAGGAGGGAATTGGCCATCACGGATATAGTGTTGGCAACGGCTGAAAAGATTGAGATGATTCGTGCAAGACTTAAGGCGGCACAAGATAGGTGGAAAAGTTATGCCGATAATCGAAGAAGACCAATTGAATTCGAGGTAGGTGATTTGGTTATGTTAAAAGTTTCTCTGTGGAAAGGCGTTTTTAGATTTAAAAACAAGGGAAAGCTAAGTCCGCGGTTTATAGGACCATTTAAAATCTTGAAACGTGTTGGTGAGGTAGCATATGTGTTGGAATTGCCCAAAGAAATGAGAAGTATTCATGATACCTTCCATGTGTCTTACTTGAGAAAATGCCTAGCGGATGAGACTAGTGTGGTCACTTTGGATGATATCGAAATTGATCCGGAATTGATTTTACAAAAGGATGAACCGGAAGCAATTTTAGGAAGGAAAGTGTGACAACTTCGAAACAAAGAAATTCCGCTAGTAAAAGTGCAATTGAGGCATCATAAGGGTACAAGTATTAGATGGGAGCTGGAGGAGAAGATGAGGAATGAGTATCCTCATTTATTTCAAGAGTAGATTTCGAGGACGAAATCTTATTTTAAGGAGGGGAGAATTGTTACACCCATATCCCGATAAGGTACTATATATGTATATAATATGTTATGTATTGTGTGTATGAATTAAGTAGTAAATAAATGTGTGGGCAATTTAGAAAGAATGAAACTTGGAGGACTAGTCTTGCCAAATGGGCAAAGTTTATTAGTTAAATATCTAATTTGTAGAAAGATAAAGAGAAGTCTAGAAAAATTGAGAGTGTGAAAGTGTGTGTAGCTATAGATCGGTCCAGGAAGTGAAAAAGGAGGGAAAACTCCATTGTTACCAATCAAGCTATCTTAATCATTTTCAAGTGTTATCAAGTCATTAGGAAGCCTTAATTGATAATTCCCACCTCAAGTAAGTACTTTCCCTAATTTGTGAAATTAGGGTTCATGTTGTGATATTTGATCATGATGATTAAAGGTTGATAATTCATGTTTGGTTAGTTAATTAGTTCCTAATTAAAGTTAATTGTGATAGGAAGCAAGTAATAAGTTGGAAGCCATTGCTAGTGAGAATGAGTTTAAGGGGTGTTTGGAATAAGCGGGTTTTTACCCATTTAGAGATGTGAACGGGTCATGGGTGTAGGAGACAGGTTTAGTATGTTAAATTATGAATGTTGGGTAAGTATGGTGGGTAAATGTAGTGGTTTAAGTGGTTTGGTGTGTCAATGGGTTAAAATGGGTTTTATGCATAACCCGTCAAAATTTAAAGTACTATTCCGGGTGGTCAAACGGCAAATGCTTTTGTTAGGAAATGAGCCCAAGGGCATATCAAAGAAATCTAGAAAGTTTGGTCAAGTTTCGAATTCGGGAGGTCGGATTTCCAAGCGGGGATTTTGAAAATGCAAAATCTGACCAGAACCATCCATCCGATCGGATGGAGATCATCCGAATCGGATGGGGGTCGTCTGGCAGATTTTCGACAGTCTTCGAAAATTCATATCTTTTGAACTGTAAGTCGTTAAGGGTCGTGTCACCCGTCGTTTTGAAGGTAATTGAGTATAGTTTCAATTAAAATAGTCTCAAGGTCTGGATATGTATTGATTTTTGTTAGCTTGTAAAAGAGTAACAGCGGGTCAGTTTCCGGGTGGACTTTTTTTGAAAAATTTTCACGTTTTTGGTCGTGTTTGGTCACGGGACGTTACAGCCAAGGAGATTAGGATAAGGTGATTGGGAATCAAAGCTAGCCTAGAGTACTTGAGTGTGTTTAAGAGAGTTGCAATGAAGTGATCGGTCTTAGTAAAAAAAAAAAAAAAAACAGAAGGCAAGTGGATTGGTTTTGAGGTGCTCGAAATTTTATAAGTCCAACCGACTTATATATGTGACCAAAACATTTAAGAAACATGTGTCGAGACCTATAGAAACCTCTTGGCTAAGTAACAAAGCAAAGGCTTAGGAAAATATAAGCTTTGGTGTGTTTGGTTAACACATAAGTATGTTTGTACCATGGTCGAACCAAGCTCAGCTTTGGGGTTCATTTTCTTATAAAACGATCGAACTAAATTATGTTGTTTGTCATTCCTGAATCCTTTTAGTATGGTGAATCGAGTCATGTATAATGTGGCACGACTTGTGTATTGAAAACTCAAGAAATCGAGGCTAAGTGATGGCATGTTGAACCGATTAGTTAGTAAAGAATAATGGCTAGTGGGCTTAACAATAGTGGGCTTGGTTTTAGCCTGTTGGGCTTAGAAATAAATAACAAGGACCCGGTTTGGTTTTGTTCGCGAGTTGGAATGTCGTGTTACGTGTATGAGCTCGTTCCAAAGAAATGTGAATCACGTAACAACGTTCTGATTCATTGTAGTATAATAGAAACAAAAAAATAATTTTTTGCTCGTAAAAATGGTTAGGTAAACTGTAATGATAGATAACTTATTGATTAACATTTACAAATGACTGGAGAATTTTACAGGATGCTACACGGTGCGTATGTGTGCATATTATATTGGGTACCAAACGGAGGAAATTGCGAAGAAGATATCGAATTTTTTGAAGAAGGTGTTGAAGGGTTTGAGAAAGACAATTGTTGCGATGAAGACATATCGAGAAGAGAATTAATAAACACGACATTTGGGTGTTGAGGAATTTTTTAGTTATACTTTGTGTGTAAATGGAAGTGATATTGATGTGTGTAAAAATGAAAGTATATAGGGATATATAGAGTGTAAAAAGTGGGTTTAAAAAAGTTGAATTAAAAAAAAAAAAAATTGCCTTGCCAACGGCTATTTTTTTGTTTCTTCCTTCTCTCGTGCAGCAACCCACTTATGCAACTCATTTTCGGTATGGTGGCTATTGACTGGCGGCGCC
>CP139504.1:333966887-334339461 GCA_021014915.2 Artemisia tridentata subsp. tridentata | reverse complement strand
AAGGGACGTGTTTGGCGTTTTGTGTGTTGCGTTTTGACAAAGATAGCGACAGTTCTGTTTTCTAGTGACTTGCGATTTGTGGGTTGCGACTTGTATCTGTCGGGGTTGCGACTTGTTAGAGTTGCGATTTGCTTGTTGCGGTCTGTAGATTCAGGGTTGTGATTTGTCTGTTGCGACTTGATTTTGGTGAGTTGCGACTTGAGCACTTGCAAGTTGAACTTTGCGTTTTGACTCATAGTTAACAAATTGCGATTTGATTGTCTGCGATTTGACAAGTTGCTACTTGACTCATTGCGATTTGATAGTTGCGAGTTGATCTATTGCGATTTGACGTTGCAAGCTAACACTTGTGACTTGACTTATTGTGATTTGATAAGCTTGCGATTTGTCTTGTTGCGATTTGTCAAGCTGTGTCTTGAATCTTTGCGATTTGATCAATTGAGATTTGTGTTTCCTTGAGTTAGGACTTAAAATTCTATTTTGCAAGATACTCATTTGTTTACGGTTTGTGTCTTGGTGATTCTAGAAAGTCCCGCGAAAGAGTCAATTTCTCGGTTAAATCACAAGAACTGTAAAATCCCGTATACATTATGGCCAGCATTACAAGCACCGCATCCGATGACATTCAAGCAGCAGGGTCCGATACCCGTCCGTCTATGCTAGATAGGACGGACTATGAGTCGTGGGCACAACGAATACGGCTTTACTGCTTGGGAAAAGAGAATGGAGCAAACATCCTTAAGTCCATTGATGAAGGACCATTTCAGATGGGTACCACCAGAGATGCTGTTACTACTGGTGAAGATGGCACAGTCACCTTTGGAATTGACAGACCACGCACTTACAATGACCTTAATGAGGAGGAAAAGAAGAGGTATGATGCTGACATTAGGGCCTCAAACATTGTTATTCAAGGTTTGCCAAAGGATGTCTACAAACTCATCAATTTCAACACTGAAGCTAAAGCAGTGTGGGACAATGTAAAGATGTTGCTAGCTGGGTCAGAACTCACAAAAGAAGACCGTGAATCACAATTGTATGATGAGTTTGAACACTTCAAAATGAACCCAGGAGAGAATGTCACAGATTACTATGTGAGATTCCATAAGTTGGTGAATGACATGAGGATGATAAGAATGACTATGCCCAACATCCAACTTAACTCAAAGTTTGTGAACAACATGACTCCAGAATGGGACAGATTTGTTACTGCTATCAAACTCAACAAAGGTCTGAGAGATACTAACTATGAACAGTTGTATGCCTACCTACAACAACATGAGAAGCATGCTGCCTACGATCGAGTGCTGAGAGAAAAGCTCAATCCTTCAACTCCTAATGACCCACTGGCATTTATGGCAAGTGCTCTACCAAACACCCAACCATCACCTAACCAAGGTTATCATCAACTTCACTCACCATATTCTGCTATGAGCTCACAACTCGACTCAGGCTATTCTCAGACCGAAAAAATGATTGATAACCTCACCAACCAAGTATCATTACTGGTTCAACAATTTAAAGCATCTCTCCCTCAGACCAACAATCAGTTAAGAAACTCATCCAACCCACGCAATCTAGCAATGGTGGAGGATGGGAAAATTGTGGTTCAGAATGTGCAAGGGAGAGCAGGAAGAAGCATGGGTCGAGGTAATGTGCAAAACAGAGCAGGGAATGCCAATCAGGGGCAGGGGAAATAGCTCAAGTGTTATAATTGTGGAGGACTGGGACACATTGCTAGGAATTGCAATCAACCAAAACGTCCTCAGAACTCATATTACTTCAAGGACAAGATGATGTTGATGCAGGCTCAAGAGAATGGAGCTGTATTGGATAAGGAAGAATTGTTGTTTTTGGCTGGTGATGGGGGAAATACTTTTGATGAAGATGTGGATGAGCACCCAGTTCAGGATCTAGCACTCAACGATCCCAACATCTTCAAAGCTGATGATTGTGATGCATTTGACTCTGATGTGGATGATGAACCAACGGCTCAAACAGTCTTCATGACTAACTTGTCATCCTTGGCTTCATCACCTCGACAAGCTGGTTCTTCAAATGCATCTGTGATTTCTGAGGTACTAAAACTTTATGACACATATGAAGTAGTTGATGAACAAAAGATTCCCAACGAAGTACAACAGGGAGATGTTTCTGACTCAAATAATGTTGACATGGAAAATAGCGATATGATTCCATATGAACAATATTTGACTCACAACAATGTGCCTGATGTACAAGATGGAGAATCTTCTGTTGATAATAATGCTTGTGTTGTTAATAATGTGTGTGCCTTAGAAAATACATGTGACGTTGATAATGCATGTGAGTGGCATGAAAACACTGTACTTGCTCCTAATGATAACTTGATCACTAGACTAAACATCTATAAGGAAGAAGTAGCTATGTATGAACAGCGTGCTAAGTTTGAATTAACTGAACGTGAGCAGAAAATGGAAGGTCAGTTGCGTACACTTATAAAAGACTCTAGAGTGAGAGAAGAAACATTAAAACAAGAGTTGAATTCTTTGAAAAGCCAGCTAGATATGTCTGTTAAACAAAAACAGGAAGTACAGAATTGTGTGAATAGGCTTAAGCTAGAATTCAAAGAAAAAGAATCTAAAATCTTAGATGATTTCTCTAGACTCAAAACATTAAAGAATAAACTTGAAGATAAGTTGTACACACAAGACCAAACCAGACAGACTGCCCAAATGATTCATAAGCACAGAAAGTTAAGTGACAAGCATAGTGAAAGCAATGTAGGTGAATCTCAATTAGCTCTTCTTAAGATTGCTAAGGTAGCCCAACCTGCATTATATGATGCCAATGTGATGATTATGCCCAATCATGAACCACCTTAGGTTGTATCCTTGAATGAGGCTGATGAGATAGAAGTGCGAAAAAGAGAAAAAATGAATGAGAAAATGAGGGATCCCATGTGCATAGCCAAACGAGTAATAGTCAAGCCCCATGATTATTATGAGGAGAATCGTTTGACTGTGTTTGCTCCTCAAAAGAAGTTAACACCTGAACAAATATTTTGGTCACAAGATATAGAAAAGCTAAAGGAAGATAAACTTAAAGCCAACACCCCATCCCTTAGAAAAGTTGCGTCCATAACGGTGTATCCTCCCAATACACCTAGGAATTTGGTTCCTTTGTCTCTTCCCACTGAAAGCAAAACCTTAATTAGCTTATACGTGCTTTGGCAACTATTTGCTGATTTTGATAAAACATGTAAGAAAAGAATCACACCAACCAGAATTACTGAGGGGGAAAGGTGTTTTGAGCACGCAAAAAGGTGTTACTTGACTGAGGTCATGCCATTCTTTAAACTACTTAAAGAACATTTTGAAGGGATGCAAACTGCCCTTAATACCGAAATAAATGAAATGAAAGTAGTGTTTAAAGACATGGAAAATGAGGTAACTCAATGTGCAATAGAACTTAAGAGTCGTGAAATTGAAAGGAAAAACATACTCATCGCCAATGACAACTTGATTGCTAGATGTATTGCGCAAGATGTATTTTATACTGCTATTGATTCTGCTTTATCTGCTTGTCAATTTCATGAGTATGTTATTGCTTTAAATGTTACCCAGAATCGTGTTGTTGAGCTTGAGGGGGAGAATGTGAAATTGCTTGACAAAATTCAAAATGATGACCATGATAACATGGTTAAACGTTTTTCAAAACTAGAGGTTGATTATCTAAATCTGCAACTAAAATATCAACATTTAGAAGAAAAATGCAAAATATCAAATGACAAGACATCCTTGGATGCTCCTGAGTTTGATACATATTTTGAATTAAGCAAACGAGATGAAAAGATTCAAGCTCACACAAACACGATTCGACTGTTGAGGGCCCAAATTTCCCAATTGAAATCCAACAAGTGTGATGTGTATGGCACCAATAAACCTTCGTCTTCAGATTCTCAGAATTTTCAATATCAAGACACCATCAATAAGTTACATTATGAAAATGAGTGTTTTCGAGAAGAAAATTCTAAGATTAAACAGCATTACAAAGAGTTATATGACTCAATTAAAGTTACAAGAAATAGTCATAATGAAAAGATAACTTCTTTGTTAAATGAAATTGAGAATCTTAAGACTCAGGTGAAAGGAAAAATGCCATGCACCTCTTGTAATTGTGTTGCATCAAAGGTCTCTGCTTGTAAAACGTACGATGTTGATATGGGGCCTATTCCATTTCCCATGAGAAACAACAGACCTGTCCATCAAATGTATCTCTGTCATCTTAGGGATGGACTTGACACTCTTCGTGAGGTTGTGGAAGAGGACAGAATATATAACAACCCGCAATTTTTCAGACTATTATTTTAATCGTTCATATATTTATTTTTGACAAATATTACAAATTAAATATCTTCTGACAGTTGCTGATGTTTAAAAATTTAAAAACGAGAGGTTATCTCGTTTTTCCTGAAAACTACACCACACGCGTACCGACACAAATCCTAGTAACGTCATAAGTCCAATAATTGTTATCTGAAATCCATAATTTTGTTTTTATATTGCTATTATAAAAACGTGCTCATAAATAATATTTTTCGTGCTCACGATAACCCGGAAAACAGTAACTGAAACGGAGCTCAGTGAAACGCGGGGCACACTTAAACCTATTAGCTTAACACTCACTTTTATTTAACTTACCCTCACTTTATTTTATACCTACACTTTTAATTAAAAATTAAATTAAAACCAAAGACAAATATATTGAGGTACAGATACATAAAACAGTTTAATCCTCTTCACCCCACACATATCTCTCCTTCCTTCTCTCTTCTGCGCCCCATCCCCACATCCTGAAGAAAATCAGAGGTGGTCCAACTCGATGATAACCAAGCTCCAAATGATCCTAACGACTCAGGCGAGATTCCCTCTTCTTTGTCAAGACTCCGAAGCAACATATGAGTACAAGAGCTGACGAGGCTATGATGATGCGATACCCTTTTTGGGCTACGATTCCAACTGACAAACGGGTGGAGGAGGGGCAACCTTCCCTCATATTAATCCTTTAAAACCCAATCGGCTCACACTCGCAACCCACCACTCAAACAAATTACTTCAAAACATTCAAAGGAGGAGCTGTGGTGGAGTTAGCCGATTTAGATTCAAGCCTCTTCGATTCTCACTTAATTCTATCGGATTAATTTTTCCTCTTCTTGTTGTAAGATCTTGATTCTTGTTCTTTTTTTTTATTCGAATACCCATTTGACTGTTGGAAAAATATATTGTTAAAAGTTTGTGGTTAAAGAAATTGTGGGTTAAATTTAAGGTCGGGATGGTAATGATGTTGTGTCGTTATAGTTGTGGTGTGGCAAAAATGAACCATTTGTTTTAAATTTCATTTTCATATTTGCTGCTACTGATCGAGTAAGATATTTGGCATGAGTTGGTTTATGTCGGATTTAAACCTAGTGGGAGAATCTAAAACATTAAAAACTAGGGTTGGCTCATATTAGTAGTGCTTATTTTCATCTCATTGCCTAATGGCTTACTTGGTTAAGTTATGGTTATGATTGATGTGGATCGAAACCCACTGTGGTCGAACCACAGTGGTGTATTGTTGGGTTGTTCGTGTTGTGACTGTGAGTAGAAACCCACAGAGGGTGCTTCACTTGTTTAATCTACCTCAAATCCTAGTATTAAAACTAGTACTCTTAAATGGTTGAGTGGTCTTAAACATTGATTTGGTTTGGTTGTGTCGTGTCCGCGAGGTCAAGAGTGTTCCGAGCGTTATGGTTATTCCCGTTATGTCACCTATGGTAGCTCCAAAAATCATAAAAACTATGTGAAGAAAACTAGCTATCAAAACTGCTAAAAGATGTTCAGAAATGAGATGATACAATTTGTAAACTTCTTTTATAAAAATGATTCAAAGATGCATATATAAAATTTCCGTATTCAGTTTTCGACCTCATGTTCCAAAACGTATAATTGGATTTTGCTTGTACCGATTTTGATTTGTGAATTGGGCCGAAGCCCATCATTAACTTCATTAATTCCTTTTGTTTTCCTTACCAAGGTGGAAGCCCAGTTAGTGAATAAGAGATGCGTTTGAAGTTTGATTATACTAACAATTGTGTCAACATTGCACTGTTATTAACAAAAATAAAATATGTATAATAATAGTAGTAACGAAGTGAGTAACATATGGTGAAGAGTAGTATAATCAGATTGTGATATTTATACGAGTCAAGCCACATTGATTGTTTTCCTCTGTCTATTTCACGATTCGTTTCCGACTCACTCGTCTTACTCACTCTCAGCACGATTTCACAACATACTCCAATTCACTAAACTCGTAAATATTAGACATGCTAAATTACCTCCATCGCCTAATTAACTTGTTCACACACGAAACGATTATATAGAAACCTCCTAAAGTTTTATAAATTATAAAACGACTTTTACTTAAACATATATTTTGTAACGACTATTTTTTTTACAATAACGTTCCATATATCGACAATGCCTAGTGTCATTCGTAATCATTCTTCGTTCAACGTCTTTCGGTTAGTGTCAAATCATAGCCTTATCCGTCCGTGATATTTTTGTTGTCATACACTTATGCACTTCCAATGAGCCAATACCTACAAATGCTTATAAAATCATTTTAGACTTAAGTGCTGCCACACCAGCAACGATAACATAGACTCACTAAAACTTTTTAACTTAGTCTGTGAACTAAAGCAACCTTACTAATCTAGGTCGCGTGTTGGTGCTGAACTTTTATCTGAACTATCGTATTATCTGACTGCTATATGCCGAGGTGAGTATTCAGACCCCCTTTTTACCGCTTTACTTGTTTGGGGTGGAATGCCTGACTTAAGATTTTATATGAACTTATGACATATGTTTTGACTGAGCTATTTGGAACTTGACTTTGAACCATAAAATATTGTTTGAGCTTATGACTTGTTTTGAACTGTTGACGTGCCGTACGCACTTAAATTTTAGTCTCCCTTGTCTACGGAGCAGGCTTGACTTAATTAGTATATAATAGTTGGTATGATGTACCGTTCGTACATTCGCATTGTTAGTCCCCGATTGGTTTGCCGTTCGCACTCCAATTTTGACGTACCGTTCGTACGGCTCCCTTGTGCGGAGCAGTAGGTAGTATGGATAGCGCTATTAGAGGTCGGCCAGCCTCTCATTCCCCTGTCTACGGAATGCATATTATTTATTTTTAGGGGCTTTGCCGCATACAATATTATATACTTAGTCGTTTAATGTGAACTTAAAGAGCATGTGTGTTTGACTATAATTGTTGTGAAACCATAGGTTACAAGTCTTGTATGGGCAGGACTTGTAACTGAATGGTTTGACACTGCCTCTACCAAATGGACTTTTTCTCAAAAACCTTGGACTTCTTTTGAATAAAACCTGTATACTCACCAACTATTTTCATAGTTGACCCGTTTTCTCATGCATTTCAGGTGATCGTCAGTAAGTGTGTTTTATGAAGACATTAGCACTAAGGAGTCTTCATCTATCATGTCTAGTTGAATGAAATAAAATGTTGTCTTTTGGAAACAAACTTTTATGTTTCAAATGCCGTTGTTGGCTAAAACTATGTTGTATTAATTTATTGTTTCTTTAAATTTAAATTATGGTATTGTACTATATCACTCTGTGCTGTATATTGATTTCGTAGCACCCCAGGACCCGAATGCTTTCGCAATACCACATTTTTGGGGGTGTTACAGATTGGTATCAGAGACAGGCTGTTATAGAGAATGCCGATTTTTCTAAAATAAAAATCGCAACTATAACCAGAATAAAGTTTTCTTAAACACCAAACATCATACGAGTTGACTAGTCCGAGCATTGCATAGTTACTCCTCAATTATGCATAGCCTGATCACGTATGCCTAATTCGGGAAGAATCATGCAATGATGGGAGTAGTAGTCTCGGATCATGTTTGGTCGGATCTTAAAAGGCAGTCACCTGAAATTGCATCGGTCGTGTGTGTGTGCATCGCATATTTGCATCCGTACTTGTGCATTAAACCCTATAGGCAGGCATCTATCTTAAGAATTGAGTACACCTTGTTCCTGCCATCCTTGCCTTGTTTTGTTATGTTGCTTGAAATACATTAAGTACTTTTGTCATGGCATGCCTTGTTCTATTTCGATACGATAAGTCTTTGTACGTTTCTCAGTTTCGGTTGCAGTCCATTGTCCTGCCAAACCTTCACCGACTACCGTCTTATATTCACCTACTTATCAAGGCCCTCACCTGCGACAAATCCCGAGGATCGAAACTTCTAAACCCCTGAGAGCTACTTACTTAACATCGTCTTCTCGTTCCTTACGACCGTTGGAATCTATATATTCAAGAGGATGTGATATACAACCTTAGCGACAATATTGTTTGCATTGTTCATAACGTCATTTGTGATGATCCTTGTGCTCTGAACATAATGCTAGCGCACCGTTATTTTCTCGTTCGTATCTCTGAACCATACATTTCTTTTCAGACTATTAACCACTTCATAAAAAACAGTCAAATTTTTAGACACTGCACCTCTTGCAAACTATTTTAAAATTTTAATGAATACCGGAGATGAAACACCTAATCCTTCCTTATTCACTAGACACTTGATTTCTACTAAACGTCTTTACTCAGTAAAAATTCTTCACATATCTCAGAACTGATTTATTTTATCGCTCCAAAAATTTTGAAAACTTTCTTCAAAACCTATTTATCTAATCTCTTGAACAAAACTTCTCCCTGTCACCTTTATTAATTTTCCTCAAAACGACTCATTTACTTTGACAATACCTTTGACCTTATCATTAACTTATACCATAAATATAAATTTGTTCAGTCTTGAGCAACCCTCAAACTTTAATTAAATTTTCAAAAACATTAAGCTTTTTAACAACACTTAACTTAATTTCATGACAGTTCTTGTTTGATGAGTTGTGAGATTAAGTTAAAGTTACTACCTAACTTAATATTTTAAAGAATTTTGTTCAAGAACGGATACTACTTACTCCGTCTAAATCTAGTCACTCAATTTTACAATTGAACTGTCTATCTCGTCACACTCAGCAGGACATGTACGGATAATGTTGTCGTAATTACAACCATTTTATTTTAGTACTACCTCATTCTGGTGCATGAATTATTTTCACATCCCAATTTTAAGTCTCCCCTGTTCGGAGAACTGCAAAGTCTCCCTTGTTCGGAGCAGTCTTGATTAACGTGAGACCTAACGTCATAAGCTCTAATTGAACTTCTAGTCTTCTTGCTAACCTCAATTATCACTATTCGTTGATTTGATTTGGCTTAGACAATTCCAAACTTGAGCCGAACCTTCAAGAGACCTTCAACTAAGATGTTAAAATCTTCCCTCCTAACAACTTGATTCCAGCTTGATCTAGTGACAGTTCTTGTTTGATGAGTTACGAAAATCAAGATAGAATCAAGTTGTTACTCAAACTCATGACAGTTCCCAGTTAGGGAGTTGTGAAATGGTCACTTGAGGGCTAAGTTCGAGAATGGAAAAGTTGACCGTCAAATCTAACCGCAAGGACGAACGTCAGTAGAGTGGACGAACTAAACCTCGAGGACGAGATTTCTTTTAAGGCTGGCAGACTATAACAACCCGCAATTTTTCAGACTATTATTTTAATCGTTCATATATTTATTTTTGACAAATATTACAAATTAAATATCTTCTGACAGTTGCTGATGTTTAAAAATTTAAAAACGAGAGGTTATCTCGTTTTTCCTGAAAACTACACCACACGCGTACCGACACAAATCCTAGTAACGTCATAAGTCCAATAATTGTTATCTGAAATCCATAATTTTGTTTTTATATTGCTATTATAAAAACGTGCTCATAAATAATATTTTTCGTGCTCACGATAACCCGGAAAACAGTAACTGAAACGGAGCTCAGTGAAACGCGGGGCACACTTAAACCTATTAGCTTAACACTCACTTTTATTTAACTTACCCTCACTTTATTTTATACCTACACTTTTAATTAAAAATTAAATTAAAACCAAAGACAAATATATTGAGGTACAGATACATAAAACAGTTTAATCCTCTTCACCCCACACATATCTCTCCTTCCTTCTCTCTTCTGCGCCCCATCCCCACATCCTGAAGAAAATCAGAGGTGGTCCAACTCGATGATAACCAAGCTCCAAATGATCCTAACGACTCAGGCGAGATTCCCTCTTCTTTGTCAAGACTCCGAAGCAACATATGAGTACAAGAGCTGACGAGGCTATGATGATGCGATACCCTTTTTGGGCTACCATTCCAACTGACAAACGGGTGGAGGAGGGGCAACCTTCCCTCATATTAATCCTTTAAAACCCAATCGGCTCACACTCGCAACCCACCACTCAAACAAATTACTTCAAAACATTCAAAGGAGGAGCTGTGGTGGAGTTAGCCGATTTAGATTCAAGCCTCTTCGATTCTCACTTAATTCTATCGGATTAATTTTTCCTCTTCTTATTGTAAGATCTTGATTCTTGTTCTTTTTTTTTATTCGAAATACCCATTTGACTGTTGGAAAAATATATTGTTAAAAGTTTGTGGTTAAAGAAATTGTGGATTAAATTTAAGGTCGGGATGGTAATGATGTTGTGTCGTTATAGTTGTGGTGTGGCAAAAATGAACCATTTGTTTTAAATTTCATTTTCATATTTGCTGCTACTGATCGAGTAAGATATTTGGCATGAGTTGGTTTATGTCGGATTTAAACCTAGTGGGAGAATCTAAAACTTTAAAAACTAGGGTTGGCTCATATTAGTAGTGCTTATTTTCATCTCATTGCCTAATGGCTTACTTGGTTAAGTTATGGTTATGATTGATGTGGATCGAAACCCACTGTGGTCGAACCACAGTGGTGTATTGTTGGGTTGTTCGTGTTGTGACTGTGAGTAGAAACCCACAGAGGGTGCTTCACTTGTTTAATCTACCTCAAATCCTAGTATTAAAACTAGTACTCTTAAATGGTTGAGTGGTCTTAAACATTGATTTGGTTTGGTTGTGTCGTGTCCGCGAGGTCAAGAGTGTTCCGAGCGTTATGGTTATTCGCCGTTATGTCACCTATGGTAGCTCCAAAAATCATAAAAACTATGTGAAGAAAACTAGCTATCAAAACTGCTAAAAGATGTTCAGAAATGAGATGATACAATTTGTAAACTTCTTTTATAAAAATGATTCAAAGATGCATATATAAAATTTCCGTATTCAGTTTTCGACCTCATGTTCCAAAACGTATAATTGGATTTTGCTTGTACCGATTTTGATTTGTGATCCGGCCGAAGCCCATCATTAACTTCACTAATTCCTTTTGTTTTCCTTACCAAGGTGGAAGCCCAGTTAGTGAATAAGAGATGCGTTTGAAGTTTGATTATACTAACAATTGTGTCAACATTGCACTGTTATTAACAAAAATAAAATATGTATAATAATAGTAGTAACGAAGTGAGTAACATATGGTGAAGAGTAGTATAATCAGATTGTGATATTTATACGAGTCAAGCCACATTGATTGTTTTCCTCTGTCTATTTCACGATTCGTTTCCGACTCACTCGTCTTACTCACTCTCAGCACGATTTCACAACATACTCCAATTCACTAAACTCGTAAATATTAGACATGCTAAATTACCTCCATCGCCTAATTAACTTGTTCACACACGAAACGATTATATAGAAACCTCCTAAAGTTTTATAAATTATAAAACGACTTTTACTTAAACATATATTTTGTAACGACTATTTTTTTTACAATAACGTTCCATATATCGACAATGCCTAGTGTCATTCGTAATCATTCTTCGTTCAACGTCTTTCGGTTAGTGTCAAATCATAGCCTTATCCGTCCGTGATATTTTTGTTGTCATACACTTATGCACTTCCAATGAGCCAATACCTACAAATGCTTATAAAATCATTTTAGACTTAAGTGCTGCCACACCAGCAACGATAACATAGACTCACTAAAACTTTTGAACTTAGTCTGTGAACTAAAGCAACCTTACTAATCTAGGTCGCGTGTTGGTGCTGAACTTTTATCTGAACTATCGTATTATCTGACTGCTATATGCCGAGGTGAGTATTCAGACCCCCTTTTTACCGCTTTACTTGTTTGGGGTGGAATGCCTGACTTAAGATTTTATATGAACTTATGACATATGTTTTGACTGAGCTATTTGGAACTTGACTTTGAACCATAAAATATTGTTTGAGCTTATGACTTGTTTTGAACTGTTGACGTGCCGTACGCACTTAAATTTTAGTCTCCCTTGTTACGGAGCAGGCTTGACTTAATTAGTATATAATAGTTGGTATGATGTACCGTTCGTACATTCGCATTGTTAGTCCCCGATTGGTTTGCCGTTCGCACTCCAATTTTGACGTACCGTTCGTACGGCTCCCTTGTGCGGAGCAGTAGGTAGTATGGATAGCGCTATTAGAGGTCGGCCAGCCTCTCATTCCCCTGTCTACGGAATGCATATTATTTATTTTTAGGGGCTTTGCCGCATACAATATTATATACTTAGTCGTTTAATGTGAACTTAAAGAGCATGTGTGTTTGACTATAATTGTTGTGAAACCATAGGTTACAAGTCTTGTATGGGCAGGACTTGTAACTGAATGGTTTGACACTGCCTCTACCAAATGGACTTTTTCTCAAAAACCTTGGACTTCTTTTGAATAAAACCTGTATACTCACCAACTATTTTCATAGTTGACCCGTTTTCTCATGCATTTCAGGTGATCGTCAGTAAGTGTGTTTTATGAAGACATTAGCACTAAGGAGTCTTCATCTATCATGTCTAGTTGAATGAAATAAAATGTTGTCTTTTGGAAACAAACTTTTATGTTTCAAATGCCGTTGTTGGCTAAAACTATGTTGTATTAATTTATTGTTTCTTTAAATTTAAATTATGGTATTGTACTATATCACTCTGTGCTGTATATTGATTTCGTAGCACCCCAGGACCCGAATGCTTCCGCAATACCACATTTTTGGGGGTGTTACAGAATAGAAAAACCACTTGATAAGGCAGTAGGTTATGCCTGCGTCCTCACAAAAAGGATCCAGGAACAGTTAGAATATGCCATTGGCACGGGTCCCAAGTCTAGCAACCAAAGAGATAGATTAGGTGCATCATCATCCACTATTAAAAACAAGCATGTAACCTTTGATTTGCCATCAAGAACATCAGAACCCAGCACATCAAAATCAGGAAAGCATGTGACAGTAAAACAAACTAATGTTCCTATCATTACTTCTACAGGAGTGAAATGTGACACCCAAGCTAGCGAGTCAAAGCCTAGAGGCAATGCAAGGAAAGATAGGACTGCGCCAGCTAATAGTGATCACAAGAAGAGTGTAGAAGCCCAACCTAGGAACAATAAGTTTGTAATGACTAGATTGAATCGTGTTGATTCTAGTATCAAAAGTACTGTAATTAATTCGAATTCTAATGTGGTCTGTAAAACATGTGACAAATGCTTAATTTCAGCTAATCATGATGATTGTGTTGTGTCATTTCTGATATCTCATGCACCACCCCAAGTTAAGTATGTTAGGAAAACTGAAAGAAGTAAGAAAGTTTGGAAGGCAACGGGAAAAACTTTTGCTACTGTTGGGTATCAATGGAGACCCACTGGAAGAAAATTCAGTTTAGGAAATAAAAGTCCATTGCCTAAGTTTAATGATCATAGGTTTGTGAGAGTTAAAGAATGGAGGCCAACGGGTCGAATTTTGTCTCTAGGAACACAATGCCTTCCAAATAGGCCATCCGCTGACTCTAGGATTGTTCCCACTGTAGAGACTTCAGTATTAGCAAACTCTGTTGCTCCTGAATTTGTGAATGCTAACCAAACGGACCCCAGCTACACGTGGGGATCCACATATTTCAGTTATCCATCTTTGTCTGTCTTCAAATGCAGGTCGTACAAATCGTCCTTTGGTATTTGGATTCAGGCTGCTCAAAACATATGACTGGGGATCGCTCACGGCTCAAGAACTTCGTGAAAAAGTTTATCGGGACAGTTAGATTCGGAACGACCATTTTGGTGCGATTATGGGTTATGGAGATTATGTGTTCGGTGACAGTGTAATCTCACGGGTATATTATGTGGAAGGATTAGGGCACAATCTGTTTTCTGTGGGTCAATTTTGTGATTCAGATCTAGAAGTGGCTTTCAGAAAACACACATGTTTCGTCAGGGAATTGGATGGTGTAGACCTTCTAAAAGGCAGTCGGGGCACAAATCTATACACCATATCAATTGAAGAAATGTTGAGGTCCTCTCCCATTTGCTTACTTTCTAAAGCCTCCAAGACAAAATCATGGCTGTGGCATCGTCGTCTGAACTATCTAAACTTCGGTACCATAAATAATCTTTCCCGCAAAGATCTTGTACGAGGCATGCCCAGACTAAAATTTGAGAAAGATCATCTCTGCTCCGCATGTCAACTGGGCAAAAGCAAGAAACAAACCCACAAAACCAAAACCGTCAACACCAACTTGGAAGTTCTTCACACCCTTCACATGGATCTGTGCGGCCCAATGAGAGTACAAACCATAAATGGAAAGAAATATGTTCTTGTGATAGTAGATGATTACTCTCGGTTTACATGGGTAAAGTTTTTGAGAACAAAGGATGAAACTCCAGAGGTTATCATCAAACTGATAAAACAGCTGCAAGTAAGGCTCGACAAAACTGTCAGAATCATCCGCACTGACAATGGAACTGAGTTTGTTAATCATCAACTCAGAAATTTTTATAAAAATATTGGCATCACGCATCAGAAAAGTATCCCTTGCACTCCTCAGCAGAACGGAGTTGTTGAACGAAGGAACCGTACTCTAGTGGAAGCTGCGAGAACCATGCTTATATTTTCAAAGGCACCGATGTTTCTCTGGGCAGAGGCTATTGCAACAGCATGCTACACCCAAAACCGATCTCTGATTCATCCTATTCATGACAAGACTCCCTATGAGTTAATTCATAACAAGAAACCAGATTTTTCCTTTCTTTGTGTGTTTGGCGCACTTTGCTATCCGACTAATGATAGTCAAGACTTGGGAAAGTTAAGAGCTAAAGCAGACGTAGGTATTTTTGTTGGTTACGCACCAGATCGCAAGGGGTACAGAATCTACAACAAGAGAACCCGACAAATCATGGAATCCATCCATGTCACGTTCGACGAGCTGAGTGAGCAACCTGCTTCAGGACAAACCAGTTCTGGACCCGATCTTAAACTTTTGACACATGGACCAATTAGTTCAGGGCTTGTACAGAATCCCACGCCTACAGAGTCTTATGTACCACCAACTAGTGAGGAGTTGAAGAAGTTATTTGATCCTATGTTTGACGAATATTTTGAGCCAACAAATGAAACGACCTCAAATGCTGCAGCTGTTCTTCCTAATGTTGATGCTCAAGTTCCGCAAGGCTCTGAAGGCCCATCAGCATCTGTCTCAATCAGTTTCAATGCACCAGCTGCCAGTCAATCACCCTCATCATCAAATACTCAATCCTCTCCGGTGCAACAAGAATCTGCAGATGACCATTCTTTGGAAGTTAATCCGTTTGCTCCTATAGATGATGTTCCTTTTGAGAATATATTTGCTCGTGAATCTTCAACCCACACATCCTCTTTCGAAGAACACAGCACGGCAACATCGGTTCAAAACCCTCAACCTCATGATCATCTCAGAAAATGGACCAACGATCATCCAATTGACAACATCATTGGCAATCCCGCTCGTCCTGTATCCACACGTAAACAACTGGCCACTGATGCACTGTGGTGCTTCTTCAATTCCGTACTATCCATAGTCGAACCAAAAGATGCCAAAGAAGCAATGACTAAAGATTGATGGTTCGAGGCTATGCAAGACGAAATCCATGAATTTGATCGACTTGAAGTATGGGAATTGGTGCCTCCTCCAGAGTGTGCTATGATTATTGCTCTCAAGTGGATTTTCAAGGTGAAACTAGATGAGCATGGTGATGTTCTAAAGAACAAGGCACGGTTAGTTGCAAAAGGATACAGACAAGAAGAGGGCATAGATTTTGAAGAATCGTTTGCTCCATTTGCTAGAATTGAAGCCATTAGAATCTTCCTTGCCAATGCTGCTAGTCGGAATATGATAGTCTACCAGATGGATGTCAAAACAGCATTCCTGAATGGAGATTTAAAGGAAGAAGTCTATGTAAGCCAACCAGAAGGATTTGTGGATGCTGAACATCCTACTCATGTCTACCGCTTGAAGAAGGCTCTCTACGGTTTAAAGCAGGCACCTAGGGCATGGTATGATACATTGTCCAAGTTCCTTCTAGCAAACGGGTTCTCGAAGGGTGTTGTTGATCCCACATTATTCACTAGGAAGTCGGGCAAACATTTGCTTCATGTTCAGATATACGTAGATGATATTATTTTTGCTTCATCTGATCCTAGTGAATGTGATAGATTTTCAAAGGAGATGAGTTCCAAGTTTCAAATGTCAATGATGGGACAAATGTCATTCTTCCTAGGATTACAAATCTCACAAAGTCCCGGAGGCATTTTCATAAATCAATCCAAATATGCCCATGAAATCTTGAAAAAGTTTGGATTTGATTCGAGTGAGCCTGTTGACACTCCCATGGTTGATAGATCAAGACTAGATGAAGATCCTTCGGGGATTCCAGTCGACCAAACAAAGTATAGAAGCATGATTGGATCCTTGATGTATATCACTGCTAGTAGACCAGATCTTCTGTTCGCCGTATGCATGTGTGCTCGGTATCAATCCAAGCCTACTAAGAAACATCTAGAAGCAGTAAAAAGGGTATTCAGATATCTTCAAGGCACAGTTCATATGGGTCTCTGGTATCCGAAGGACACAGCAATGGAGTTAACTGCGTACGCTGATGCTGATCACGCAGGGGTGTCAAGACACTCGTCGAAGTACTTCGGGGGGAGCTCAGTTTTTAGGGGAAAAGTTGGTGAGTTGGTCTTCTAAGAAGCAAATGAGTACGTCGATATCTTCTACAGAGGCCGAATACATCGCTATGTCTGGTTGCTGTGCACAAATTCTATGGATGAGATCACAGCTTTCAGACTATGGCTTTTCATACAACAAGATTCCTCTATATTGTGACAACAAGAGCGCTATAGCTCTTTGTTGTAACAATGTCCAACACTCCCGGTCAAAACACATCGACATCAGGCATCACTTCATTAGGGAACAAGTTGAGAAAGGAATTGTGGAGCTATACTTCGTGAGGACAGAGTTTCAGTTATCAGACATCTTCACCAAGGCTCTTCCGAGAGAAAGGTTTCAGTTTATTCTCCCACGTCTTGGAATGAAGAGCTTGACACCTGAAACCCTCAAGTGTCTTCAAGAAGAAAAGGAGGAGTAAAGGATTGACTTCCCATATCCTTGTATATAGTTGTATATATCTTAAATCAAAAAGAAAATAGAAAAATATAAAACCTATAAAAACCATAAAAATCAAAAAATCAGAAAATACCAAAAATAGTTTCACCTAGGCATGTCTTCTGTTTATCGATAACATTTACGGACCTAGAAATGTCATTCAATAATGACACGGGTCTTTAAATGAAGCTCGAGCAGAAGTTACACTAATTGGTTAAAACATGTCTTAATGGCTTGCTATTACTTTAGATAGCAACCCGCGCCTCATAATGGGGAAAGCACGTCGCCAAAAAGACGGCTGTTCCTCCAACTGGGTGATGTTCACCTGGGCATGGATTACTTTATATCCATGTTTCTTCGATCTGGTGTACGATTCAATGCATCATTTCTAGTATAAGAAGAGAAGTCTTCTTAGCACCAAAAACTCTTTCCGTTCTATGATTCTTCAGGAGAGTTTTGGTGTTTCACAAGGTGGTAACTGGACTTAAATTTCACAAATACTTGTCGCTCAATTGAATGACTACAGCTCTTTAAATAGAAAACGGGTCATTAATTAAGGGGGAGAGTATTTGTTCAAATTTCTGACACCTTTTTACACGTTGTGCAACATCAGCAGTGACACTCTCTCGTGGCTTAAGGGGGAGCATAGTATGCTCCGTAATCAGAATACATTTAACCCTGACCACATTTTCTCCCAAATTTTCTAAACATATTTAAATCAATTGGGATCACAAATCTCAACTGGTTTGAAATTTTTGATCGGGGGAGAGAATGTGATTTAAATATAAAATTCTGATAAAAAATGTGATCTTTTGAAACTCAAGTGTAGGCTCTCCCATATGTGCTAAACCTTTTCGTATATCGATGCACATATTGAGGGGGAGCGAATGATTTGTGATGGCTATTGTGAAAGAATACCAAGGACCGACCATTTTATTTAACGTACAGGAGTTATAAGGATGGTAAGGTTAGGTATTAGTTCCCATGATCCAGCCAGAACCGGAGGGATCTTCCCAGGGACAATCCTCTAGTTAGAATAGAAGTCCTTAGGAATGATTAAAAAGGAGAAAAGTGAATAAGGGAAAAGTGCCGACTGAGATGGAGCTAGTACTGGAACAAACCCAACAAGGTGCTAGTAATGAAGTCTCGGTAAGCGCTGAAGGGGTTGAAGAATGAAAAAGAAATGTAAAGATAAAGGGTGAAAAGAAAGAAGCCCTCCTTACACTTTAGGCAGAAACCGGGTCAATACATATGTTGTCAGAATCACTTAGTTGATTGCTGGCATTAAAGACAAAGTATCATGGACCCAGTGATACGCTGCACAACCCTCCCTAGCCACTCAAGGTCCCTCAAAGGATTCTTGTTTCATTTGTCACGGAGATCAATACATGACTATCATCTATCTCACTCCGAGTTAGATGATATTGAAAAGGTGGCAGTCCTCTCCAGCCTCCGATCACTAAATCAAAACGCACAATTGAGTCTAGAGCCAAGAGATCATCAACAAATCTCATTAGGACACATTTCCAATATGCTTGCTGTCTCATACACCATGGAAAGCAAGAAAATATATATGAAGAGTCCTACGCATTATCCTTGTGGTATTGCCAGAACATCCGAGTGATACGTAAAGTATTCACAATGAAGATGGAAATCCTTCTAGAGCCAACATCAAACAAGCTCTTGGTGGGTGACATGTGAGATCCTTCATGGATCAAACTTGTGACAACTGGAAAGAAACGATGGGGCGATTCTCATTTGAATCAAACTTGTTCCAGGAAATGGATTGACGGACGCTTTTGGAAAACCTTTCAATGTGCTCACCAACTGAATTTCGAGCACATTGATTGTGAAATTCTTCTAACAAAAGTGTTTTTGACAGAAATGTGATTCAATTTATAAAACCCTTGTCGTGTTGCACAAAATGTTTATCCAGTGACACGCAAGTGATTTTTCTAATCAATTTATCGTCAATCAGTGGGTATTTAATTCACTGATTCACTCTACCGTGCTGTCTGCTTTGAGACGTTCCGGTATGAGAACATGCTTAGTATGATGATTCTGACATTAATTTGTTGGAAGACTCATTACTACAAGCTGGAAATTCCTGTCAAGGAGAATCTTCTTTAAAGGGGATTCTACCTGATCACAGGTCGGTCTTCACAGAACTGAAGGTTAAATCCAACCACTACATCGAACGAATGACAAAGCCATATTCGTTCTCCAACTTTATTGCTAATTGTTTTATTTCAGATTCATATAAAGATGGCGGTGGTGGTTCCTGATTCCAGCAGAGACGTGTCAATCCACACTCCATGCTCACACTTCCAATTCATTATCAAAGACATCATGATAGATGAAAGACCTTCAACACAGCTTCCGCAACTCTGATGATAGCTATCATGATCCAAAAAAGTGTGAGCATGCGAGCCCAACGGTCACAACAAATCACATGGAGGCATTACTACAATGGATGAGCTCAGAGATTTTCGGTGGCTGATGATCTCAAAGAAGGCTCCAAGATCACAACTTCTCATGATGACGAAGCCACAAGATGACTTGAAGACATGTGTTGGATGATATCTTCAAAGAATACTCAAAGATCATCCAAAACAAAAACAGTCATCGCAAGTTCACTGCTGATGGCACAAAGATTTTTGAAGTTGGAGAATCAAGGTCTACGAGCTATGAAGTCAAGATTCAAGGATAGAGTGCTAGAATTCAGAACATTAATTCCGGGGTGACCTCCCTTAGGGGGAGATTGTTAGGAATATAAATATTCAGTTGAAGACTCGGTCACCCCGAGTACTTAATAGCACTTAATAGCTCGTAGGTTTATTAGTAATATTAGCAGTAGATTAGTTAATATTAATATTATGGAGTGGGTCGGGTCTTTTACCCACTGTCAGCTCGCTCCACAACCCACTAGGGGTACCCTATGTAGTACTATATAAAGCCCTCTCCACCAAATGAGAGGGTTGGACCTTCCTATCATTTCAATCTAATTTTACAAAGTTTCTCTCTCAAAGGTTCCACTTTCTCTCTCTAACTTCTTGTTCTTTTCATATTCGATCCATAAGTATATCACCAAACGTGTGTTTCTTTGATCGTGAATATATTACAGTTTCACCAAATCTGAATCATCTGAATCGCGCATTGACTCACTAAGGCTGTGAAGCGCCTCATACATATCAAGAAATTTAAACAACCTTTCTGCTGACCTTTTTGTCATTGCAATCGTAGCCGCGTAATCAAGTAGTGATGTGATCAAGCTATGAACCAAATTTTTGAACAAACTTCGAAACATGGCTCGATTTTCTGAAAAAATTGTTTCGCCTAATTTTTGCTCAGCAGGAATTAGAAATTGTGAACAATGCTTAATTATTCGAATCCATCTCGAGACATCTGATTTGAGCCAATCCCAATTTAGTTTTTGCACGTCTTCAGCATTAAGTTTCTCAAAATCAGCCTTTTAAGTTGCTCATACAACGCGTTTCCTCGTGCCATGCTATAAACATTTGAACGTTCATTTTGTACCCTGTGGATATCATTGTTGTCACGATTATGTTTATTCTACTAATCTTCTCGTCAAAAAAGCCAGGCTAATCGTCGTTCGTGCTTGGTTCTGGGACGGGACATCGATCTTGTTGTTTGAAGGAAAAATGCTTGGAAGACATGGCCTTTAACTTAGGTTCGGGATGAGCGTTTGAATTATCGAGCAAAAGGGCTCGTAACTCTTCTTCCATAACTACCATAACTCGTTGCATGAGTTTCTTGATCATATCAAACGACGAAGCGTCATCATTAAAATCTGCTAAGGCGCTTTTCAAGTTACATAATCGTTTGATGGATTCATGCAAAAACGTATCCTCGTCGGCCATGTCATGACCAGCATTTCTAGCTAATGATTTTTTTGTTTTGGATTTAATGATTATGGCAAACGTGTCAACGACATCAGGAAGCTCAGGTGAGCTACCCTTGTCATTCACATTTGCTAAATCATCGATAAAAGCATCGATTTCAGCCAGGATTTGATCATGATCGACATCGGGCATAGACTCAATAGGGTGTGTTTGGCAAAAATTGCTGGTGCTGTTGCTGTTGCTGGTGCTGTTGCTGGTGCTGGTGCTGGTGCTGGTGCTGGTGCTGGTGCTGATGCTGGTGCTGGTGCTGAAAAAAATTAAAAATGTAGCTTTGTTTTTGTAGTAGTGTTTGGCAAACTAGCTGTAATTGTAGATTAAAAGTGTAAAATGACGTAACCGGACATACAAATAATAAATGTGGGTTTTTTGAAGGTTAAAATGGTAATTATACAAAAAATAATCTCTAGCCCTTTCTAAAAAGCTGGTTGGATGAACTTTTAATTTTAGAGATTATTTTTCCTATAATCTTTCTTAATCTTGGCAGCCAAACGATACTACTTTTTGAACAATAGATTATTTTGTAGAAAAAAAGCTATAGCCCTCATAATCTTCCAATAATCTTGTGTACCAAATCGGGCATAGCCTCAATAATGTCGTCATCATCATCTTCTTCTGATTTATTCATACATTAGAAAAGGGCCAGGCACCAATCAACAAATTACTTGCGTAAGTTGAATTTTTATGGTTGTTACATGTTTATGTTGTACTTTTTACACATACTTATGCATGGCATTGCAAGAAACATGAGCATTCTGCCTTTTGAGCGAAGAAACAAAGCTTCATACACAGGTTAATGAAATCAGCTCATGCAGGTATACAATCACAAGGGCAAAAGATGGCACTAAAATCCTTATCAAAAGAAACATAAACTGAGGATCCCATGGGTTGCAAGGTTACCCAACCCAACCAATTCGCTCATTTTGTCACTTCTATGATCGGATTTAGTGCATGTGTGCAACTGCTGTGCTAAAAAGGGTTAGTAGACAAAACAATCAATTCGGATCAAGAGATCACTCATTGTGTTGCTGTAATTCAACATGCATGTTGCTGTCATTCAACATGCAGACTGGGAATAGCCATATAAGCAGGGTGGAGAAGGATTGTGGGTTGGGTTGCCAACAACCAAGAACAGAAACTAAGCTTTTTACCACCAATGCAGCCAACAAAGTAACCAAACAGTCACCAAAATAAGATTAGATAACTTCAATATCACAAAATATTGTGAATCATGACAAAAATCTGAAAGACAAATTTGATTCAACAAAATCGACATCAACAACTCCAAAATATTCAAAATCTCGACTAACATGAAGCATCTAGTAAAGAACAATAGCAATGGAAATTTCAACGCTTTCCACCACCTCCTCCGAGCTTAGGTCCCTTACCTTTAGGCGCAATGCTGCTCTTGCCTTGGGTCTTTTGTTTTGATACAACCTCTGCTTTCTTTGCCTTCTTCTCATCCTTGGTTTTCTTAATCCTTTCCTTAATTTCACTGCAAATTATAGCAAGCATCTTTATCAGTATTTCTTTATTGACAAGTGGTATTAACCATCACAAGGAATAGGTGGTAGCATCAACCCATTTACTTGAATATGAGTCGATTAGTGTGTGTTTTTTACTCTAACGGGACAACCATATTGAGTAAAAAGATTGGCTTTAAAAAAACAAATCAGATGTCCCTTTAAGTTAAGTTTTATAACACAAAACCTGATTAAACAATTTGAAGACATTAATATTTGCATGAGAAATTTCCAAAAAAGGTAGCCTAAAAATACCACCCATGACACTCCGAAATACCTGATACTTCCTCGCTCAACAACAGGATTAAAAAGCAACTTCAAACATGTAAAAAGATCCTACTTAGCAAAAGAGTGTACCAGACACCCCCAGATAGTCGAGCATGGAATTTATGTTTCTTAGCAAGTTGCCCTTTTTATAATCCTACTTAGCTCATCATACAAACGTTAAAAAATTCAAACAATAAATGATCCGTTCAACCTCTGACCCAAAAACACAAACTAGTTGTGACACATCATCAGCCTGCCCAACCCGACAAATTTGCAATTGTAGTTGTAACAACCAAAACAAAATAAAGCAATCATACCGAAGAGCAGCCTCTCTAGCAGCATCACGAACTTCAGGTTTCTCACTTCTCTTCTTCTGGATAACTTCCAAAGTGGCGCCAACAATAGCCCTGGAATACGGCTTCTTGGTAGCACGACGCCTCTTCTTCACAGCCTCTTGTGCAATATCCTATTAACAAGAACAAAAACATCAACAACAAACGTCATCCAATATTCCAAAAGAACACACAACTTCACAAACATCTCACCTTCTTGTGTTGCTTTCGGTACATAGCAGTCCATGTAAGCTTCGAGGGCTTCAACTTATTGTGGAAGTACCTCTTGCATTTCGAGTTCAAAAACAGGAAAACCTAAATCCAAAAAAACAAGCACACAAATCAAGAACTTTATACCCAATGCAAATATCGAACAACAAATACATATATCGAACATTGTATACCTGTGAATCGGATCGAATAAACCTAATACCCCTACCAGGATAGATCTTCTGGCCACTGAATCGGCAAAGCTCAGTCCTATAAACAACCAAAAATTAATATTAAAATCATCACACATTCTAAACCCATAAATTTTAAGTACTAAAAAGAACTAATTTATTTATATAAAAGCAAGAATCTTTTTTGCTTTTTAATATATAATTTTCACTAAAGATACTAAAAACAAATAATTTAACATCAAATAACTTAATAAAAACAAATAAAAATCATATATTACAAGCAAACACATATATCATAAATTTAAATGTTTTTGTTAGAGACTAAAATGTGCTAAAATGGCATTAAATCATTATCAATAACTTAGAAAAAAATATATATAAATCCAACATATAAGTATTAAAACCATAACATGCCAGGAAATTAATCATTTAGGGACTGAAACACAGATAAATTGATTACATAACGATTAAAGATTAATAAGATTAAAAGATTTGACAAAGAGATGTTTACTTGAGAACCATGACGGCGGCTGCTTTTCACTAGTTTGTGTGTGTTAAAAATGTGAAACCCTAATTGATAAATGGGATACTGGCTTTTATTATTACTAGGAGGGTACCCGCGCAATGCGGCGGCGGATATTGGATTTTAATAATACACCCTTATCGAATATAAGTTGTTAGTTTTAGGCTTGTTGCAGTCGACCTCCATTCGATCGAGTAGGGAATCGATTTCCATTAGTGTGGGACTCGATCGCCTCATTCGATCCCCCCTTACTTGGTCACAATGCCGATCGAATTGAAAAGCATGTTTACCGTTTGAGTTTGAAACAAAAAAACAAAAAAAAAAAAAAAAAAAAAAAAAAAATTCTTCCAAACCATTATAAATATCTAATATATTCAACACACTTCAAACACCAAAATAACTCACAATTCTCTAATTAAAAACTCACACATTCTCTAAATTTTTCCACATTATGGATTCTTACGAGATATTCTTTGCCGATTCGTCATCGGATGATGAAAATGAAGTTAGTAGCAATTTTATGATGTTTGCAGAAGAGTGTTGGGAGGCTTTTCAAGCATCACAAAAAGTCTCACGAAACCAAATCAGTAGGGATCGTTTGGGTGCTCATAACCGTTTAGTTGCTGCTTACTTCTGCCAGAACCCAATCTACGGCGATCAAGCATTCCATGATCGTTTTCGAATGACCCGAAGACTATTCACACGAATTGTTCGAGAGGTAACCGATCATTCACCTTATTTCCAACAAACTCCTAGTTGTGCGGGCTTACTTGGTATTTCTCCATTGATGAAGTGTACTTCGTCAATTCGTCAATTAGCATACGGAGTCAATCCTGATGCTCTTGACGAATTTGTGCAAATGGGTGGGTCAAAAATTCGTGAGTGTCTCCAAAAATTTTGTGAGGCCATCATGGAGTTATATGGTCCAGAGTATTTGAGGAAGCCGACGGTTACTGACATTGACAAACTGTATGATCATCACTACGAAAGGCATGAGTTTCCTGGGATGCTAGGAAGCATTGATTGTACGGATTGGATGTGGGAGAATTGCCCACATGCTTTAAAAGCTCAATTTTGTAGGGGTGATCACGGGTCTACTCCTTTCATTTTATTGGAAGCGATCGCCTCACAAGATTTATGGATTTGGCATGCGTTCTTTGGTGTCGCAGGGATGAATAATGACATCAATGTTTTACGTAAATCTCCCATTTTCAATTATCTCAAAACGGGGAGAGCACCGGATGTGGAATTCTATGCTAACGGGGTGCCTTATAAACGGGGATATTATCTTGCTGATGGGATATACCCGAAATACTCTGTTATTGTGAAGTCCATTAAAAATCCAGGGACGGGTGATGAGAAACGTATATTGTATAAGACGATGCACGAAGCAGCAAGAAAAGATGTGGAACGTGCTTTTGGTGTACTAAAGAAGAAGTGGTTAATGATCAAACATCCGGCTCAAGGGTTTGACAAAGAGCGTCTATCTCATATAATGTACACATGCATCATATTACATAATATGATAATTCAGGACGAAGGGCGGGCGATATCTCCCACTTTCTTTCCAGCGGAGCAGCATCGTTCTTATGATCCCATAAGAACACATGTGGAATCGTTAAAAATTACCAGGGAGATATGCAACAAAGAAACTCATCTTAGCCTCAAAGCCGATTTGGTAGAAGACATTTGGAATCGTCATAATCAAGATTAGTCGTTTTAGTATCGTAATGTTTTAGTGTGGTTTGAATTTTATTGTAATCTTTTTATTTTATTTGAATTATTATGTAACGTTTTAATTTTTAATAAAATTTGAGTTTGAGTTTTAAAAAAAAAAAAAAAAAAAAAAAAAAAAAAAAAAAAAAATTGAACTTGGTCGCCCTTACTGGGGCACCTAATCGCCTGTAGGTCGCTGGAGAGAGAAAGCTGACGTGGCAGAGAAAAATGGGGAAACTTGGTCGCCTTACTGCATGTAGCCTTAGTTACTAGTATTTAGTTTTTACAAAATAGCTTTCTTTTCTAGCTCGTTCACTATTACATGTGTAAAAAAAGCTGACCCCATCCGAAACGGTTCGGACCCGAACCCGATTAACCTTATTAGGGTTGGGTTACTCGGGTCAATAATTTTATTCAGTTTTATTCAGGTCAAATCGAGTAACCCAAATACTAAATAAGGTCGGGTATCGGGTTAAAAATATTTGGCTAACTCGGGTTCAAGTCGACCCGATTGACCCAAATAAAGGTTTTTAATTCTTTTTAATATAATTTTTATAAATTATCTATTTAAACTAGTACAAATAGGCAATGTTGTTACCATTTTACTCATATTTGCGTTGACCCGAACCTGAATGGACCCAGCCCAAGTGGACCTGACCCGAATTGACCCGAACCCAACCCAACTAACCAGAATTCAAATAGAGTCGGGTTCGGGTATTTTATTTTTAGCCTTGACCCGACTTTGACCCAACCTGAATTGACTTGAACCCGACCCGATTAACACCCTTAATCACATCTATCCTTGTAAAAGCTACTAAATTTCTTGCCACTTATTTGTACACTAATTAAACACGAACTTATTAAAACGCACAAACACAAACATGTTACAAAACACACTCACACATACAAGGAAACAATATAACCACATTTGCTTCAATCGGTGGTCAATTCTCCCCAAATTTGATCCTTCATGTGTCAACATGGCATCTCGAAAACAATGCATCACGCATTATACTGCTTTTTCGGTCTTCATGACCATCACGGCTAGTGTAATAGTCTTAATTTATTTTCAACACTTTAAAGTTCCATCTTTTACTTTTTGACATGATATAAGATGTAGAGGTGAAAAAGAAAAACCAAAACAGATCCGATCCGGAAAAAAAAACAAAAAAAACAAAAAACAAAAAAAAACAAAAAAAAAAAAACAAAAAACAAAAACCGATTTCCGTAAAAACCAGTTGAGGGAAAACCGGTTTAAACCGGACTAGTTCTAGGTTTAAACCGGACATTTTCTCTCCCAAAACCGGTTTTGGGTTAAACCAGTTTTTGACTATTTGACTCGAACCGAAACAAATTTTGAAACCGGTTCGGTTTCATAAAATAACCAAAAGGTGCAGCTCTAAGAAGATGTAGCACCTTTACCGCAAATGAAACATGGTCCTTTTGGCGTGTGTAATCTATTCAAGTAATTCGCAATATTGAGTCGATTTAAAACTAGATGAGCTCAAGTCAAACTCGATTATGATGATGCTTCACTCAAAAAGCTCGCAAGCCTTATTGAGCTTGTAAAACATCCACAATGCAAAAACATTGAAAAGCTTTTTAACATTTTACTTTTTTTAATATCAAAAACTGATTGTAATTAATGTCTTCAATTGTACAACGTTTTCAAAAGCTTCAAACGCTTGAAGTATACCAAGTCATTGCAAAAAGCTTTTGGAAAAGTCTAATTTTACAATGAAAGACTTTTTGAAATAGTAAAAAACTTTTAGAAAAGCTATGCATTGTGGATGCTCTAACTTATTACATAATTTGTACTATATAAGCATGTCAATACGAACAGAGGGGTCTCGGATTTTTATTAGTTTTGTATATAAACACGTATAATATTAAACATATACGAGTCATATAATTCAAATTTATATACAATTTCTTTTTAATTTACAAATGTAATAAGACCTCTTTATTGTTATTGCCCAGGGCAACCGAAAACGGCGAGACTGCCCGGGATACGAGTAGTGTTAGCTTCTATTAAAGTTATTAATATTTTAAGAGTTAATATCAAAAATCGACCCTATACTCGACCGGGTTTAACAGTTTTCGTCCCTGTATGAAATTTTTAGCGGATCTGGTCCCTAATGTTGCGACCCATCACGGGTTTAGTCCCTTGACTAAATATTTCGTCTGTTTGACTGGTTAAAGAGATGAAATGACCAAACAACCCTCATATTATTATTATTATTATTATTATTATTATTATTATTATTATCAAATACCAGATATTATTATTATTATTATTATTATTATTATTATTATTAGAATCAAATACCAGATATACTACAAATAAATTCCAGAAATTCCAAAGTAAAATCATCACTCCAAAACCAGAAATTCACACAAATAAAAAATCATCACTCAAATACTAAACACGAATCATAGATTCACACCAAAAATCAATCACTCACATCAAACACACATCTACTGTAACACCCCCTAAATTATGAGATAACGGCGGAAGACTAATTGGGGTATTACGGTGAGGATCGAGTCATAATCATAGAAAACGGCTCAAAAGAGACGTTTTTGAAAGTTATTTATCATTCAAATAATACTTTTGTTCAAAAGTGAAATATCAGTATAATAAAATCTCATGAAAGGATATAATCTGTTAATACAAATAGCGTCTCAAAAACGTTATTTATATTCTTTGATCTTTCATTAGTTTTGTTAATGACAAATAAAATGAATATCTTTTAGCAAATAATAAATACTAGCTTAAGTCTCTTAAGTACACATTTTACACTTCACATATTAACCAAGAATTACAAGTTTAGTAACTTGTTTCCTTAAAAGGAAACTTTAATTCTAAAACCATTCCATGACATCATTGCATACATCACATACAATATCTTTGATATATCTTGGTTAGATTTGCAAGATACATAGTTGACTTTTGAAGATCTTGGATGATTTGGTAAGATACAACTAAGATATGGTAAGAGACAACTATACCTTAGCTGTCACGTCCCACGGATCCAAAACACATAAAGGACGGATCCCTTGTGAGGGATCCGTGGGATCCGTGAGCTGAAGATCAGCTTGCCTATAAATAGGAAGCTGATCATTTGGCTCTCTCATCACTCATATAGCTTTAACACACATATTCATTCAGTACATATCTTACTAACATCATTCATAGTTGCATTTCACTTTGATCTTTCATTTTGTAGAAAGGAGATCAAGCATTCAAGGATCTACAGAACCGTAATCATTTAGTTGCATTACTGTGTGATATTGTAGTTTGTTTCACACATCATATCTATCATTTGTAATCAGTGAGTGTGGTTAGTTCTTTAGTCCTTAAAGCACAAGGAGTGTAGGGAGTAGTTGTCCCCGTGTAAAGAACTCGACATCTAGCTTAGTGTCGGTAAAGTAAGTAGGCGACGTCAGGTTGGTTCTACCTTGTGAAAGAACCCGGTGTTTAGCTTAGTACCGGAAAAGGAAGTAAGCGACGTGTAAAGGTTTTCTCCACCTAGGAAAGGAGTTTGTTTCTTAGTGAAAGATAAACTCTCGAGTAGGAAACTCGGGGAGTGGAGTAGGGCAAGGAAGAGAGTCCTTGTAGCCGAACCACTATAAACAACAGTGTCGTGTGGTTTGATCTTTCCTCTCTTTATCTTTTACTTACATTGTATGATTATTTATTTGTGATTGTTTCCTTTGAAACTAACATATAGTAACAAAGCAAATAAAACTTTAAAACGGTAAAAACTATTCAACCCCCCTTCTAGTTTTCCACAATTGGCATCAAGAGCTACGTTACTTAAGATCTTTAAAATATATTGTATTTTAAAACTTAAAACGATCCATGGATTTTGAAAACTTTAAAGAAGGGCAATCTATGCAGAGACCACCTCTATTTGAACCAAATAGTTTTATTTATTGGAAAAATCGCTTTGAGACTTATGTAAAGTCAAAGGACATAGATCTATGGTATATTATAGTTGATGGTGATTACAAACCTATTAGTAATAATATTTCGGGTGGTCGGGATGAAGGAGCTTCTCTTACTCGTCACAGTGATGAGCAAAAGAAACTAATTGCCAAAAATAATGAAGCCAAAATGATGCTTTATAATGCCTTACCTAAGAAAGAATATGAAAGAGTTTTTATGTGTAAAACGGCTAAGGATATTTGGCAATCTCTTATTATCACACATCAAGGGAACTCACAAGTAAAAGATAACAAAATTGATCTTCTTGTCCAACAATACGAACAATTTGTTATCTCTGAAGATGAGACCATTGATAGTGCGTTTGCTAAGTTCAATACTATTATTACATCACTTAAAGCACTTGATGAATCTTTTTCTAGTAAGAATTTTGTTAGGAAATTTCTAAGAGCACTCCATCCGAAATGGAGAGCAAAGGTGACAGCTATTGAAGAATCTAAAGATCTCTCAAGCATGACACTGGATGAGCTCATAGGAAACCTTAAAGTTCACGAAATGATTATGGAAAAAGACTCGGAAATTGTCAAAGGCAAAAGGGAGAAGATTAAGTCTATTGCCTTGAAAGCCAAAGTCGAGTCAAGTGATGATGATGAGTCTTGTTCAAACAGTGATGATGAAGAGTATGCCATGGCCGTGAGGGATTTCAAGAAATTCTTCAGAAGACGAGGAAAGTTTGTAAAACCACCTCGTGATGAAAAGAAATCCTCTCGGAAAGATCGTGACGATAAGAAAGGTAAGGTTGATAGGAAATGCTATAGGTGTGGTGACTCCAGTCACTTAATAGGAGAATGTCCAAAGCCTCCAAAGACCAAGTCTCAAAGAGCCTTCGTTAGTGGAGCTTGGAGCGATAGTGAAGGAGATGATGATGATGAGCCTAAGAACAACGAAATGGCACTTATGGCTAATGACACAGAAGAGGTACATTCTGATTCATACTCCTCTATAGATGATGAAACCTTAGAAGTAGAATATAACAAACTGTGTGACGTAATTTTAAAAATCATAAACAAAAACAAGTTTTTGAAAACAAAGACATCACTTTTAGAAAATGAAGTATTTTAGCTTAAAGAAAAAGCAATACGAATTGAAAAAGGTAAAGATAGTAAAGAAACGTGTGTGTCTTGTCAAGAACTAAAACTTGAATTAGAAACCTTAAGAACCACACAGGAAGATTTAATCAAACAAAATTCAAAGTTTAAAAGGTTTGATAAAAACATAAGTTGTGCAGATGAAATAATGAAAATGCAAAAGCTACCTCATGATAAAACAGGACTAGGCTTTATGAAACTAGGAACCTTAAGTGATTATAAGGAACAGACTGTGAATAAAACTGATTCAACCAAGTTGGACACTCACGGATCCGACGGATCCAAAAATTTGGATCCGCCAAGTGTATCCAAAGGATCCGCGAGTACAGAAGTTGAACAGAAGGTTCACAAAGTTGACCGTTCCGAGTTTGTTAAAGTTACTAAGAAACCTAACAGTAGTATAAATAATAATAAACATAAACCAGCAGTATCTTTAGGAAGAGGACAAGCTAGAAATGAATATAAAGTTAAAACGGATCAACAGAGACCTCAAATGAGTTTTCCCAAACACCTCTTTCCAAAGAGTATAGTTAATCCACAACATACTTATCAAAATAATTGGAACCAAAACATACCTAGAAACTTTCATGGTCCTCATTATATGTCATGGAACAATTGTCCACCATTTACATACATAAACCATGATAATGTCATGTTTAACCCAAACGGACCCATGAGATATTGGGGACCAAATGCTTGAGTCTTTTATGAACTTAGGTATGCTTGAAAGTTGATCTTGAACCTGATGAGTGGATCAAAGATAGTGGGTGCTCAAGACACATGACGGGAAACAAAAATCTTTCTCAACCTATCAAGTGTATGACGGAGGTAATGTCACATTCGGTAGCAAGCTTAAAAGTAAAATCATCGGAAAAGGTACAATCTCTCATGACTCTCTATCTATTGATGATGTTGCTCATGTAGATAATTTAGGATTTAATTTACTTAGTATAAGTCAATTATGCCGCAAAAAGTATAACGTCCTTTTCAGTGAAAATGGAAGTAAAATACTTAAAGATGGCATAACCGTAGGAAAAGGTGTTTTAAAGAATAATGTCTATGTTATGAAATTAGATAAAACACCTAAAGATAAGTTATGTCTTACCTCCTTGGACGAAAACTCAACTCTATGGCATCGACGCTTAGGTCATGCTAATATGAGGCTTATTCAATCTTTGTCATCCAAAGAACTCGTTAGGAACCTACCCAAGTTGAAATATGACCAACACTTTTGTGATGCTTGCAAAATTGGGAAACAAGTACATAATAGCCATAAGGCTAAAAACATGGTATCTACATCTAGATGCCTAGAATTATTACATATGGATTTGTTTGGCCCGTCGGCTATACAAAGTTATGGAGGAAATTTTTACACTTTAGTCATAGTAGATGATTACTCTAGATATACATGGACAAAGTTTTTGAAAACTAAAAATGAGGCATTCGACAAATTTGAAATTCTAAGCAAGAAAATTCAAAATCAAATAGGAAGTAATATAGTATCTATTAGAACTGACCATGGTCGAGAATTTGACAATGAAATTCAATTTGGAAATTTTTGTGATAATAATGGAATAACTCATAATTTCTCGGCTCCTCGTACACCTCAATCTAATGGTGTAGTAGAACGTAAAAATAGAACAATTCAAGAAATGAGTAGAACTATGTTAAATGAACAAAACATACCACAAAAGTTTTGGTGTCACGCTGTAGATACTTCTACATATATCCTAAATAGAGTTTTAATTATATAATTTTTAAATAAAACTCCTTATGAAATTTATCGAGGCAAAAAGCCTACATTAGGATATTTTAGAGTTTTTGGAAGCAAGTGCTTCATTTTAAACACAAAGGACTATCTCACTAAGTTCGACCCAAAGTCGTATGAAGGTGTATTTCTTGGGTACTCACAAAACAGTAAAGCATACATTATATTAAACAAGGAAACATCAAGAGTCGAGGAATCGTTGAACGTAACATTCAACGAAAGTCCACCTCCCTCTAAGACATCACCTTTGGTAGATGATGACTTAGTTGAAAGTCAAATGGTTAATGATATAGAAAACATTGAAAATGACAATGAACCCGTAAAAGGAGAAATAGTCAATATTAAAGAAACTAAAAGTCATCCATTAGAAAACGTCATAGGAAAACTTAATGAAAGAACATTAAGATCCAAAGCTCAAAATGAAAGTAATTATTTTTGTTTTATTTCAACCATTGAACCTAAAAATATAGACGAGGCAATAAAAGATGAATCTTGGGTAATTGCTATGCAAGAAGAACTTAATCAATTTATTAGAAATGATGTTTGGACATTGGTCCCTCCACCTAAAAACCAAACCATAATAGGCACCAAATGGGTCTTTAGAAATAAAATGGATGAAAAGGGTATTATATCTAGAAATAAAGCTAGGCTAGTAGCTCAAGGTTACAATCAACAAGAAGGTATAGATTACGATGAAACCTTTGCACCCGTAGCTAGACTTGAGTCTATTAGAATATTACTTGCATATGCATGTGCACATGATTTTAAGTTATTTCAAATGGATGTCAAAAGTGCTTTCTTAAATGGTCTTATAAATGAAGAAGTATATGTTGCACAACCTCCCGGCTTTGCCGACTTTGAAAAACCAAATTATGTTTTTAAACTTAAGAAAGCTTTATACGGACTTAAGCAAGCACCAAAGGCTTGGTATGATCGACTTAAGACTTTCCTAGTTGACCATAAGTATACCATGGGCCTAGTAGACAATACTCTCTTCACCAAGAAAAAGGGATCACATATTATTATAGTCCAAATATATGTGGATGACATTATATTCGGTTCAACTTGTCAAGAGTTATGCAACGATTTCTCAAAAATCATGCATGACGAGTTTGAAATGAGTATGATGGGGGAACTAAACTTTTTCTTAGGTCTCCAAATTAAACAATTAGAAGATGGGATATTCTTCAACCAATCAAAGTATATCAAAGATATGCTTAAGAAGTTTGGTCTTGAAGACTCAAAACCCATGAGAACACCCATGTCCTCCGAAACCAAACTTACTAAGGATGAAGAAAATGAATCCGTAGATAGCACTAAATATAGAGGAATGATTGGTAGTTTACTCTATCTTACGGCTAGTAGGCCTGACATTATGTTTAGTGTTTGTCTATGTGCACGTTTTCAAGAAGATCCAAAAACGTCCCATCTTGAAGCCGTTAAAAGAATATTTAGGTACATCAAAGGTACTACACACTTAGGATTATGGTATCCCAAAAGAACGGGTGTAGAAACCATAGTGTATACTGACTCAGATCACGCAGGTGATTATGTTGATAGGAAAAGTACTAGCGATATTTGTACTTTTGTAGGATATTGTCTAACATCATGGTTCGCTAAGAAACAAACTGCCCTCGCAATCTCAACAACAGAGGCAGAGTATGTGTCTGCAGGAAAGGCGTGTCAACAAGCACTGTGGATGAAACAAGCTCTCGTCGACTATGGAATTGAACTTAACAACATTCCCATTCTTTGCGACAAGAAAGGTGCTATCGATCTAAGCAAAAATCCAGTCCAACACGCTAGAACCAAACATATTGAAATACACCATCACTTCCTTCGCGACAATGTACAGAAGGGAATCATCTCAATTGAGAAAGTTTCCTCAGAGGACAACATTGCCGATATTCTCACTAAACCACTTAAACGAGAACCTTTCAATTATCTTAGACTTGGATTAGGATTAATGGAACCTAGTGATTAGGAGAAACATTAGTGTAAACTTTAGTTTAGCCACACACGACACCAAACCAAAACATGTGTTCTGATCCGCGGATCCAATCGACAACAAAGACGGATCCTTTGTTTGGGATCCGCCGGATCCGTCGCATGCTGTGATCAGTTTATTATTAAATAAACAAGAACAGCTACTATTCATTCCTCACTCCAAAACATATCACCTTACTACATCCGACACACACTTAATCTCCATCACATTTTAGACCATTTTCTTCCACAAATTTGTGCTTCTAACATCATTGTAAGTATTCTTATCATATTTATACTCCTGATCTGCGTCTAGGATTTCCATTTCATGCACAAAACATAAACTTGGGGTATATGCATAATTCTTGAAAAATCATGAAGCATATTTATTGCATTATACTTAAAAACATGTTTTTCTTAGTTAGGAATTGCATCTCATAGCACATTGTCTTAATTTAACAAAAACCCCATGAAAATTTTTCACTAAAATCTTCTAACGACTAGGTAAAATGATTTTTTCTTACATTGTTCATACAAATGCAAAAACGTTATCTTTTAGACTTCACTTGCATAATGTCTCTTGAATGCTAAAGGGAATACATAATTAATATGTATTTTCGGGTACATTCAACCGTAGCTACATTGAAATAGGAGTGTTTGGGTTATCTCTCGTTTGTAAACAAAACTTGCATAAACTAATTTTTCTTGCATCAAAAGGAGTCGAGATAACCGCACCTCCACATTGTCCCCATGTAGGCACACACTAGGAATTTTACACTTCATTTGATCATTTTAACTAAAACTATGTAACTTTTGTACTTAGGAAAATCATGCCTCCCGCAACCAACTACGATCACAAGAAAACCGTTAACTACTTACCCAAAGTCCACAAAACCAAAGGTCTAACCAATGCCCAAATTGAAATTTTCAAAGCCTTAGAGAAAAAGTATGTCCATGAGGGTAGAGCCGTAGATTCATCATTCTATGAAGGAACTCAACTTAGGGAACAATTAGCAGCAATTCGATTTGATTCTCTTTTAGACATAGATGAACCCATCATTCCTAGGTTCATACTTGAGTTCTATGCTAGTGTAGGTCTTAGTTCGAGTGATGAAGGTTACTTAAGTCTTCATTTTACTCTAAATGGAAATCTTGTCAACATCCCTCTTGATCAATTTGGTGAGGTCTTAGGAATTCCAAGCCAAGGGACATGTATTTACTCGGACAAATGGTCCTTAACAATCTTAGACTCCAATCTCGATAGGACGGCACCATATGCCACTCCTCTCGAATCAAAAGAAGTGATTAGGGAACATCTCTTCATTCCTAAGAACAACCCCACAAGAATGTTTTGTGGTCGTGAAGTTGCTAGAGATCCATTTGCAATGGAGCTTAATGAACTCAAACACGAGTTCAAGAAGATGGAGGATGTATTAAGGGCTAATGTGATGTGCACCATAGGAAACCGTGATCATATCAATGCTTGTTTATGCCACATGATGTACAACATCTCTACTCATCAACCCTTCAATCTTGCTTATTATGTTGCCAAAAGAATGTGTGACATTCCGGTTCAAAGCAAGATTGCAATGCCTTATGGTATGCTCTTAACCCGACTTTATAGAGCCTTTGCACCCGCTCGTCCAAACCATTTAGGCTTTGTTCCGGATTACAACGAAATTGAACATACCTTCGTTCCTTTGAGCGACTTTAGGGTTAGTGTTGATAAGGGCAAACGTCCTCGTGTACCAACATCATCCTCATCATCTTAAATAAGTGAAGATGATGGTATGCCAAATTCTAGGATTCCTCCACCCGAGTACTTGAGCCATCTTCCTCCAATTCAACATGAATCCGCTGAGTATCGAAATATCAAAGGAATGGTGAAGAATCTGGGTCGTTGGATGATGAAATTACATAAGGGGATGAAGAAGTTGAAGAAGAAGCTAAGTTGATGGAGTGTTTGGTTTTAAACAATGTTGGATATTGTGTTGTTAAACTTCTATGTGTCTAGAATTTATCTGATAATACTTGTTGTGTATGTGTAATAACTAACACTTGCAGGTGGATAACCATCATGGTTATTAATTTTCCGGGTTATAGCCAGTGTTTGGCATAACACCTAAAACGGTAAGTTTCTAAGTACGGATTAAACTATGTGCAATCATGTGTTAATGTTATCATATTTAGTTGTTTTGCTATACATATTAGATGCTAAATAAGGTCTAGGTGAATTTTCGGGTTTTCGTCGAAAAACGAAAAATATGACATATGTTCTGTTTAGTTTTTAAGTTTTAGTCATACGGATCCGGCGGATCCCAAAACAGGGTTCCGCCAAGGCTTATCGTTGGATCCGCCATCCTGCGGATTTGGCGGATCGCTAAACATGGTTCCGCATGTGCAACCACTTGGATCCGCATGTTTCCCAGTAAAATTATAAAACTTTTTCGACTTATCCCGATTCTTAAATCTTTAATGTTTAGTATCACTTAGGATTCATTCACTGATCACAATTCCTCTTAGAATCATTTAGGAATCCTTAGAAACTTAGGAACAAAAATTCCCACCAAAATTTAAATTTTTAAATTTTAGGTGTGAGTTACCAAACAGATACAAAGAAGGAACCCTTTTTAGGGATCCGTCAAATCCGTGGAAATATCAAATCATCAGACTTTCCACTATCTTCTTGTATTAACTGCAAATCCACAACATATTACTCAACCAAAGCTCAATGGATTGACTTCCTTGATATGACCTGCACAAATTTTTGTTCCAAATCATTAGTAACCAACATTCTCTATTGGATTCACATCAAATCCAAACACACAGACTCACAAAACCTTCTGTCTATAAATTAGCACTTTAGGATCATCCCTTCACACAACAACCATTTCCTCTCCTGTACATCTTAGCTATCATACTTCACCATGACTAAGTCAAACAACTCTTCCACATCTAGACCTTCAAGAAGAACAGCCCGCATTAGTGTTAAACCCTGTTATTTTATCAACTTAGCAAACTCCTCATCTGAGGAAAATTCTCCTCTCAATATATCATCACCCATTGCTAGTGAAAATTTCCTTACACTCTCCACCCCAACACCATCAAATGTTGTTATACAAACACCACCACCAACCATTACTCCAATAGCCTCTACTCCACCACCGGCTCCATCACAGCCTGTTAGATCACCATCACCACCAAAATCACCCAAACTCCAACCCTTGGAATTATTTAGGACTCCTCCTACATCACCACATCTTGATGACTTAGAAGAACTTTACCAAAATTACCCAATCTTCCACCCATGACCTTTGAAGGTCAACAACCCATGCTTTTTCACCCGGTTTACCCGGATATCCATGGCCCTTTATACCATGATGCACAATCATCCCAACCTCAACAACAACCTCTATCACCCACATCCACTCTAGTTGCCATTGACGAGGCAATGTGGATGAATGTGCCTCAAACCCAAGAAGAGATTAGTGAAGAGCTCAACCGTCTCTACACTCTCTCGGGTATGGTTGACCATCGCCTTCATGAAGCAATGGACATTCAAAACATCCTTATGAACTCCCTCCAAACACCACAACAACCATCAAACAACAACAACAACCAACCACCATCACCACCACCACCACAAAACTTGGAGCCTAATCTTCCTCCCGGCTTCTCAAGTCATGATTGCGCACACTGTGAGAGAACGGCTCACTTGGCCTAAAAGGACCAACATCTTGGTCCATGAGCTTCAAAATGAGATGAGGTTCATCTTGAACCATGTTCTTGAACGCTTAAACGCAATCTCTCATCCTCCTCAATAGGAGCTTTTTAGACTAGTTGTTAGGACCTTTTAAATTGTTGATTTAGGACTTTTTATTTTTCTAGGATGTCTTTTTTTTTGTAACATCATTTCACCATTGTGACTTTTGTCACAAAATTTTCATTATCTATGAATATGATGTTTTATGCTTATGAGTGATCAACATATTGCATATTATCATTGTGAACTAACATTCTTCTATAGCATATATTATACCTTGATTATAATTACCATAGGTACAAATAATGATCAGACACTTACTTTGACTTTTAAAAGTCAAAACTTATTGAAAGGCTTGTTTGGGAGAATACTTCACAAGCATTCTACTTCTTAATTGAAGTCATTCATTACTAACACTTCACTTGCAGCATATCATACCCTTCATAGTATACGTTGGTACTCGAGTAGTGAGGAGTATACATCAAGGGGGAGCTTCTCATATGCATTTCATATACTAACCGTTTGTTTTGTAGATTCATGCATTATTTCCTTGATAACTCCATCTAGGGGGAGTATAAAACAAGGGGGAGCTTTAAAGTTCTCAAAATCGCATTCCGCTACGCTACTCTTTTTGTTTCGACAAAAAGGGGAGAAAGGAACTAAGTTTGCATCAACTGTGATTCATCACAGTACATACATTTTTTACAAAACTTTTCTTTAATAAACAAACTTAATATATATTTTTAAGAACTCATGCTATATTTATTCTCTTGCTCAAAAATATACCTTATGTTTTGTCATCAACAAAAAGGGGGAGATTGTTAATACAAATAGCGTCTCAAAAACGTTATTTATATTCTTTGATCTTTCATTAGTTTTGTTAATGACAAATAAAAGGAATATCTTTTAGCAAATAATAAATACTAGCTTAAGTCTCTTAAGTACACATTTTACACTTCACATATTAACCAAGAATTACAAGTTTAGTAACTTGTTTCCTTAAAAGGAAACTTTAATTCTAAAACCATTCCATGACATCATTGCATACATCACATACAATATCTTTGATATATCTTGGTTAGATTTGCAAGATACATAGTTGACTTTTGAAGATCTTGGATGATTTGGTAAGATACAACTAAGATATGGTAAGAGACAACTATACCTTAGCTGTCACGTCCCACGGATCCAAATCACATAAAGGACGGATCCCTTGTGAGGGATCCGTGGGATCCGTGAGCTGAAGATCAGCTTGCCTATAAATAGGAAGCTGATCATTTGGCTCTCTCATCACTCATATAGCTTTAACACACATATTCATTCAGTACATATCTTACTAACATCATTCATAGTTGCATTTCACTTTGATCTTTCATTTTGTAGAAAGGAGATCAAGCATTCAAGGATCTACAGAACCGTAATCCTTTAGTTGCATTACTGTGTGATATTGTAGTTTGTTTCACACATCATATCTATCATTTGTAATCAGTGAGTGTGGTTAGTGCTTTAGTCCTTAAAGCACAAGGAGTGTAGGGAGTAGTTGTACCCGTGTAAAGAACTCGACATCTAGCTTAGTGTCAGTAAAGTAAGTAGGCGACGTCAGGTTGGTTCTACCTTGTGAAAGAACCCGGTGTTTAGCTTAGTACCGGAAAAGGAAGTAAGCGACGTGTAAAGGTTTTCTCCACCTAGGAAAGGAGTTTGTTTCTTAGTGAAAGATAAACTCTCGAGTAGGAAACTCGGGGAGTGGAGTAGGGCAAGGAAGAGAGTCCTTGTAGCCGAACCACTATAAACAACAGTGTCGTGTGGTTTGATCTTTCCTCTCTTTATCTTTTACTTACATTGTATGATTATTTATTTGTGATTGTTTTCTTTGAAACTAACATATAGTAACAAAGCAAATAAAACTTTAAAACGGTAAAAACTATTCAACCCCCCTTCTAGTTTTCCACATAATCATTTGAAAAGAATGACATATTTGATTTTTACACCATTTAGTTTATCAGAGTTAAAATGCCTTCTCCGTGTCTTGTCCTGCTCCGTTAATTACCTGAGATAAACATGCTTAAAGCGTCAACACAAAGGTTGGTGAGTTCATAGAGTCTGTAATTTGTAATCAGTTTGAAACACAAGTAAGATTGTTTTGGAAATATAATCAGTTGAAAAAGTAATATCGTATTTGTAACACCCCAACCCGATAAGGGTAAAGATGTCATAATAATGGTTTCATATCAGATCAAACAAAGCATACATCAACAATAATACAAAGGTTCTCAAGGGTTACAATGAAATTCTGAAATTTACAAGGTTACAAAGGAAACAAAAGCTAAATACTAAGTCTGCAAATGCAAATCCTTCTACAAGTCTTTACTTCAAAATAACTATCAAGGTCTTCTAAGTCCAAAAGTCTCTTCACTCATACCCAGCTTCCAACTAAACCTGCCGCGAGAAAAAGAAACGCGGTTGAGCTTAAAAAGCTCAGTGAACAGATATATAATAGACGGAAACGAAAGCAAAAGAAAACGAGCATACATGGTATAGTGCAAATGGAATAACATAAGGTATAGACAAAGAATATAATAATGATGGAATGAAAAGAAAGGAAATAAAAAGAAATAAAAGGATCAGCAATCCACCACGAGCCCAGAAACAAACCAAATAACATCATCTCAAATGTAACCAAATAGAGTAGCTAGCTCCCAGATATGTGAAAGACGTGTATCGCACACACCATCAGTCACCAGATAAATATAACAATAAACAAATAACATATACAGATAACAGGTCAAATCTAGGATGCACCCATACGCCCCCGCAGACAAATCAATAATCATAATCATAATGGCCATAACAGATAATAAATAAGGGACGGAACAGGTCATCACTCTCCTGCCCTAGAGTCATGTCAAAGGTGCGTCAATGACATGGACATGAAACCCTCATGCCTAGTGATTGGCTCGTAATATCAAACTGTAGGTCAAGGTCAAATGTACTATCAAAATAATCAAAAGTCATATCTTAAGGGTACATGGCAAAAGGTTCATGTCAAACAGTCCAGAAATAACTATCAAAGGTTCAAATCAGAGTTTATCAAATTAAGTTTTATATCAAAATTAAGTTCAGATTATAAGGACTACATCAAATGTTTCAGAAAAAGAATTTCACAGGTTCATAATTAAAGTTCGTAGCAAAAGTTCATTTTAGAGGTTCTTGTCAAAAGTTCATTTAAAGCATTTCTTTAATCATGGTTTTCAATAAAATGATCTTTCCGAATATTTTTTATAAAATAATCTTGCAAAACGGTTTTTCATAAAAATATTCTTTAAACTAGTATCCACAAAGGTTAACAAATGTCATATAAAAAGAGTATCCTATCACCACCCATAATCATTCTTTTAAAATAACTGATTTTTCTCAAAACATTTCCAGGTCATAATTAAAAAGGTTTTCACATTTATTTACCAAAATCAAATGAACCTTCGAATGTGATTCGAATACTAATATATAACAAGGTAACGAACGAATATCAAATGGATCATTATAGAGGCTCAAAGCAAAAAGGGTCATATCGAACATCAAGGTCAAAATGAATCAAACAAACGAACCAAAGTGTAGGGGAACATAGCAATGGCTTAGGGAAATCCTAAACGAGTCAAAACAAGAGATCAAGAGAACGAAGGCACCTTACAAGAAGGGCAAATATCTGTACCTTATTAGCAGAACACAAGGATAGCAAATGACAAGAATCAAATTACTCCTTCCTCGAACCTAATGGAGTAGAAGACAGAAGTTCAAAAGGGTTTTCAGTTATCTTTCCATTTTGAATAACTTTCTATTTTTAGTAACTTTCCAGATTTAGCAGGTTTCTATATTTAGCAAGATTATACCCTCACAAATTAGGTTAAGTCATTAATTAAGCCTTATTATGGGATTAAGGTATATTTTAACAAGTTATAAAAGTCTAGGGTTACTTATGACAAGTTTTCATAGTTTAAGGTTTTTAATTGTAATTATATCAAAGTTAAGGGTTTTAAATGAAACTATTACAAATTACTAGTTTAAACCACATAATGGATTCAGAATCACACTTTAGTCCTTTAAGTTTCAATATTTACACTTTTAACCCCATCCATTTAAATTAATTCAATTCGAATTACACAATTAATACAATTTACAATTTAAATCTCTAAGTTGCATAATTTACAAAAAGGACCTCCATTTTATATTTTATTCAAATACCCCTGGTCCCAAAGTATATTGCAAAAATAACCCACGACTTTCAATAATTACAAAACACCCCCTTAACTAATAAAAATCCAATCGGTGTTGTTTTCTTTTTACAAAACCCTAACCCTAGCTTCACCAATCATTTCCCCATCATTGATTCATCATTAAAAGCATTAATTAGACCAGGTTTTATCCAAAAATCCCAAACCCTAAATCGTGACCAAGGGTTTTTATTTCTTTCTTTGTTTTTCATAAAACCCGATTACACAAACAAAATCGACACAGGTTATTAGGGCCTTCACAATTCGAACTACCATTTTTCCTGAGTTATATATATCGTATAGTGTCCAAATAAATTAAGCCTCGCACCCAGAAAATTCGTATGAAGTGTATTCGATTTTATACTTGTTTTAAACCCTTAAAATTGTAGCGATTGATCTAGGCTTCTATAAATCGTGTAATCATTTTCCCCAGGTCTTATACTTCATATAATGTTCAAATAAAATAAACACATCACCCAAAAAATCGTATTACATGTTTTAGGTATTATACGTGTTTTAGGTCTTTAATTTCCAAACGATCAAATAAATGTGCATGGTTTGGTTAGACCAATTTTTATAGACCAAATATGATGTAAACAAGGTGGGAAAAATACCAGATGAAGGCTAGAATGAGTGGAAGAGGCGTAACAAATATATACCTATCGAACCAATGTCAACACCAAAATAAACACCACGAACAAACGAGCAACCCCACGACCTCCAAGTTATTTTTCCAAGCTTCTTTAGGTTAAGAACAATACCAGAAAAATGCCCAAGGAATTTTAGAGAACCGTATGAATTTTTGAGAGAATTGTGTGTTTGTTTTAGGGTTTTCGGCAAAAAGGAAAATGGAAACAATATAATGCCGAGTCAAATGGGGGGTTTACAACATTTTCGGCCCAAGTTAGGTAGCAAGAGGATCACAAATTATTTGGGAAGATTTGCCAACTTGATTTGATATTATCTTAAAGTTATTTGTTTATTTAAATGATTTACAAATAATAATAATACATTTAATATAATTCGGTACATATATGTGTATGTGTGTGTTTATAAAAATTTTGTACACTCTAAAATGTTAAAATGTTGTATCATAAATTACTTGGCTTCATATCTCGTTCATTTCCAAAGGTTCGGGACAAATTTGGTGCTTTATAAACTCTTTAATCAAATTTTAAAGTTGTAGGGGCATTTTGGTCTTTTCACATGTTTTAGATTTTTGGGTATTACAACTTCTTCCCTTTAAACGAAAATTTTCATCCTTGAAATTTGAAGTCGCAAAGTGAAACGAAGTCGTAGCTAGTTGCAAAAGATTATTACGAACATTCTCATGCCCGAGGAGATTCTTCCAAAAAGATCTTCAGACCAACATAGTTTCTCATGACTCAAATCAAAACGAGGTGGTTTCAAATTTCTCAGGAGGAGACAAATTAAGTTGATCTTGATCAAAAGGTCCATGCAACATAAAAATGGACGATAGGCAAATCTTTAGAAAGCTCATATAGAATACGAACAAGATATCAAATCGAATTAACTGTATCAACAGTAGGGAGTTCTAAAGGGAATTCAAGATTTATAACGGAGGTCAACAAAATGCGAAACGAGAGTCCAAAACTCATCCAGATATTTAACGAACGAAGGTAGAGTATACGCATAGGTAGAATGAACCTAACGTCTCACTAATCACGAATAATCCAACGGGGATTCAAATTCTAAACTTCTTAGTTACTCCCCAAGATATCCTATGCCCACAACAAGTGCACGTTATATGATGTAAGTATTATCACGTTGGTCAGACGTCATAATACTGGCATCATATAAATATGCCCTCATGATGGTCATACTTTATCTCAAGTCGAAATCAAAACCGCCTATCTTAATCCACCTAGTACTTCTACAGTCTTGAGGTCAACAAAATCGAATGCCATAGTCAAGGGAGAAAACAAAACTATTCGCAAGGGTATCACAACCTCAGATTGCCTAGCAAAAGTGAGGTACGCCGTCACAAGCATCATATCTTCCACAACTCGCCAAAATCTCTCAAAACAAAGCCGTCATCGAACATATGAAAATAAACACGAACCGAAATGCTTCTAGGGAACTTAAATCTTAAGAGGATCTTATTACTTTATAACGAAACTTAAGAGGGTCAACGGAAATGAAAGTTATTCGTCAATAACTTCGGCGTTCACAGAATCATTTTTTTTTCCCCAAACATAAAAGGTCTGCTCTCAAAAATCCGTTCGTTCAAAAACATCCAATCTCTTCAAGTCCGGTTAATCTATCTTCGTTTGTCCGTCAATCTGGAAGTGAAACAAAATCGTGTACGTATGCCTGGTTCATCAAGCCTTCTGCAGTTCTTCTTGTAATGTGATGGGGTAATGTAAATTTCTGGCACGATCTTCAAGTCCTTCATCATCCAGTCTGCTTTCCGCTCTCAATTCATCTTGGTACAACCAAGATGAATAGGTAAGTTAGACTGCATGTCTTTATTCAACTCCAGGTTCGCCGTCTTGACTAGATTTTCTTCTTCTGTATCGCCCACACTTCTGCTTTGTAAGGAACGTCTTCACTCTTCAGGTAGCCGCCGTTGTTGTCAACTCCAGGTCATGCAGTGAATTATTGCTTCTAGCTGTCCTAATGTATACGAAAAACCTTCTGTGCTATAAGGGAATATAACCGAGTCTCTTTCTGATTTATCCCAAAAATTGTTCCGCCGGAGGGTATGGAAGCTAATTTCTATTTCAACTTTTCCAAACTCCATTCTAAATCAATCTAAGCTGTTTCTCTCTGTTCACGAAATTTCTCAATGGTATCATAAGTTGCAAACATCTTCCAGAATTCTTCTGCAAAGTTCAAAAGGTTTCAATTCTCCTAACAAAGTGCAAAGATGATTTTCATGCTCTTCCTCGTCTCCGAACGTACTATTAAGTCACACAATGACCATTTGTCCAAGTACTCACAAGAAAACATTAATTGTCAATCTCATAAACGGTCGGAGTTTTAGCTAATACTATTAGCATTACTAACCGTCATAGCATTCTTTTACGGATACGGAAGGCGATTCCAAGAAATAAATCACTTTGTCATAAGGAAAACTTCACGCTCTGAAATTAAACAAACACATAATCGTTTCAGGGTGGAGGAATATTGGCTCCTAACAGTAATACAGTTCAGTTATCTCCAGTTACCATCCTTCTTTATCGCGAGCGAAACTAAAACACGCCCAGGAAATACACTTAGGTAAACTCACTTCCTGGTCTTCGGTTGCTGCTCTTCCCGGTTGTTCAACCCAACTGACATGACTCCGGACACATCTTGAAGATACCTTCGCTTAGTGACTAGACAATCTTTCGGTATCATGTCAAATCCTATTTCACGCTCGGGTGGAAAATTTGGTGGTTCAACCAGGAATCATATTCAAGAAATTCAGGGTGCCAAATAACGTTCAAGATACGATTCATTTATTGGTGTACGAAATGGGTCCTAGGGAAACTTTCATAACCGCGAAAGTAACACACGAGTCTCCAGAGTAATAGTGGTAGCAAAGGGTTTAACGATCGGTAATCGTAGTAGGGAGTTCAAAATTGTTGCCAACGTTAAAGGTGAGACATAGAAAGGGAAATTGTCAATATTTGAATGCTCAATTAACCAATTCCTTGTCAGAATAAAATCGAAGTTAATTATACAAAGAAAGACGGATCACAAATCAAATCTTTATCATTCAAAAGCGAGGGGGAAGATTTTTTATACTTGTGGTTACACACCACAAGACCTCCCTTAGGAATAGAGATGGGTGAACCGAAATCAAATAGTGTCGGAAGATTTATAGATACTTATCAAAAGCAAGAGACAAAAAGAGAATACATCAAGTACGTCATCGCCTTGAAGATTCTCAGAATGACCGAAGAGGCATCAAAATGATTGACGAAAGGATCAGAGATCAAAGTCAAAATTTGAAGATAAGGATCGAATAGTGTCAGGCAATTATTGTGCTATTCTTAATGCCTTCAAGCTACTAGGTTCAAATCTTAGGTGGTGCAAAGTATAAGCTTTCTATTTCCAAAAGTGATATCATATATCAACAGGATCTAACCAATAGTGATAATTGTCAGGATTCTCATAGGAGTAGTAATGGATCACTCAGAACTGAGTAGTATCAGATGATACACTTCATATCCGACATGAGTAATGAATTCGAAGAATGTGTCAAACACATTATGGTTGAATGACCATCTGGATGGTCGGAAAGGTATCAAACCATTTATCAAACAAATCGGAAATGGGGATTCAAAATCAGGAAGTGAAACTTAAATGGTGCAAGGTTTTCACGTAGTTCTTGAGGTATTTCAAACTTACTTGGTTACTAAACTTAAGTTGCAAGATTTCTAGCTTCTGAAACAAAAGTTCTTATAAGGCTTAGCTAAAGGCAAAGGCACGAATCAGAGTAATGCGGAAGCAATGATACTCAAACAAATACCTTATAGTCTACCCATTCCTCACCGGTCAAAACTTACGTTCCTATTGGGAAAATCTTAAAGCAATTTTCAAAGGTTGTCTTACGAGCGCCTACAGGGAAAACTTAGTGGTCCTAACTTACACAGGTCAAGGGTAAATGTATTACGAATCGCAGCCTGTCTCTCTGATACCATAAATTGTAACACCCCAACCCGATAAGGGTAAAGATGTCATAATAATGGTTTCATATTAGATCAAACAAAGCATACATCAACAATAATACAAAGGTTCTCAAGGGTTACAATGAAATTCTGAAATTTACAAGGTTACAAAGGAAACAAAAGCTAAATACTAAGTTTGCAAATGCAAATCCTTCTACAAGTCTTTACTTCAAAATAACTATCAAGGTCTTCTAAGTCCAAAAGTCTCTTCACTCATACCCAGCTTCCAACTAAACCTGCCGCGAGAAAAAGAAACGCGGCTGAGCTTAAAAAGCTCAGTGAACAGATATATAATAGACGGAAACGAAAGCAAAAGAAAACGAGCATACATGGTATAGTGCAAATGGAATAACATAAGGTATAGACAAAGAATATAATAATGATGGAATGAAAAGAAAGGAAATAAAAAAAATAAAAGGATCAGCAATCCACCACGAGCCCAGAAACAAACCAAATCACATCATCTCAAATGTAACCAAATAGAGTAGCTAGCTCCCAGATATGTGAAAGACGTGTATCGCACACACCATCAGTCACCAGATAAATATAACAATAAACAAATAACATATACAGATAACAGGTCAAATCTAGGATGCACCCATACGCCCCCGCAGACAAATCAATAATCATAATCATAATGGCCATAACAGATAATAAATAAGGGACGGAACAGTCATCACTCTCCTGCCCTAGAGTCATGTCAAAGGTGCGTCAATGACATGGACATGAAACCCTCATGCCTAGTGATTGGCTCGTAATATCAAACTGTAGGTCAAGGTCAAATGTACTATCAAAATAATCAAAAGTCATATCTTAAGGGTACATGGCAAAAGGTTCATGTCAAACAGTCCAGAAATAACTATCAAAGGTTCAAATCAGAGTTTATCAAATTAAGTTTTATATCAAAATTAAGTTCAGATTATAAGGACTACATCAAATGTTTCAGAAAAGAATTTCACAGGTTCATAATTAAAGTTCGTAGCAAAAGTTCATTTTAGAGGTTCTTGTCAAAAGTTCATTTAAAGCATTTCTTTAATCATGGTTTTCAATAAAATGATCTTTTCGAATAGTTTTTATAAAATAATCTTGCAAAACGGTTTTTCATAAAAATATCCTTTAAACTAGTATCCACAAAGGTTAACAAATGTCATATAAAAATAGTATCATATCACCACCCATAATCATTCTTTTAAAAATAACTGATTTTTCTCAAAACATTTCCAGGTCATAATTAAAAAGGTTTTCACATTTATTTACCAAAATCAAATGAACCTTCGAATGTGATTCGAATACTAATATATAACAAGGTAACGAACGAATATCAAATGGATCATTATAGAGGCTCAAAGCAAAAAGGGTCATATCGAACATCAAGGTCAAAATGAATCAAACAAACGAACCAAAGTGTAGGGGAACATAGCAATGGCTTAGGGAAATCCTAAACGAGTCAAAACAAGAGATCAAGAGAACGAAGGCACCTTACAAGAAGGGCAGAATATCTGTACCTTATTAGCAGAACACAAGGATAGCAAATGACAAGAATCAAATTACTCCTTCCTCGAACCTAATGGAGTAGAAGACAGAAGTTCAAAAGGGTTTTCAGTTATCTTTCCATTTTGAATAACTTTCTATTTTTAGTAACTTTCTAGATTTAGCAGGTTTCTATATTTAGCAAGATTATACCCTCACAAATTAGGTTAAGTCATTAATTAAGCCTTATTATGGGATTAAGGTATATTTTAACAAGTTATAAAAGTCTAGGGTTACTTATGACAAGTTTTCATAGTTTAGGGTTTTTAATTGTAATTATATCAAAGTTAAGGGTTTTAAATGAAACTATTACAAATTACTAGTTTAAACCACATAATGGATTCAGAATCCCCACTTTAGTCCTTTAAGTTTCAATATTTACACTTTTAACCCCTCCATTTAAATTAATTCAATTCGAATTACACAATTAATACAATTTACAATTTAAATCTCTAAGTTGCATAATTTACAAAAAGGACCTCCATTTTATATTTTATTCAAATACCCCTGGTCCCAAAGTATATTGCAAAAATAACCCACGACTTTCAATAATTACAAAACACCCCTTAACTAATAAAAATCCAATCGGTGTTGTTTTCTTTTTACAAAACCCTAACCATAGCTTCACCAATCATTTCCCCATCATTGATTCATCATTAAAAGCATTAATTAGACCAGGTTTTATCCAAAAATCCCAAACCCTAAATCGTGACCTAGGGTTTTTATTTCTTTCTTTGTTTTTCATAAAACCCGATTACACAAACAAAATCGACACAGGTTATTAGGGCCTTCACAATTCGAACTACCATTTTTCCCGAGTTATATATATCGTATAGTGTCCAAATAAATTAAGCCTCGCACCCAGAAAATTCGTATGAAGTGTATTCGATTTTATACTTGTTTTAAACCCTTAAAATTGTAGCGATTGATCTAGGCTTCTATAAATCGTGTAATCATTTTCCCCAGGTCTTATACTTCATATAATGTTCAAATAAAATAAGCACATCACCCAGAAAAATCGTATTACATGTTTTAGGTATTATACGTGTTTTAGGTCTTTAATTTCCAAACGATCAAATAAATGTGCATGGTTTGGTTAGACCAATTTTTATAGACCAAATATGATGTAAACAAGGTGGGAAAAATACCAGATGAAGGCTAGAATGAGTGGAAGAGGCGTAACAAATATATACCTATCGAACCAATGTCAACACCAAAATAAACACCACGAACAAACGAGCAACCCCACGACCTCCAAGTTATTTTTCCAAGATTCTTTAGGTTAAGAACAATACCAGAAAAATGCCCAAGGAATTTTAGAGAACCGTATGAATTTTTGAGAGAATTGTGTGTTTGTTTTAGGGTTTTTGGCAAAAAGGAAAATGGAAACAATATAATGCCGAGTCAAATGGGGGGTTTACAACATTTTCAGCCCAAGTTAGGTAGCAAGAGGATCACAAATTATTTGGGAAGATTTGCCAACTTGATTTGATATTATGTTAAAGTTATTTGTTTATTTAAATGATTTACAAATAATAATAACACATTTAATATAATTCGGTACATATATGTGTATGTGTGTGTTTATAAAATTTTTGTACACTCTAAAATGTTAAAATGTTGTATCATAAATTACTTGGCTTCATATCTCGTTCATTTCCAAAGGTTCGGGACAAATTTGGTGCTTTATAAACTCTTTAATCAAATTTTAAAGTTGTAGGGGCATTTTGGTCTTTTCACATGTTTTAGATTTTTGGGTATTACAGTATTCAAGTATTTATGTAATCATGAATATATATATTGCCCTAATTCTCATGATACGCAAACGTTAACAATGTACCGCACCAACGGCAAGAACAATCCAAATCAATGGCATGAGTTATGGCCCTCTATAGGAGATTTGCCGTCTTCCTATTTTGAATTCTCAAATATAATGCATTTGGTTGCTTAACCAGTTAACACAAATGGGGCATCAGCTGCTGATGAGTGTGTAGATACTCATCATTTTATTCCCGTTTAAACTGCAAAAACATTTAAAAACACTCATAAATGCTTCAAAATACAGAAAATATCATAGAATGTGTTTTTATATGATTCAGGAACAAAAAGATTGAAAACAGGTGAAAAACGAGCTAAGTTTACAAAATTAACAATTTTAGTCCCTGAAGTTTCATAAATTGGCAGAATTAGTCCCTGAAGGTTTAATTTGGAAGATAAGTCAACATGAATCCTTGGGAAATCAAACATGTAAAACCCTAAAATCTGAAAACATGAAAAATGACCAAAATGCCCCTGCACGTTAAAAATTTAAATTAAAGGCTTATAAAGTATCAAAACAATTCCAAACTTCTGGCAATACACGAGATATGTTACCAAATAATTTTAACGACTTCATTTAACATTTATACAAGTGACAAAATTACTAAAATACCCCTATTAGCACCGAATGGATTTATATGTAATATTAAGGTTATTTAAATAAGGTAAATATGACAATTATGGAATGAATCAATCCCCATAATTTTGGCTAACCTAATTACGAAATTCCTGGTCCTTCTCCCCCCCATTTGATTCGGTTTACCCATTTTAAAACTCAATCACATTATCTCTTTTGTAAACCTAATTGCCGAGTGAATTTACACACACAAACAAAATCATTTGGCCTCCAATCGACACCCTAAAATCCCTAGACCATTTTTCTGTGATTGATCATCATCCAAAGGAACTAGGAAAAATACCATTCGAATTATTTGAAGCTTGGTCCGATCTTGGTGAATTATTTCTTTGTCGCTAGAACAAAATAAGGTATGGATCGAATTAATTCTTGCGACCTCCTAAAAATTCGTTTCTTATTTTTCTTGTGTTCCTCACATCATATGTGACCTGTGAAAATTGGTTTCATGATTTTTAGATCGTTTTTGAAGTCGTGGTGATTTTTGACCCGTTTTGGCTAATCGCGTACAAAAGAATTCGTACACCTCATTCCACATGTTCAAATCTGGATTTGGTATTTTTCTCAGACCCTATATATGTTAAGAACATCAAATAAAATGTATAAGTCGATCCATGCATGCTTATTATAATATTTGTGAATTAAATCTTAAAAACGTGTATAAAACATAAATAATTCAATCCGAATTTTTGAGGCTCCTTATTTATTTTATTTGGACTCTACATGATCATAAAAATCTGGGAAAAATGTTACTTCGAATTATTGGGGCCTAATCGAATTATTTGTGGATTTATTTGGTTTACCGATTTAAAGAAAATAAAGAAGAAAAAGAAATAAAATGTAAATCGATTTAGGGATTATACTTTTGGGGCTGTTTTTGAGTGATTAAATGATGATTAATGATGATCTAATGATTGGTAAATGAATTGTATTTTTAGGGTTAGGGTTTTGGCTAATTAAAGTGTTATACGATTGGTTTAAATTGTTTTGGGTGAGTTTTGTAACTTTTAAAACTCAAGGGTTATTTTTAGAAACTTATTTTGGAACATGTACCTACTGTATAAAATATAAAAAGAGGGGGTCTAGTGTCATTTTTGTATTTTAAAGGATTAAAATGTTTCTAGGGTTTAATTAAGGTACGAATTATAAAATAATTAAATGGAGGGACTAAACTTGTAATTTCTGGAAACTTGGGGCTGTTTTGAGCAATATAATCTATTCAGGGGGTTATGTGTAAATTTGGTGATTTAATGGGTTAATATGTAATTATTAATAATATAAGGTTGAAATTGTAAAATAAGGGACTAAATATGTAACTTTGAAAACTAGAGGGACCTATTGTGTAAATTCTGTAAAATTGAGGATACATTCTTATAATATGATAAAATGAGTGACCATTGTGAAACTTTGATAAATTAAGGGTCTAAAGTGTAACTACGAACAATTGAAGGGTTAAAGTGTAACTTTTGAAACTAAAGGGGTATAAAGTGTAAATTATGAAACCTAAAGGACTAAAAGAGTAACTTGATGAATCTAAAAGCTAAAATGGAAAGTTACTTAAAAGGAAGGGTTTGTAATTCTTGTCTACCCCTCTAGGTGTGAAGAAAGAGAGGTCCTGATCCACTCTGTGTCATCCATTTCTGATTTGTGGTTGCTTCTGGAATAAGGTACAGATATTCTGACCTTCTCTGTAAGGTTTCCTATGATTCTTTTCTGATCTATTAAATCTCTGATTTGATACTCTGTTACGATCCTTTGCCATGACACCTTTGCTTCGACCTTTGATCTCTGATTTTGGGACCTATGATATGAAGACCTTTTTGATATGAGATGGAAATGTTTAAGTAAAGTATTTTGAAAGGGTTTTTTTCAAGCATGATATATTGACTTTAAGAAAACTATTTTTGAAGTTCGTTTTATGAAAACTATTTGAAAGACCATTTATGAAAACTATTTTGAAGGATTGTTTTAAATAAACCTTAAGAGAAAACCTTTTGAAAAGTACTTTTGATATTGAACCTTTTGAGGATTTGACCATCTGATACTTTGACCCTTTTGGATATTGATCTGGGATATTTGATCTTCTGATATGAACCTTCTGATATGACCTTTCTGATGTGACACTCTGATTATGATATGAACCTTTGACCTTTGACCTTTGACTCCCAGTTTGATACCCGAGCCAAAATGTGTTACCTAGCCATGAAGGTAACATGGCCGTGTCTATGATGCACCACTGGCATGACTCTTGTGTGGTCAGAGTGATTAACCACACCGTCCCTGTTCTGTTCTAATATGTGCACACTATATGATTATGGCCGATATTTCTGTTTTGGGGGCGTATGGATGCATCCTAGATTTGTTCTGTTATGATATGATATGTTATGATATGATTTGATTTCTGGTGACTGACGGTGGGTGCAATCCACGTCTTTCATGTTCTGGGAGCTAGCTACTCCATATATTTCTGTTGGATACATGAGGCCACCCCTCATATTATCTGGTTACTTGAGAGGCATCCCCTCTGGATTTCTAATATGGTTACATGGATATGATATTTCTGTTTCTGGGCTCGTGGTGGATTACTGTCCTAAACCTTTACTCTCTCTCTCTCTCTGTACCTTGACTTATCTATTTCGTTATACTGTATATGTTCTTTTCCTTTTACTTTCATATCTCTTGCTTTCGTTTCCGTTTATTATATATCTGTTCACTGGGCTTTTTAAGCTCAGCCGTACGTTTCTTTTCATGTACGGCAGGTTTTAGTTGGAAGCTAGGTTGTTATTAGAGAGGACCTTGAACTTAGAAGACCTTGCTAGCTAAATTGGATTAGAGAGGATTTGAAAAGTTATATTCAGACTTAGTGATTATTGTATATCTCACTTGTAACCTTGTAATTTCAGATTTTGTTTGTAACCCTTGGAATCCTATTGTATTATTTATGTCATATGCTTGTGTTTGTTCTGATAAGAATCCGTATCTGTGACACCTTTGCCCTTGTCGGGTTGGGGTGTTACAAATCAAACATGTTCACAAATGGTCCTTGGAAGCAAATTCTATTTTTGGCAGCTTTAGTCCCTGGATTTTCAGAAGATACATAATTGGTCCCTAAGTTTTACCTAAAATCCAAAACTAATCCTATCCTTATAAACCTACCCAACTTAAATAAACCCAGCTGCTAAATAAAACCCAACCCAACCCAAATTATAAAACCCCAGCCCAACACACAAACACCAGCCCATTTACCCTTTGTTTAAATAAAACCCAATACCCCGGTTTGACCCCAGTCAAACCTTTCCCTTTCTCCCTAAACCGCCAAAACCAGTCACCAATACCACCACCATTTTCCACCGCCTTATCTCTGACAAACCCACCACCTTCCACCTATCCCACTTCACCTAACAAACCAAAATACATTAAATGCTTCTTCTCCAGTACACTCCATCAGAGATAGTGGATTTTTCCACTATCTCAATTTTGGCGCCAAAATCCATTTCAACGATTGAGATGATGTCAGAAGGATCCAAAGGTACAAGAATGATCAGAAGAAGATAAGAAGCTTATCCCACCTCAGTGTAGTATATATAGGTCCCTTTGTAAGCCTTAATGGCTAAGTAGTTAAAAAGTAGTTAATGTAGCATAATCGTATTTCTTATTTAGTCTTTATAATTTGTAATTTCAAAGTTCAGTTGTTAATTCAAGTGTTGTTTAAGTTAATTGTTACAAGTTAAATCAGTTGTGTACTCAGTTTCATGTTTAATAGAAATTCAAGTTTTCTTATAATTCGTATTAAGCTCTTTAATGTTAAGAATCATTCACAAATACTCCCCACCCTTGCTATAAGCTTATATAAGCTTATTATAGCTTTTGTAAGCTTATATTAGTGAAGAACTGTTCTAAATTCAAGAAATCAAGAAAGTCAATGAAAGTCAAATCTAGCTCACAATAAGCTGTTCAGAAGAGAAAAGCTATTTAGGAAGGCTTTTTCTGGGTTTTCTAGCTTGTGTGAACAAGCTAGAAGTGTTCTTGGTCCTTGTTCCCTTGTTCTATTAGCAAAATCAGTTGTAAGCTTTTTGAATTTTTAGCCTTAAAACTTAGTTTACTGTACAATAGCTCATTTTTAGCTTATTATTGTTGTTTATTGCTTATTACTAGTTTCTAGTTATATTTCATCACTTACTTCAGTTTTAAATAGTCATTGTCTTTATTTTACTTAAAATCACTTAAAAAACCAAAAACAGCCAAATAAGGCATAGCTTAATCTACTGCTTATTTACCTTTTAAAAGTTGCTTAATATAGTCAATATAAGTTAGTGAATCAGTTATAACCAAGAATCATTGTTAAAATTGGCTTTTCTATTTGAAAAACCACAACAGACCCTCAAAAAGGGGTGTTTGGTTCATAGCTTAAATTGGTCATTCTAGCTTGTTACTGTTCATTGACCATAGGCTCAACTTTGATCTTGCTTTAAATGGATTAGATAAGCTGTTAGTGATAGATTTTAAGCTGCTTTGAAAGTTTTAAATAGTTTGCATCAGTAGGTGAGTTTTTATAAGCTCAACTGTCCAAATAAGCTCCAATAAGCCACAAGCTCATTTGGCCCTTAACTTTGGCTTCTTTAAAGTCCTTTCAAACTATTTAGTGCATATCAAAAGAGTTGGATTGGATTTGTGCCTTCTGCACAACTTCTGCATACACAGACTCAATATATACTGAGCAGTCTAGCCACTTTTAAGCTACTATTCTCAGCTTGTTATTAGCTTATTCCATTAAGCTGAGACCCTGATTTTTGGTTTGCAAGTAGTTCACCTAGCTAGCTTTTAGTTTTTGTGCTTGGATTCCATTTCATAGCTTATTTAATAGCTTAAAATAAGCCTGCAAATTTCCCCATTTCACTGCATCAACCCTGCAATTAGCCCTGCACAAAACTCAGTTGCTAACACCACCTGATCTAGTGCTTAATTGGAGTTCAATTAGCTTGTTAGAATTGGGGCTTTTTGGTTTTTAGTATACCCAGTAGTGCTAGCAAGGTTTTGCCCCCATATTATTCCACTTATCTGCTTATTTGAATTGCTTATTGTGCTCTGCAAGTTGGTGGTTTTACCACTGTTTCTGCATAATTTTTGATTCTGCTCAAGCGCTTAATTGGCTTATTCTGTGGGTTAAGCTGTTTGATTTAAGTTTTTTTGTGCTTATATAAGTTGTTTAAACTAGTCCTGAGCCTTTGGTAAATTTTTGAGCTTATTAGCTTATTTTTGGGCTTATTCCCAATCTGCTTATTAGCCCAACTGCTTATTAGGGTTTAGTAAACTTTTGATTTTAATTTTCCTATATTAGGAATATTATTTTAGACTTATCTTGAATTTTTCATATTTTTCCTAAGTCATTTACTATTTTTAATCTTTTAATTAGTTTAAATTAGTAATTAAATCATAATAAATAGAATAATAATCATAAAAATATAATTTTAATTTTCAAAATTTTCTTTTATTAAGTAAAATCTAGGAAAAATATAATCATCTCTGTAGACCTTAGGAAAAATAAAATATAAAATAAGTGATAGTTTCTATTTAATAAATTTTATCTTTTTAAAATTTTTAATTAAGCACTTTTCATTTTTATAAATTTCTTAGCTTCTTTTCACCTCATAATATTTATAGAAAAGTTTTAGATTTTTCTTTGTTCATTTAGTATTTATTATAAATTAAAATAGTTTAAAAAGTAATTAAGTAATAAATAATTAATAATAATTAGTTAAAAAGTGTTTAATTTTCTTTTGTATATTTGTTTTTTATATATTAATTAGAATTAAGTAAAAATCAAAAATCTCATATCTAATCATCAGTCACTCTAATCTAAAGCTTAAACATATTGCCCATTCCATCCTCGTTGGGAAACGATCCGGGTAATCACTTACCTGGTTTCACACTACACACAACCGTGAGTTTTTGAAAGTATCATTTTTTACAAAGGGGTGATTTGTATTTATTCACGTGTATCTGTCATTGCATAATATTTATATATACGTTTTAGCACGGATCAACTGCCAATAGATCTATTCACTATATTCGCGTTCACTCGCAAGTGATTAATGGTTCATGATATGAGGGACTTGAACTAATGGCAAAAGAAATCGTAACTTAGGTAATATAAATCAGTTATAACATTCAGAAAAGTAATTTGAAATTAGTTTATAGCATTTATCTCCCCCAAAGAGTTAAAACAAGTATTAAAAGAATAGGGGCTATGACTCACCTTAAGCGTATCTGGCAAGGTGGAATTACGAAACTAAGTAAGATTACGGATGAGATTACGGAAATGGCTTCAACACAGATCCTGAATAAATAGGGAAGTCTAAGAATTTGACCAAATACGAATGATGGATGTGATAACGAGAACGAATAACGATTTGATCGTTAGAGTGAGAATGTGATATGCTTAAAATGCTTAAAGTTCAAAAATAATATTACGTATAATATTATCTTGTTTTAAAATCTCGTTATATATATAATTAACGTAAAGTTAAGTCGTTAAATTTCTAGTTATAATAATTAACGAAATCGTAAATAATACGTAAATAAAATGTACAAAATGCATATGACGTGATGGGGATATCGTAAAATGGAAAATAAAATAAGAATGTAAATATAATATGTTGGTCCTTGTCCTTTTCCAGTTTTTACACTTTTTACCCTAACGGTGTTTGCGTTGCACCGTTAGTCCTTTATTAAATATAATTTACATTTATAGTCCACTACTTGTCCAATATTACAATCCGAGCTTGGAAGTTAATAATATGTCAATTTCTACCTTAATGATTCTGTTTTTACAGTTTCAGTCCCTATTTTTAGCAGTTGACAGTTTTGGTCCTCCTAGGTGACTTTGCGTTACATTTTCAGTCCAAAAGTACAAAAAATATGGGAAAAAGTTGGCGAGCTTTTCTGTGACTTATTTAAGTTTAATAAAGCTTATTTTAACAGCTTATAGGGTCAGTAGCTTATTTATCCATCATTGGGATTTTAACGAGCCAATTTTAAGGCCCAATAACATTTTAAAAACCGTACGCATTGAGACGAGTTGAGCTCATCAAAAATATCATTTTTCATGTTCTAAATTCATATCAAAAAGCCTAGATAAGCTAGCTTATCTCTAGCATTCGAAATTAGCTTAATGGGCTTAACAGCCAACATCGCAACTTTGTGACAGTTTTAGAAATGATTTTGTCGATTCACTTTGCTTGATTTTAAGGGTCTAAAGGTGATTATTTTTACAAGTTGTTTTATGAAAGTTGTAGCTAGTTATGTCGTCTATTAGGTCGAATAAAAATATGGCATGATCATTAAGTCGAATTGTGAGATATGCGATTGATTATATGGCGACATGGAACAGTTTATACATGCAAAACACTTGGAATATTTCCAAGTGTTTTCCAGTTTTGATTTTTACGTGTGAGTTACTATACGAATGCTTTCGAACCATGCATGTAACGAAACTTTAAACGTGAAAGTGGTGTGAGTAGTGACTCCTAAGCCTTCCACGATGGAGGCATGTCACTTTTTGTGTTCTATGTATAATCGTATGTACGTAAATAAATGAATAAAAACTATACGTTCGAGTGAGAGTTTTAAACGATGCATAGGAAGAAAAATAATGTGGAAGATGAATGGAGATGGGTTCGTGGGTACTTACCACACCTCTAGAGGTGGTAGAGACTTGCAAGAGTCGAATGGAACACAAGGAAAAATAATCACGCTCGCTAATGTTACTAAACGTTTATATGTAATAACTCGTTTTCTTCAAAAATCTTCCAAACGATCTAGTGATAATTTCTGGTCTTCCAGGGAGGTTTTTATGAATGAATAAGAGTTAGAAAAGTGGTATTTGATGAGTGATAGAAGGTGGTGAGGCTAGGGATATTTATATTAGAAATTGTGTATACGTATGGATTCGAATGATTGAAGAAACAACTCCCACTTGCTTCTACTGTACTAAGTCAGTGAATGAGAGGTTTTCTAGTGAAGTTCCTGACATTTCAAGACTTTAGAAGGAGTTGTGAGTGAGTAGCAAAGTTAGAATTGACTTATGTGATTTATATGTGTCGACTTGTATATATTAAATGTACACCGTTCGGTCTTAATGTGTAGTATGATTTCCTGGTTCATAAATCTTACTTATTAACATGAAATTAGGCTAGAAATATTATTAGGCGAGGGTGGAATCAAGTTGGAGTCAAAACGGTTACGTATTGAATTTTTAGTTATATCGAGTTGGGTGGATTTTGGCCGAATGCTTTGCCTTTCAAAAGCATATCAAATCTCGACATCCAAGTCTGAGATTCGACATACTTATAGTTGGCTAGGTGGTGAACGAGATGATGTAAAAATATTCCTAGGTCGCGTTTAAAATTGGAACGAACGAGAGGCGTTTTGAAGAGGGTCTTGATCGGTTTCTACATGAAATAACAAAGAAAATAAAAGAAAGGAAGTTGGGCTGGGTGAATAGTGAACGAAAGGGTATGTTGGGCTGGAAAGTTTTCTGGCCCAATTAGTATATTTATTTTAGTGTAAATTGTAATTTGTGAAATAATTAAGCTTTGTGAATTAATTTAGTTTTCGTAATATGCGTTTGAGCTCATCCCGTCAATTGGTGAATTACGTGATGACGTTAAATAATATAATAAATAAAATTTTAAATTTTCCCGTATAAATGGTGATTAAAAATAATGACGAAGATTAATATATAATTAACCGTTGTTAATTATAAGGAAATTTTGCAGTTTGCTACATCTACTCTCAATCTACAACCAAAAATTAACAAAAACCCAGATCGAGAACATATCTATAATCACGATTAAAGAACACAAGAGTTTTGTGGCTTCAAGATCTTTAATTAAAGGTCTTGGGTAGGTTTATGATGATGTGTTATGTTTGTTTAATTAAAACCGAAAGGAAAGATTGGATTCGAACACTTATTGTTCTTGTTCATTCTTGAGCATGTTTCGGATATTTAATGTCTATGTCTTAAAACTTTTTTACTCGCAAGTTTGGTGGGATGGTGGTGGCGGTGGTTTTGGTGGTGACAGTGGCTATGGTGGTGGTCGTGGCGGCTATGGTGGAGGTGGCGGATATGGAGGTGGACGTGGTGGCAACTATGGTGGTGGTGGTGGTGGTGGTTATGGTGGAGGTGGTAGTGGCGCAGTTGGTGGCTATGGTGGAAACAATTATGGTAGTTATGGTGGTGGCTTTGGGGTTGAAAGTCAAAGCTTTGGCAGCAATGATAGTTTTACTAGTGGTGGTGCCGATGCTGGAAACTCTTTTGCTGCCGAAGATGGTCCGGTAGAAGGAAGCTTCAGAGACAATGATGAGCCTAATGACTTTGCCAAAAGGGCATGATTTATGCTACTTGAGTTTATTTTCAACTGGACTGCTGTTTGCAGCTTATTATGGTCTGTTTATTTTGAAGTGTTTTTTGAACGTGGAATGTAACCTTAACTATTGTGGTCTCAATCGGTTGAAACTTAATTCATGCTTGTGAGAACAGTTAGTGTTCTTGTGGGTAGGTTTATGATGATGTGTTATGTTTGTTTAATTAGTTTCTCATATTTAATCTTTTTGAGTAGGCATAGTTAGAATCAGAGTAAATTATTGTAACACCAACAACTTATTGTGACTAATTAGCTTAGATGCACATTCATGTACCCTCTTAGTTCTTGGTTATTGATTTCAAGTCTGGAAGATTTCATTTCTATTATTATAAGTTGGTAAAGTGAACTACAAAGATTTCATTTTGAGGTTATGTAAAATATGAAATTACGGTTTGCTTATTATCATGTAATGGATCTTTGAAGGATGAAGTAGTTGCTGGTGTTTTTTATTTGAATTTCCTGATGTTGTAGTGGTTTGGTGGTGATGGTGGGTAGGGGTGCAAACGAGCCGAGCTACTCGCGAGTTACTCGAGCTCGACTCGATAAAAAGCTCGAAACGAGCCGAGCCTTGTCGAGCTCGAGCCTAAAAATCAACTCGTTTACTTATCGAGCCCGAGCTCGAGCTTCGCTTATCGAGCTCGAGTAGGCTCGTCGAGCCTTATCGAGCCTTACGTTAACTTAAAGCCACTAATAGTTCTCTAACAGCCCAATTTAAAATAAAGTCATAGCCCATGTTTAGTCCAATAAGAGTAACCCTAATCTCACGGGTATAAGAAAAAAAAAATTTACCCTAACATTTCATTTCATTTTGTATCCGCCCCCATCACACCTTATGTCTCCCACCAAACTCAGTCATCATCACAAAACTCATATAGTCTCATCTTCATCTCAGATTCACCATCAACACACATAACTGATCTCTATTTCATCCTTCAATAACTATAACCGATCTCATATACACAAATCCGTTAGATCTCTTGGTTACCAATAACCCACTTTTGATATATACCGTTTCTTTATAATCGGATATTTAAGTGAAGTGAAAGCTTCAAAAAAATCAGTGATGATATATGTTCCATTAAAAAATCTTTAAAAGATTAAAAAAAACAGAACAAGGTCGCGGCACAAGATCTTTTATAGGTCACGGGTAGGTTTGATTGTGTTGTCTTAGTTTTTGTTTACCATTTAAGCCGAATGAAAGGAAGAGAGAAACATGTTTGTTTTTCTTCTTTCTGCAAGTGTTCTGATATTAAACAAGAGGCTTGTGCTTCTCACAGATCTATGATGCATTGTTGGTATATATATAAAAAGATCTTGAAATCTCAAATGAGATACGTGATATACCACACAACACTGAGATCTTTTTTAGTTTTTCATTTTGAATCTTGAAGCTTGTAGATTGTATATGTGAGTTGGTCGTGAGGTTGCATAGGCTGTTATTATGAAATGGTTAAGCAGATAAAGCGAGCTCGAGCCTCGTGAAAAACATATTTTTTATTTACTCGAGCCTTATCGAGCCGAGCTCGAGCTTTGTGAAAAGTATACGAGCCGAGCTCGAGCTCGAGCTCGAAAAAAACATGACGAGCCGAGCTCGAGTATAGTAAAGCTCGGGCTCGGCTCGGCTCGTTTGCACCCCTAAACTCTCTATCGGATGAAAGGGAGCGAGCAAGTGTAGGTTACTCCTATAATGTTGGGTCTTAGAGCCAGTAGAGCGCAGTACAAGTGAATGGAGTTGAATTTACCATTGAAGAAATCTATTTGCTTAATTGGTGGGATGGAGGTGATGGTGGGATCGTGAAAAGACCTAATTACCCCTCAAGTTTTAGTCACTTAACCAGGGTTCATGGTCAAACTAAGGAAAATTATGGTCAAGGGACTAAACCCGTTATGGGTCGCAACATTAGGGACCAGATTCGTTAAAAATTTCATACAGGGACGAAAACTGTTAAACCCGGTCGAGTATAGGGACGATTTTTGATATTAACTCATATTTTAACGTTGATAGTTGAGTTGACTCGGCTCAGCTTGATTACATTTTGTATTTGTATTCAAGCCACTATTGATCAGTAAGCATGTTGGTTTAGGTGTGGAATGCGAGGTTGAAAATCAAAGAAGGTTTGGTTTATAGCGTGAGTTTAGTTTTAAATTCAGGAATGAAATCCGCAAAAGTAGTTTAGTACCTACCAAAGTGAGAGTGGAATTATGGTTGGTTGCAAACTAAACAACGCAATAGTTTGATGTTTTAGTAATGTACAGACTTACATTTAGGGGGTGTTTGATAGCCCTTTAATGAAACTATTCAGAGAAATCAGATACAATGTTGTTTAACATGTTATTATTTGTCTCTGGATCATTCCACGTGGCTTTGAATGAAGCAGCACCAAATACCTCCCTTCATGATTCAGTGACAAGAAAGTTGTAATAATGACATGTACAGTGCCTTTTTTTTTCACAATAAATATAACTTATATTTTTTTTAAAGTAACCTATTAGAGCAAAACCTCCTTATATATTTTCCTCCTATCACATTTTTTTTATTCCAAGCTATCTATATATATATATATATATATATATATATATATATATATATATAGAATCTAGATCAAATGAGAACTTTCTTAAAGTTGTAAAAATGAGAACCAACTAAAGTCTGATAAATGACACTCTCATTAAAACAAAAATAAAAATTTAATTAATTATAACTGAAATTGTTAAAGTTTCGATGATTTTCTTTTTAAAACAGACGAAATTTAGGTGATACACTTTGATTCGACGAGTAATGTGTATCAGGTTTTCGTATGTGTATTAGTTTATTTAGTGGTTTATACGTATTAGGTGTATCAATTTATTTATAAAATGTCAGCTTTTTGAGATTTTGATATGTCGGTACAAAATTTATAATTATGTATCAGTAATACAAACTCATGTATCAGTTGGTTATTACTTGCAAAAATGTTAATTTGTATTAATATTTTATTTTTGTGTGTATCATTGCTAAAATGGTTATTCATAAATGTTTTTAGTGGCTGTTTAGACTAGTTCTCATTTTAACAACTTTAAGAAAGTTCTCACATTAACTCTCCCCTATATATATATATATATATATATATATTATATATATATATATATATATATATATATATATATATATATATATATATATTAATTTTTAACTTTTAATAGGATACCCTTTTTAATAAGTTGATTAATAAGTTAAGCACAACTTTTACATGATTGTAACATTAAACAAAATTAAACTTCGAACTATACAAAATATAATAATCATAATAATTTTTTTCAAAACTATGATATCTATAATTAATGTAATTTAGTAATTAATATTTGAAAAGAATTAGGTAATAAAAAAAAGGTTTAAACAATCATTTTTGTCATTCAGTCTATCCATATTAAAATTTTGTCAAACACTGTATTCTCATTCAGAATCAAAGTCATTCAGAGCTTTAAAATCATTCAATGATTAGAGTCATTCAGCGCTAAATCATTTTGATTTATCAAACAGCCCCTTAGTGTATGTTTTCATCTAGTTCAATTGTAAAAGTGGTTAATTGATTACAAAATGTGTTTTAGTATTTAGAGTAAAATACACCGTTGGTCCCTAAACTTTTCCAAAAGCATTGCAGGGGCCCCAAAGTTGGGAAAATCATCGCCGTGCGTCCCTTTTTCAAGTTTTTTTGGCCGATTGCGTCCTTTGACCCGTAATCCGCTGGTCAACGCCGTTCCATTCAGTTACGTTTTGTTTTTAGCACCAGGGCATAATCGTCATTTCGCATTGACGTGTGAGTAAGTACAACGCGGCTTCTGCAGTTGCTATAGTAACTGTATGTTAATAAAAGCTAAAGTTTTTCACCACTCATCCCTAAACTCTCCTCTCTCTCATAAAATCTTATCCTAATTATTTTCGATCAAATCTTAACAATGGTGCGTTGCAGATGTGGTAGGCGGGCGGTCGTAAGAACCTGTTGGAACAATGTGAACGCCGGAAAGTAACACGGAAGGCGTTACTATGGTTGTTCTATTGAGGTGCGTTAATGGATGGGTTTCTTTAAGTTAAAATGTCACGTTTAGTTTAATCATGGTTTAAGTTTAATGGTTGTTTTAGATTAAAAGTTTATTTTCAAGTTATGAGTTTAAGCGTCAATGTCTTAATTTTTGCTTTTTAGGGATCCACATGTCCCATCAATGGGTGGTACGATCCACCAATGCAACCAAGAGCAAGGGAGGTGATCCTCTACTTGAGGAGGCACCTTCACCGTAATGAGGTGGCATTACAAGAATGCCAAGCCGGCCTCATGGCTGAGACATTGGAGGCTGTCAACGCGGGAGACAACGCAATCGAGCTAAAGGCTGCTCACCAAGCATCCCTAGCTAATCTCCCTCTTGAAAAGGAGAAAGTTTGTCGTTTGAGGAACTTGTGTGTATTCTCCTGGATAGTCAACGTTTTAGTTTGCATACGGTTTATTTAGTGTCTTTAGAAAGACACTGCTTTTTGTGTTTTGGAAACCTTACTAGAAAGTAGAAGTCATGTAAAGTAGTTTGTTTTGTGTGTTTAGGAAGCTTCAATGTAGTTTGACTAATAGAAAGCATTGAATTCATCTACTTTGGTCACTGGCTAAGACTATAAATATGTTATTCCTGTGCTGCCTTTATTGGTTTACTAGTAGCTTAGCGACACAAACATTATCCAAGTCACAAACACATATCCAACTCACAAACACATATTCAACTCACAAACACAGATTCTCCCTCATCCATTTATGATTCTTCATTGGTCTTTGTCACAGTAGAAAAACATGATCCAACTCACAAACACAGATTCAAGACAGATCCAAGTATCAAAGATGGAAGAAGTATCAAATATGGATGAACAGACACCACTTTCAAGTATGAACATAAACTTGCTCTGGTGTTGTTCATCCATTGTTGATTCTTCTTTGCTCTTTGTCAAAATACAAAAACGTTATCCAAGTAAGAACGCAAGCTGGTAAATTGACTATCCAATAGTCAATTTTCATGTATAATGAAAGCAATTGACTTTCTTAAAGTCAACACTTATAAGTATCTGTATGAACTTGCAACAATAGGTAGAAACTGGATAAAGTGGCAAATGGATACATTTAAACCTCAATTAATCCCATAGACTAGCATGATATGATTTCTTACAAAATGCAAATTGGATATATTTCCAAATGCATAAAATTTTGTAGTCTACATAGTTCAGTAACACACATTGTTAAAAGATATAAAATATTGTCTAGGAATTACATATTCGATGAAAACCATTGTCTCTGAAATACTTAACCAACATTTTTTTGTGGTGAAGCCATATTTTCTGCTATAATCTTCTTCCTAGTCCACAATTGTTTTGGAGCCACATCAGAAGCAGCATCAACTTGACTTCCAGATTCAGGCTGGACCACACTTGCTTCAAATTGACTTTCAGACAGACCACAGGTTTCATGCACATGACCTTGAGATTGAGCATCAGTTTGACATTGAGCTTGTTCAGTTGCTTCAAAGTTGTTACCTTTAACCTTGGTCTTCTTCTTTGATGTCACTTTCTGCTGGGATGAAGCTGTTTTTTGTGACTTGTGGGTACTTCCTTGACTTCCTGTTACACCTCCTTGCCCAAGACATGTTTTCTTGTTGTGTCCAGCATTGCCACAAGTACCACAAACTATACTCCTACTAGACTGTGACAACTTACTATCTTTATCATTGATGAACTCAAATAAATACATTTTATTACTATCATTTATCCTATTAATTTGACTTGTTTTACTATATTATGTATGAGGATTGATACTTAATCGTTTACTTTTGTAATTCTCAGGTGAAAACAAGCATTTGGTGAAACTTAGCGATTTTGGACTAATTATGGAGCAAAACATGCAAGAAGTTGAGAGTCTACTGAAATGAAGAAGATCAAGACTGATCTGCTCCAGATGTGCCGCATCTCACTCATTACATACGGCGCATCTCTATCATTATTTCACCAGATACGATCCAAGATACAAGAGGACATGCGCCGCATCTAATCATGGAGTTACACCGCATCTTCTGGCGGTGTACGAATATTCCTGAATATTATAATCTTGGACCCCACGCGAAGTTAAGTCAATGCGCCGCATCTACTTACTAGATGCGCCGCATCTCACCTCAGACAGAAACTATAAATACCCCAAGACCAGACGAATTCCAGAGCTTTTTTCAGTGCATTATTTTAGATTCGAAGACCGAAGCAGAAGAACCCTAGGACGAATTCAGTCAAGGCAGCAGCACAAGACACACCAAACGAAGATACAAGAGCTGTAAGAAGGTGTTGCATGTGTTTAATTCATTAAGTAGTTTTGTTTTATTGTGTTAGCAAACTTTAATTCATCAGGATTGATGGGCTTGTGTTATGTTATCATTCACTTCAACTCCCCTTAAAATTACTTTCCCATCGATTAAAGTTTATATGTTGATGTCTTTGGTTACTACTTATTAGTGCATTGATCACCTCTGTGTTTATTAGTGGCTTGTGTAATGTGGCAACGGAAAGGTTGCACTCCCACGGTTATTACTAAATTGATCACTTAGGAATAACTTTTAGACATAAGTCATCATTAAGGGTTTACTCGCCGATAAGCTTAGGACCAACGAGAAAGGATTAACTACATACACTTCATATAAAGCTATCAATAAAACAAGTGACAAACTACTTAATTATAAGGACAGCCCTCTTATTGTCTCGAGTATTTATCTGTGTACGTGTGTGCTACTTGCTGATTCGTGCCTATTGGTTTATTTTACTATTTAATTGCAAACAAATCGTGCCAGTCTCTCAGGCTGAAACCCCCTTGCGTTAGGATATTAAAATACTGATTAGAATAACGAGATAATACGTTCCACTCTTAGTGATCGACACTCTACTTACCATTATATTCATACTGACCGGGTACACTGCTCGTTAAGTGTGTGTGTTATTGATAAGTCGGCTAAATATAAATTTAAAACTTGAGTAGGCATTAAAACTGCTAAACCGCAACGACACACGCAGCACATCAAGTTTTTGGCGCCGATGCCGGGGAGTGAATTGTTATTATCTGTTAATTTGATTAGTATTTTAATTAGGTTTTTCTTTTTATTAGATTAATTGCATCATTGTATTATTTTGCATATTTGTTGTTTTGTGTGTTATTTGTTTGCCTTTATTTTTGTTTTTGTGTTTATTTTTATTTGTGTGTTTTAATTTTTGTTTTTATTTTTCGTATTTTTTCTGTTCTGCTATCGTTGTACTGTGCTAAATCAAACGATACGGCGCATCTGATCTCTCAGATACGGCGTATTGCGTTTAATTTTTTTTTTAAATACAACGCGTTTAATTAATTCGATACGACGCATCTTTTCCCCAAGATACGGCGTATCTGTTTTTAATAAGAAAATTTTTCTAAGCGATAAAGTAATACGACGCATCTGCTTTAGCAGATACGGCGTATCTTTTATTTTAATTAAAAACAGTTTTCGAATTATTAAACAGATACGGCGCATCGATCTCTGTCGATACGGCGTATCCTCTGAATCAAAAATCTCGTATTTTTAAACGTAACGAAAATACGGCGCATTAACTTTCGTTAATACGACGCATTTAATTTTAAATAAATATCGATTTTTGATTAATTAATTAGATACGGCGCATTCATAAATTCTAAGCGGCGTATCTATTTTCTGGATAAAGTCTGATTAAATTTTAACGATTATAAGATACGGCGTATCCAACTTTTTGGATACGGCGCATCAACAGAAGATATCAGAAACTTTTATTTTACTTTGATCGTTTCACCCTTCTTTTGCACAAGTAAGTTTTTATTTCAGGAAGATGGAAGATCCGGATATTACAATGGAAGAATATATCAGACTTGGAGAGGAAAGAGCCTTGAGCAATAATGGGATCTACGATTGGGAAAGAGCAAGATATGGTGCACAAGTCATTGATACGAAAGAAATCACTATGGAAGAATACTTGATTCTTGGACGAGAAAAGTCAAGGAAAGAAAGAAACAAATTGCCGTTTCAACACACTTGGTGTATGTCGAATGATGATGAAGAAGATTCGTATACAATGAAACCAATTCCGGCAATTGTTATTGATAGTACTTTTTCTCCGGAGATTGCACAAGATGATGTGTATACGGAACCTTACGTTGAAGAATATTCTGCAATCGTATTACCACCATTAGACAGTCCTACGGATGAAGATGAAAAGTATTCTAATTCTGATTTCGAACCATTTGACGCCATAGTTTATGATGACATACCTCAACCAGATTTTGACCCAACGAGGGATTTTGAAGAAATCTGGGATTACTTAATGAAGGATGAAATTCGGGACGATGCTGAAATTGCAAGACCACTAGTTGAAGATAGAGATTCACGTGACGAATTGGAGTCACTTACAACACAAAGTGGTACAAATTTATTTAATATTATTAATCCCGTTACTAATAATCTTGTTAGTTTTCCTGAACAGGTTGCAAAACAAAAAGATGATGAAGTGAAATCTATTACACTACCTATTGAAGCACCTGTGATCAACCCGTATTTGGTGGAGCTCGAAGAAGAATTTGATGATGAGCTCTTAAACATTGCTATGATTGATGAAGATGATGATTCCGACCCTATTAAGTATGTAGAGGAACTCGAACTTTTACTTGCCAAAGACCCTTTCTCACCTCAAGAAGAAAGGAGACTCATTTTTCCTCAACATACTACTCTTGCCGATGAAGTGGTCAAGTCATCCAATTTATCAACCAAACCGGGTATGAATAGGAAAGATGTACATGTATTGCCAAGGTATGATCTTTATTTATTTCTTCCATCTTTACTAGCAAATTTACACTCTTTTCGTGTTTATTGCTACTATCATCCGCACTTGATCCCAAGTGGGGGGAACAACACCCTATTACACAGTAAATAAGGGTGGAGTCAGGCTCGTGACTCGAACAAAAACAAGCGCTTCGTGGGAGGCAACCCATGCTTATCTTTTATTATTCTGTTTTTTGTGTCGAGTCAGTCAGGCCCGCATGAGGATACGGCGCATCTCAATTCTGAGATGCGACGCATCTCCTGCAATGGTCATATCTTATTTTATTTTTCTGCATTTTTATTTTCGACTTTAAAACTATTTATCAGTTTATTTTAATGCGGCGCATCCCTGGTTAAGGATGCGGCGCATCTTTTATTCTGATCCGTATTTATTCCAGGCTCGATACGGCGTATCTTCTTCCATAAGATACGGCGCATCGACTGACCTGATGATTTTCAGTTTTAATTTTTTAAGTTTTATTTTTCCTAACTACTAATGTATTATGCAAGTTTGAACCTTTCTTATCTTAGGTGTGTTTTAAAGTGTTGGTGGTATTATAGTTTCCTGGATTTCCTGTGGATACATCAAGTATGAAGCTTTAACGTTCTAATCCACAAGAAGTTGATTTTTGCTCTTATACTAATGGAGGATCATACCGAGCAAATCTCAGGGGAGTTTTTCTGTTCTAATTCTTTTATTTTTCAGTTTTTAACCTTTTATACAAACAACGAGGACGTTGTTTAACTTAAGTGGGGGGATTGGAGAATTAGAACACTTAACAATTACTTGTCCTAAACTTTTTCAAAAATTATGCTTAAAATGTGCTTAATATATCAAACTTAAAAATTTTTAGCATGTTTTTGTTTAAGATCTAAGTTGCATAGCTGCACACATGACGTTATTTTCAAAAATTGTGATTTTTCAAAATTCACAAATCTATGAGTGTGCCGGTGACTTATAAACTTTAGAACTTGGCTTGTATACTATTCGAGACCACCATAATGAGTATTATTTATATAATTGGAATGACTTGTCTAAATTGGTAAATTTCTAGGATTACACCCAAATAGCCTATTATATGTTATGTGTTATTAACTAACTACACTGGTTAGTTAACCCCCGTATAAACCCTTTTGTTACTCTCACTTTTAGAGTAAGATACCCCTAGAAAAACACTCAGAGCCATTCCTTTCGTTTCTTACACCTATGTTTAAAATGTTTCGTTACACCTTACACCTTAGCCTACCCTGTAGATTAAAGTCCGTGGTTGGTTAATTGCTATAGGCAAAGTGTGTTTCCTTACATTACATGTGTTCGTGTGCGTAATTCATTATCTTTGGTTAGGTCGGGAAATTGCACAATGCAATTGGAGTGAAAGTAAATATTGTATATCTTTGAGTTTATTTTTCGTGTGTTTACTACTTTCACTATTACCGTTATTTCTGAAGTATGAAAAGTATGAAAAAATTATCCAGAATTATCATTATAGTGATGTGGTGAAATTTTACACATCTTTAGTTAAAAAAAAAAAAAAAAAAAAAAAAAAAAAAAAAAAAAAATCAAAAAAAAAAAAAAAAAAAGAAAGAAAGAAAAGTTGGAAGTTTGTTTTAACCAACTTATGTAAAGTTATGTAAGTGGTCGATATCACCACTATTTGTTGTATTATATCTATGGATTGAATGGGAATTGGCAGTTATGGGAACGCCAATTAAGGTTTATTCTTTGATTAAGATCTTGTTGAGTATAATTCGTGTCTACCTAAAGCGTGTGTTTCAAGTGTTAAAGCGTGAGTTATTCAATGATATGAGTCTTATTCATGGGATGGTTGGGATAGTGATTAACCACACTTAGGATTTTAATTTATTTGTTTTGTTTATTTTTCATTTTACACCAATTTATATCCCAAATATTATCCATACCCTTTATTATTCTTTATCCAACCAAACCTTTGATTTATTGAGATTAGGGATTTGAGCAATCTTAAGTATCGTAGTCGTGGATTCGGCTATGTATTTATGATTTTGTCGCCCTTTTTGATATATTATTATTGGTGAAGTTTGGACCTATCTTTAGCCTATTCGAGTTAAGGATTTGAGCAATTGCAAGTATCGTGTTCGTGGATTCGATCATGTATTTGTGATTTTGTCGCCTTTTCTGGAATTTGAGATCGATAGTGATCAAGAATAATTAACCCTTAAGCCTACAAACCCTTTTTTACCGCTTTAGACTTGTTATTCCTTAGCTTTAGTGGAGGAGATGTGTATACTTGCCAAGCTTATGATAGAATATTCGTCACGACTGGACAGTTAAACGATTAGATTTGCTTTTATCAACTTATTTTATTTTACTTCTAATTCGTTAAGTGTTTAGTTGTGTGATTATGAAATAAACGAATACATGCTTAAATATAAAAATAAATCCTAACACCTTTTAGGATACATTTTCATAAGAGAAATTCTAAGGTTTACTTGGGGACAAGTAAAGTTCAAGTGGGGGGATATTTGATGAACTCAAATAAGTACATTTTATTACTATCATTTATCCTATTAATTTGACTTGTTTTACTATATTATGTATGAGGATTGATACTTAATCGTTTACTTTTGTAATTCTCAGGTGAAAACAAGCATTTGGTGAAACTTAGCGATTTTGGACTAATTATGGAGCAAAACATGCAAGAAGTTGAGAGTCTACTGAAATGAAGAAGATCAAGACTGATCTGCTCCAGATGCGCCGCATCTCACTCATTACATACGGCGCATCTCTATCATTATTTCACCAGATACGATCCAAGATACAAGAGGACATGCGCCGCATCTAATCATGGAGTTACGCCGCATCTTCTGGCGGTGTACGAATATTCCTGAATATTATAATCTTGGACCCCACGCGAAGTTAAGTCAATGCGCCGCATCTACTTACTAGATGCGCCGCATCTCACCTCAGACAGAAACTATAAATACCCCAAGACCAGACGAATTCCAGAGCTTTTGTCAGTGCATTATTTTAGATTCGAAGACCGAAGCAGAAGAACCCTAGGACGAATTCAGTCAAGGCAGCAGCACAAGACACACCAAACAAAGATACAAGAGCTGTAAGAAGGTGCTGCATTTGTTTAATTCATTAAGTAGTTTTGTTTTATTGTGTTAGCAAACTTTAATTCATCAGGATTGATGGGCTTGTGTTATGTTATCATTCACTTCAACTCCCCTTAAAATTGCTTTCCCATCGATTAAAGTTTATATGTTGATGTCTTTGGTTACTACTTATTAGTGCATTGATCACCTCTGTGTTTATTAGTGGCTTGTGTAATGTGGCAACGGAAAGGTTGCACTCCCACGGTTATTACTAAATTGATCACTTAGGAATAACTTTTAGACATAAGTCATCATTAAGGGTTTACTCGCCGATAAGCTTAGGACCAACGAGAAAGGATTAACTACATACACTTCATATAAAGCTATCAATAAAACAAGTGACAAACTACTTAATTATAAGGACAGCCCTCTTATTGTCTCGAGTATTTATCTGTGTACGTGTGTGCTACTTGCTGATTCGTGCCTATTGGTTTATTTTACTATTTAATTGCAAACAAATCGTGCCAGTCTCTCAGGCTGAAACCCCCTTGCGTTAGGATATTAAAATACTGATTAGAATAACGAGATAATACGTTCCACTCTTAGTGATCGACACTCTACTTACCATTATATTCATACTGACTGGGTACACTGCTCGTTAAGTGTGTGTGTTATTGATAAGTCGGCTAAATATAAATTTAAAACTTGAGTAGGCATTAAAACTGCTAAACCGCAACGACACACGCAGCACATCAATCATTATCATCATTTTTTGTAAAAGCCCTAGTTATTTTCTTTCGTGGCCTACCCAATGGTTTATGATGTTCAGGTGGAAGAATGGTTGTAGGCACATTTGACTTTTTCTAATGTTGATAACCCTTGATGGGCTGGACGTGGTGTTTGTAAGTTTCCTCCCAAGTCTTAAGCAAGTAACATGGATGAACCCATGATTCTACAGATCCTACTTCCATTCCATTGAACCTCATATACCGATTGGTAGCAACAACATGTTTACATGGCATACCTGTAAGCTCCCATCTTCTACAAGTACAAGCCCTAGCTTCAACATTCACAAAACACTTATCTCCCCATCCACTAACCTGATACTTATCTCCTTCAGTCCGTAAAACGGTGTATTTATAAGCCTCTTTCTTAATGAAGTCTAACATGTGTGTTGCCTTTGGTGTTAATGGTCCGGCACACTTGTCAATTGTATGCACAACATTCACTATTCTTTGCATACAATATTCTCTAATGTATTCTAAAGCAGTAATGATGGGTTGGTGCCTACCTCCCACTAGTTTCCCATTAAACACTTCACACATGTTATTAAGTAACACATCATAATGAGCTCTCCCTACATATGTATAGAACATGTTTTAGTAATACAGAAAATAATGTTGAACAATGTTGAACAACAAAAGTTGTACACTTAGACACAGATTTGGTTAGTACCTGAAAAATGCGACCTTGACCTATGGGTTGGTGGTATCTTACTTAACCAAGCATGGGCAGGTTCGCTAAAACTCTTGAATGCAACCATTGCTGCCTCAAATTGTTAGACGTTTGTTGCTACTCCACATCTCCACAAATGTTCCTTGTAGGCTCTAGAATTCCATTGCAATTTCATATTCTCATGGATGTGCTTCAAACAAAATCTGTGTTCCGCACTAGGGAATACTGCTGCTAAAGCTGGAATGATAACCTGCACAAAGGAACATCAATTCATTACTAATAAAAGTATCATTTATGAATTATATAAGTGAATATAATTGTAACACCCCAACCCGACAAGGGCAAAGGTGTCTCAAATACGGATTCTTATCAGAACAAACACAAGCATATGACATAAATAATACAATAGGATTCCAAGGGTTACAAACCAAAATCTGAATTTACAAGGTTACAAGTGAGATATACAAAAATCACTAAGTCTGAATATAACTTTTCAAATCATCTCAAATCCAATTTAGCTAGCAAGGTCTTCTAAGTCAAAGGCTCTCTCTAATAACAACCCAGCTTCCAACTAAAACCTGCCGCACACGAAAAGAAAACGTGCGGCTGAGCTTACAAAGCCCAGTGAACAGATATATAATAAACGGAAACGAAAGCAAAAGAAATGAAAGTAAAAGGAAAAGAGCAGATATAGTATAACGAAGTAGATAAGTAAAGGTACAGAGAGAGAGTAAAGGTTTAGGACAGTAATCCACCACGAGCCCAGAAACATATCATATCAAATCACATACCAGGGTGTATGGAGGGGTGACCTCAGCATACCAAGACAGGGTTGAGGTGGTACCTCCAGGGTTGGAGTTGCAAGCTCCCAGGGTTGTGAAAGGCATGTATTGCACACAGTACCAGTCACCAGACATACCAGATATATCAGAAACAGAACAAGTCTAGGATGCATCCATTCGCCCCCCAGAACATATCATATTGGCCATATCAGAATCATATAAGCGCGCATAACAGAATCAGAATGGGGACGGTGTAACCAAATCACTAGGGCTACACACTAGTCATGCCAGTGGTGCATCACAGACACGGCCATGTTACCTTCATGGCTAGGGTCACAAATTTGGCTCGGGTATCAAACTGGGAGTCAAAGGTCAAAGGTTCATAGGTTCATCTCATAATCAGGGTGTCATATTAGAAAGGTCAATATCAGAAGGCCAACATCAACAGGTCAATATCAGAAGGTCAATAGTCCAAGTTCCATAGTAACAGTTCAATCAAAAAGGTTTCAAATTAAGAGTCCATTTAAAGAATCTTTTAATAACGGTCTTCATAAAAATGATCTTTCAAAAAGGGTTTTCATAAAGATAATCTTTTAAAATGGTTTCCATAAAAGTTAGTAAAAATCCCAATTAAAAGAGTATTGTATCACATTTATAATCATCATTTTAAAATAGCTTTTTCTCAAATCATTTCCAGGTCAGAATTAAAAGATTTCCATAGCCCATGTTCATATCATAGGTCATACTGAAGGGAGTCATAGCAAAGGTATCAAATCAGAGGCTAAACAGATCAGAACATGAAAGAGATCATAGGAAACCTTACAGAGAAGGTCAGAATATCTGTACCTTATTCCAAAAGCAATTACAACTCAGAAATGAATAAGATGAAACAGGATCAGGTCCTCTCCTTCTTCACACCTAGAGGGGTAGAAACGAATTACAACCCTTTCCAGTTTAAGTAACTTTCCAATTTTAGCAAATTTCCATATTCTCAATTAGGTTAAGTCATTATTAGAACATATTATGGCTTTAGGGTGTATTTTAACAAGTCACAAAAGTTTAGGGTTAATTATGGCAACTCTACATAAATTAGGGTTTTAAGTGTAATTATATCAAAGTTAAAGTTCAAATATGAAAAAATCCCAAGTAATCTGTTTTGAATCCATATTTATCAAGTTAACAATTCAGCCCCTCAAATTTCTCAATTTTACACTTTACACCCTTAAGTTATATAATTTACATTTTAAACCTTATAATATCCATAATTACACATTAAACCCTTAGTTTATCAAAATTACACAATGATCACTTATTTTATCATATTATACGAATCTACCCTTAAGTATTCATAATTTACACATCAAGTCCCTCAAGTTATCAAAGTTTCATATTTAGTCCCTTAATTACAATTTCAACTTTTTAATTATAAATAATTACATATTAAACCATTAAATTACCAAAATTACACATAACCCCCTGAATATATTTTATTACTCCATTCGACCCCAACTTTCCAGAATTTACATGTTTAGTCCCTCTATTTAATTATTTTCAAAAATCGATTTACCTTTTATCTAATAAACATTTTAACCCTTTTAAATGTAAAAATTACACATGGGGCCCTCAACTTATATTTTATTCAAAATGTTCACAGCCCAAAATATGTTCTAAAAATAACCCTTAAGTTTCAAAAGTTACAAAACACCCCCTAACATTTTAAATCAAATCGTATAACACTTTATATAATCAAACCCTAACCCTAAAAATACAAATAATTACCCAATCATTATTTCATCATTACAACATCATTTATTAACCAAGAACAAACCCTAAAATCCAAACCCTAGCCGAATTACATGTTATTTCTTTTTCTTCTTAATTTCCTTTAAATCGGTAAACTAAATAAATCCAAAAATAATTCGATTAGGCCCCACTAATTCAAAGTAGCATTTTTCTCGGATTATTATGATCATGTGGAGTCCAAATAAAATAAATAAGAAGCCCCAAAATTCGGATTCAATTATTTTGGATTTAAACACGTTTTTCATATTTAATTCACAAATAATTCATAAGTTGTGCATGGATCGAATTGAGAATTTTATCTGAGTTATATGAGACCAAAGGATCATAGGAAAAATACCAAATCAAGGATTTAACGTGTGGATGAGCAGAGAGAAATTTACACCTTGGCGAGTGGGTTTTTGGACCAAAAATTCCTAGCGATCGATCCACAGCCTCCACGACCTTAGGGACATTTTTCACAGAGTATATATGACGTGAGGAACATGAGAAAAATGATTAAAGGATTTTAGAAAGGTCGCATGAATTGATTTGAAATATTACCTATCGAATGCAAAATAATTGCTAGCGATCGAACTATGGAGAACCACGACCAAAACCAATTTTCCTACACTTCCTTGGACCACGACTAACACCAGAAAAATGTGCTTGCACCTCCAGAAATTCGGATGAAGGATGGGAGAATTATTTTGTGTTTTTGTTCTAGGCGGCAATTAGGGTTTTTAAGAAAGAAAATGAGTTGATTGATTTAAAAGGGATTAGGCCGAGCAATAGGGGAGGGTTACAGCCCAAAATTTCGGAAATATAGTTAGGATAATTTATTTGATTGATTTGATTTCAAAATTTCCATATTTAACATATTTTAAACCATTTTAAATAACATAATATTTACTTATAATTCCATTCGGCCACATAGGGGTATTTTGGTAATTTTTTTAGCTTGTATAAATGTTAAATGAAGTTGTTAAAATTATTTGGGATCATAACTTATGCATTGCCAGAAGTTTGGGATTGTTTTGATACTTTATAAGCCTTTAAATAAATTTTCAAACTTGTAGGGGCAATTTGGTCATTTTACATGCTTTTCAGATTTTAGGGTTTTACAACTCTTCCCCTCTAAAAGAAAAATTTCATCCTCGAAATTTGCAAAGAAGCAGAAAACACAGCGGATAGTGGAAGCAGGTTACACGCAGAACAAGACCTAAAAGATTGAGAACCATGACTTAACACGTACCACATATAAAACCTCAACCATATCTCAAGCCTTATTGTCAAAATACTTAAGAAAATCCGAAATCCAAACAAGGTACTAATGTCAAAGGAATCCAAACATGGTCTTAAACACTAATAGCATAAATGGCTTGAGCTCTAATCCTAACCCTAGATCGAGTTGCTTGCAGTGGACTCCAAATCTTCATCATCTTCGCTGAGCCATCCGTTATGGTTCCCCTCAGGCTGTGGCAGGGGTCGCCTGGCAAAGCCATCTTCAGAGTCTCTCCTTCCATTTGCTTCTCCGTCCACAAGGCCATCCAAATTGCGAGGCTCAACTCGCACAATTCCATTTTCTTCAACAAACCTGGGACACTCTCCCGGGTATCTGGTTACGACTCCGTCTTTGTCGGTTATCTTTGTACTGTACACCTGCACCTCCATTCCGTCTCGATTCTCCATGGTCATCTTCTCTTCAATACGGCACGACCACATACTCGCAGGAATTGAGATCCTCCTTGCAGTCCGCCTCAGTTTCCCAATCCATCTACGGCCAGTAGGAAAAGCGGTTGTCCAACGGCGCTTGTTGAGTGCGGGGGGTGCCATTCTGAAAATGACATACGCGATGCTAAGCACTAGAATCCGACAGATGTCTAAACTACTCATGAACTCAAGAAACTAAACATAAAAGAGCAGGGGAAACATAAGCACAACAGGAACATCAACAGATTCCTAATGTCAACCTAGATCCTTACTAGTCATAACTTATGTTCCTACAGGGAAAATTCCGGGAGCAATTCTTACAGGTTATCTTATGAGCGCCTACAGTGGAAACCTAGTGGTCCAAACTTCACAGGTCAAGGGTAAATGTATTACAAGTCGCAGCCTGGGCTCTGATACCATAATTGTAACACCCCAACCCGACAAGGGCAAAGGTGTCTCAAATACGGATTCTTATCAGAACAAACACAAGCATATGACATAAATAATACAATAGGATTCCAAGGGTTACAAACCAAAATCTGAATTTACAAGGTTACAAGTGAGATATACAAAAATCACTAAGTCTGAATATAACTTTTCAAATCATCTCAAATCCAATTTAGCTAGCAAGGTCTTCTAAGTCAAAGGCTCTCTCTAATAACAACCCAGCTTCCAACTAAAAACCTGCCGCACACGAAAAGAAAACGTGCGGCTGAGCTTACAAAGCCCAGTGAACAGATATATAATAAACGGAAACGAAAGCAAAAGAAATGAAAGTAAAAGGAAAAGAGCAGATATAGTATAACGAAGTAGATAAGTAAAGGTACAGAGAGAGAGTAAAGGTTTAGGACAGTAATCCACCACGAGCCCAGAAACATATCATATCAAATCACATACCAGGGTGTATGGAGGGGTGACCTCAGCATACCAAGACAGGGTTGAGGGGATACCTCCAGGGTTGGAGTTGCAAGCTCCCAGGGTTGTGAAAGGCATGTATTGCACACAGTACCAGTCACCAGACATACCAGATATATCAGAAACAGAACAAGTCTAGGATGCATCCATTCGCCCCCCAGAACATATCATATTGGCCATATCAGAATCATATAAGCGCGCATAACAGAATCAGAATGGGGACGGTGTAACCAAATCACTAGGGCTACACACTAGTCATGCCAGTGGTGCATCACAGACACGGCCATGTTACCTTCATGGCTAGGGTCACAAATTTGGCTCGGGTATCAAACTGGGAGTCAAAGGTCAAAGGTTCATAGGTTCATCTCATAATCAGGGTGTCATATCAGAAAGGTCAATATCAGAAGGCCAACATCAACAGGTCAATATCAGAAGGTCAATAGTCCAAGTTCCATAGTAACAGTTCAATCAAAAAGGTTTCAAATTAAGAGTCCATTTAAAGAATCTTTTAATAACGGTCTTCATAAAAATGATCTTTCAAAAAGGGTTTTCATAAAGATAATCTTTTAAAATGGTTTCCATAAAAGTTAGTAAAAATCCCAATTAAAAGAGTATTGTATCACATTTATAATCATCATTTTAAAATAGCTTTTTCTCAAATCATTTCCAGGTCAGAATTAAAAGATTTCCATAGCCCAGGTTCATATCATAGGTCATACTGAAGGGAGTCATAGCAAAGGTATCAAATCAGAGGCTAAACAGATCAGAACATGAAAGAGATCATAGGAAACCTTACAGAGAAGGTCAGAATATCTGTACCTTATTCCAAAAGCAATTACAACTCAGAAATGAATAAGATGAAACAGGATCAGGTCCTCTCCTTCTTCACACCTAGAGGGGTAGAAACGAATTACAACCCTTTCCAGTTTAAGTAACTTTCCAATTTTAGCAAATTTCCATATTCTCAATTAGGTTAAGTCATTATCAGAACATATTATGGCTTTAGGGTGTATTTTAACAAGTCACAAAAGTTTAGGGTTAATTATGGCAACTCTACATAAATTAGGGTTTTAAGTGTAATTATATCAAAGTTAAAGTTCAAATATGAAAAAATCCCAAGTAATCTGTTTTGAATCCATATTTATCAAGTTAACAATTCAGCCCCTCAAATTTCTCAATTTTACACTTTACACCCTTAAGTTATATAATTTACATTTTAAACCTTATAATATCCATAATTACACATTAAACCCTTAGTTTATCAAAATTACACAATGATCACTTATTTTATCATATTATACGAATCTACCCTTAAGTATTCATAATTTACACATCAAGTCCCTCAAGTTATCAAAGTTTCATATTTAGACCCTTAATTACAATTTCAACTTTTTAATTATAAATAATTACATATTAAACCATTAAATTACCAAAATTACACATAACCCCCTGAATATATTTTATTACTCCATTCGACCCCAACTTTCCAGAATTTACATGTTTAGTCCCTCTATTTAATTATTTTCAAAAATCGATTTACCTTTTATCTAATAAACATTTTAACCCTTTTAAATGTAAAAATTACACATGGGGCCCTCAACTTATATTTTATTCGAAATGTTCACAGCCCAAAATAAGTTCTAAAAATAACCCTTAAGTTTCAAAAGTTACAAAACACCCCCTAACATTTTAAATCAAATCGTATAACACTTTATATAATCAAACCCTAACCCTAAAAATAAAAATAATTACCCAATCATTATTTCATCATTACAACATCATTTATTAACCAAGAACAAACCCTAAAATCCAAACCCTAACCGAATTACATGTTATTTCTTTTTCTTCTTAATTTCCTTTAAATCGGTAAACTAAATAAATCCAAAAATAATTCGATTAGGCCCCAATAATTCGAAGTAGCATTTTTATCGAATTATTATGATCATTTGGAGTCCAAATAAAATAAATAAGAAGCCCCAAAATTTGGATTCAATTATTTTGTATTTAAACACGTTTTTCATATTTAATTCACAAATAATTCATAAGGTGTGCATGGATCGAATTGAGCATTTTATCTGAGTTATATGAGACCAAAGGATCATAGGAAAAATACCAAATCAAGGATTTAACGTGTGGATGAGCAGAGAGAAATTTACACCTTGGCGAGTGGGTTTTTGGACCAAAAATTCCTAGCGATCGATCCACAGCCTCCACGACCTTAGGGACATTTTTCACAGAGTATATATGACGTGAGGAACATGAGAAAAATGATTAAAGGATTTTAGAAAAGTCGCATGAATTGATTTGAAATATTACCTATCGAATGAAAAATAATTGCTAGCGATCGAACTATGGAGAACCACGACCAAAACCAATTTTCCTACACTTCCTTGGACCACGACTAACACCAAAAAAATGTGCTTGCACCTCCAGAAATTCGGATGAAGGATGGGAGAATTATTTTGTGTTTTTGTTCTAGGCGGCAATTAGGGTGTTTAAGAAAGAAAATGAGTTGATTGATTTAAAAGGGATTAGGCCGAGCAATAGGGGAGGGTTACAGCCCAAAATTTCGGAAATATAGTTAGGATAATTTATTTGATTGATTTGATTTCAAAATTTCCATATTTAACATATTTTAAACCATAATATTTACTTATAATTCCATTCGGCCACATAGGGGTATTTTGGTAATTTTTTTTTAGCTTGTAAAAATGTTAAATGAAGTTGTTAAAATTATTTGGGATCATAACTTATGCATTGCCAGAAGTTTGGGATTGTTTTGATACTTTATAAGCCTTTAAATAAATTTTCAAACTTGTAGGGGCAATTTGGTCATTTTACATGCTTTTCAGATTTTAGGGTTTTACAATAATCAACTATACATTAACATCACCTTTTGTCTGTCACTGATAAAAGTGTAGTTTGAATTTGGTTGCAAGTCTAGATCATCTGCTAGACAATCAAGAAACCAAATCCATGAATCTTTGTTTTCAGCTTCTACAACAAAATAGGCTAAAGGGTATATTCCATTGTTGCTATAAATACCAACAGGTGTAAGAAGCTGATCAGGAAAAGGACCCCTCATAAAAGCCCCATCTAATCCCAACAACTCTCTATGACAAGCTTTATATCCTTCCTTCAAAGCACCTAAGCAAACGTACATTCTCTTGAAAACTCTCGTTGGACTTGATGGATCTGTTGTAGTTTGCACACTTATCCTAACTGTTGTATTAGGATTTGTTTTCTGCAACTCTTCAACATAGTCCCTCAAAATGGTATATTGCTGCTTATGATCACCCTTAATCTCAATTTCTGCCTTGTTTTTTGCCCTTAATGCCTTTTGCATAGACACTTGTACTTCAAACTGTTTAGTGAGTTGATCTTGAACATCCATGATTGGAATATCTGGATTGACTTGTACTTGGTGAAGTATTTTCTTTGAGAGAAACTTGTAGTCACAAGCTTTGATCTCTCTTGATTGCAAACATTTGTGTTCATCCTTGAAAGTTCTAACACTCCATAAATCTTTAGATGTATATTTTGTTACATACAGCAACCATGGGCAATCTTTTGGTTCCTCCTTTTGTGATCGCAAATATACATCCCTTCTGCGGCCTCTAGTTAACGGACCAGTTTTCCTCTTTGGGGCTGTTCCCAGTCCAATACCTCCACTTGTACCACATACTGGTATTGTTCCGACACACCTATTCCTAATTCTTTGTTTGTCATTCTTAATGAGTTTCAGTTTCCTCCTAGTTTGTATTGAATGCAGGTTGATCTTATCTTTCACTTTTTCTGCAGTTACAAAAGTTTGACCACAGAAAAAAAAAATACTTCGTCGTTTACTTGTTGTGCGTCAGTTAACTTTTGTTTCTTGTATGCCCTCATCTTTTTCTTCCTAATTACATACTCATCCTCATTCTCAGAACCACTTGCAAACTCATTATCATCTAAGAGTTCTTCTATCTCATTTTTCTTAAAAAAATCATCTGGTATTTGGCTAGAGCTACCAATAGTTGGTAACTCTGTAGTCTCAATCAATTTGAACAAATCAACATAAACATCAGGCTCCTCAAAAGTATTATCCTCATCAACAACTATGTTTCCATCTTGAATGTTCTCAATAACATCGACATCACTCTCAGAACTATCTGTTTCACTCACATTGTCATCACCTAACTCTTCATCAGGTGTATCTATTTCCTCGTCTTGATGACCAAACTCTTGTTCAGTTTCACATACCTCTACAGGACTATCTTTTTGGCTATGGTCAACAATAACCGGACTATCTTTTTGGCTATGGTCAACACTAACAGGACTACGTTTTTGGCTATGGTCAACACTAAAAGGACAATCTTTTTGGCTATGGTCAACACTAACAGGAATATCGTTTTACATATGCTCAACTGGTGTGATGCGGGATTTGCAAGACCTCGCAAAAGGTTTTACTTCTCAAGGGATCTCAAGAAGTTTTGCAATCCTCCATGCAGTGTACCTGACCGTTGTAGTGTAGTATAGGTAAATCTGGGGGATTGATCGTTCTCTAGGGGAATAGTGTCGTTAGGTTAAAATGTATGTCGAGATAGATATAGAGGAGAGGGATGACTCTTTTTTTGTATTTTCTATATTTTTTAGAAAGCAAATTAAATATCTCGGTTTTGAAAGAGTGGGCGGAATTAGTTGATATTAAAGTAACCCAAAAACTATATATAAAACTAAAATTAAACTAAAGACAAGAAAAAGTAAATTTGGTGGTAACTCTAATGGTAGACAAACGTGTTCACTTAGAAGTAGTTACTCCCTGGTTATCTCCTATTGATCTGTTGAATTCTTACGTCCTTGTTTTAGTTGAAGCGTTTTATTCCTTAATATTGGTCGTGGGGTGGTGCCGAAGTCCCCAACTCTATGAATCTTAGTCTCCTCCAAACCCCTTAAAGTCTATTAAGTTATCTAGGATCTACAAGTCGCAATTCACGCAATAAATACAACGAGAAAAACCAATAGTGCACTCTACGGTTGCGTTTTCTAAGACGTTCAAGCTAGTTACATATAAAAGGTTAGCCAGTTTTCTTAGCCTAATGCGAGGCAATCAACTAAACAATAGACAACAAATCAATAATCAACAACAAGGTTTCATTAGATCTAAGCAAACACAAATAAACTTAAGCTAGCATGATTGACAGAAGAAAAGATAAACAAGTAATCAAACAACACATAGACATATTGAATGATTAAACGAATAACTTATCTTCAATAAAGCATAAGGTTCAAGGGTTGAAAAACCCTTACAAAGCTGCTGAAATTCAACTAGGGTTTTGCCTCTAAAGTGTTACCAAAAAGTGTCACCCTTTACAATGAAAACAATCGAATATATATATATATATATATATATATATATATATATATATATAGGAATACAATTCTGACGGTGTCAGGTTATAGCCTCTGATGCCGTCAACTCGCCTTGGATTAGGGTTTCGTCTGTGTAATCGCCGCTCTGACGGTGTCAGAAAGGGATCTGAGGCTGTCACTCGTAAAATCCTTCTGGGCCGTCTCTTGTTAACTTAAAGCGTGACGTCCATCTTCATTTTGTACCTGACGGCGCCAGGTTGTAAAATCATCAAAACTCTCTGAGGCGTCACTTGTTAAACTTGAACCAAAAATCAAGCTTCATAAACAAGGGACGACGTCACGTTATAGCCTGTGACGCCGTCAGATCTCTAAGTCTGACGTACTTTTCGCGACTTCGTCGTTTTCTTCACTTTATCGTCCAAATATGCTCCAATAGTGTCGTTTTCAAGAATTCTCGACCCTAGTACCCAAAAAAAAAAAAAAAAAAAAGATTTGAGGCAATATTTGATCACATTTACTCGATTTTAGGCTTAAATGACCCTTTAAAAAAGTATCAAATATCCCTACACTTGGGATTTGCTTGTCCTCAAGCAAATGACTTTTATTCTAATCAATCTACAAGTTATGGGTCATTTAACAATATTATAAAAGTAATTACAACATACAATCGATCCACGTTAGTCAAAATAAGCACGAAAATTATATAATAGCACCTCACATAAAGTGTTTGGATTCTCACATCTCTCGGGTTGATAAAGTTATAACACATATGAAAAAGTTGAAATTGAAACACTCTCTTCCTGTCATAGTATATATTGCACATAAGGGGGTAATAACATTACTTTCTTCCACATTACTCCATAACAACTAGTACTTTTACCCATGAGTCCCAATCAACCAAAAACTGTATTTACAAGATATGACTCGACTTAGCAACCATGTAACCGATTAGACAATTGACAAAGGGTTTAACAAATAACAATAATGTGTTGGGAATTCTGCTAAGGAAGAATTCTACTGACGGTTACTGCTGATGGTTACTGCTGAAGTGTTGATTTCTGCTGATGACTTGTTTCTGCGGAAATAGAGATTCTGCATAGTTTGTTTCTGCTGATATAGATATTCAGCGTACTTTGTTATTAGTTTGGATATGTACGAGTTTTATTAGGAAATTATATAGCATATTTTCTATTAGTTTTTAGATATACGTTTCTTGTGAAACGGTTTAGGGTTTCTAGTGAAACGGATTTAGGGTTCCTTATCTATAAAAGGAACACGTTATTATGTATGATGTACAAGTTTAGAAAAAAACAAGTTCTTAGTATTAATAAAAGATCCGTAGAGGATCAATCGTTCTTAGTTATTTGTGTTCTTACTTGTGTTTAATTTCCGCTTTATACAAGTATTAGAGACTTTCTATTAGTGTGTTTGTGATTACATAAACATTACTATCGATCCAAGAGTGCTCAAAGATCTATCAAGGTCTTAGGTTCTACAAGTGGTATCAGAGACTCGGGAGAGTCTCTGTGATACTAAGAACATCTTTTCTTTTACACCCTCTCAATCAATACAACCGAAACAATGCCTGGATCAGACGATGGTTCAGAAGTCAACAACAACCATAACACCACATCTTCATCTTTTCAACAACTCACTCTCACCAACAGCAATGCAAAGTTTCCATACCTCAAGAAGGAAGAATATGAATTGTGGGCTATGAAGATGCAGAACTGGATCACTAATGTAGATTGTAATCTTTGGGAAATTGTCAAAAAGGGAAATACTTTGAAGAAGCACATCAAAGATGCTGATGGTGTAGTTACCATTGTTGATCCTCAAACTGCTGAAGAGATTCTTACTGTACAGAGAGAGAATAAAGTTAGATCCATTCTCCTTCAGGCTATTCCAGATGATCACATTGGTGATTTTCACTACATGGAGGATGCAAAGGACATCTGGATGGCCATCAAGGCTAGGTTTGGTGGGAACGATGAGTCAAAGAGGATGAGAAAATCAATGTTGAAACAGCAGTTTCAAGAATTCCAAATCTCCGAGGAAGAAGGTATTCACAAAGGGTATGACAGAGTTTCATAAAATTTTGAGTCAATTGAATCAGCTGAAGGCCAGGCCAGACAATGAGGATTGCAATGCAAAGTTCTTGCGATCTTTACCTCCATCTTGGCTGCATGTGAGCATTGCACTCAAAGCTAAAGGTGGATTGGATATGCTTACTTTTGATGATCTCTACAACAAGCTCAAAACTCTTGAGCCTGATGTTAGAAGTCCCATTCGTTCATCCACTCCCAGTTACTCAGCCTTTGTTAGTACCACCTCCAATAAGATGAATCAAGCTTCAAGCCCAAGCTCCTCAGCATCATCTTCCTACAACAACACCAGACCAAATTCACAACCAAAGTCTAGTGGTGTATTGGAAGATGTTATTCAATCTTTTGTTGCTGATTATGATCATCAGCAACAACTTGCTTTTGAGGATTTTGATCAAGTGGATCCTCTGGATATGGAAGAGATGAACTTGAAGTGGCAGGTGGCCATGCTCTCAATGAACATCAAAAGGTTTGAAGACAAGTCAGGAAGAAAGTTTGGTTTCAAGGGAAGAGACTCTACTAGATTTGACAGGAGGAAGGTCAAATGCTATACATGTGGCCAGATGGGTCACTTCTCAAGAGAATGCAAGGATAGGAAGGCTGGTGATGAGGTTAGGTATACTACCTATCAGCAGAAACAAGTGAAAGCTGGGAAAGCTGGAGCTTTGGTCACTCTGGATGATCATGTCAACTGGAAGGTGCATGAACCTGATAATGATGAAGCTTCTGGGCAGAGTGGATTGCTGGCATGCTGTACTACAGAGGATCAACATGATCAAGTTGCCTTAATGGGCATCTCTCAGGTATATAATTGTGTTTTTGGTTGTAGTGAAAGATATAATGAACTTAAGGAGGCATATGATGAATTGAAACCTAAATACAATAAATGTTATGTAGAAGTTGAGTCTTTGAAACAGGCTTTAAAAACTCTAGAAAAACAAAAGGTTTGGTTTCAAAAGAATCAGCTTGCTTATGATGAAAAAATAAGGGTGTTGGAAAGTGATTTGAAATGTACTAGAATTGATTTAAAACGAACTGAGAAAGAAAAAGCTGATGTAGAATCTGAAAACCAAGTATTGAAAGAGAAATTAGAGAAGGAAATAGCTAATCATAATATTTGGTTATTGTCAGGTGATAAGTTATCTAACTGTCTCTATAATAGTCAACCTGTAAACTCTAGTATAGGTTTAGGCTATAAAAAATATGTTGGTTTAGAGGCTAGGGATGATAAGGGTAAATCTACACCAGCAGGTTTAGTAAATTTTGTTAAAGAAGGAAACTTACATGCTGTACCTGGACCTATAAGAGGAGAACACATGCCCTCAAGCACCACCACCTCAGACTTTGATGGATCACACCATCTTTATGGCAAAAAGTCAAGTGACTTGCCAGACCCTGATTCTAATTCTACTGACTATGTCTCTTGTTCTTCTAGTGACATGTCCTCAGACCAAGGGTCTACTACCAGTTGTGATTCAAGTGAAAAGTCAGACCTTCCCAAGACCTCACCCAAGACCTCACCAAAGCCTACACCCAAGACTCCCTACAAGTCTATTAGAGTTGCTGCTGAGGAATCAAAGTCCAAGACAGTTTCTTCTGAAGACTTGTCTTTTAATTCTTTGCAAAACAATGTTTTTAATTCTGTCAAAAACAATCCTGTTAATGTTAGTGGTTTGAATAATGTTGCATGTAATGGAACATCTTTCACTTTTAATAAATCTTCTAAAAAGAAAAAATGTTTTGTTTGTGGAAGTAAATTTCATTTGATTAAGGATTGTACTTTTCATGAGCAAAGAATGGGTGTATGTGCTGATCAAAATAAATCTAGACCAATGTGGAAAAATGTTAATGACATACCACCATATTTTCCACAAGCAACTCAAAAGACCAGCAATTCTGCTGATAGACATTCTCCACCTTCTTGGAGAAGATGTGTTGCTAGACCATATGTGAGACCAACTAGTTCATATTTTCATATTGGTTATTGGCCTGGATTTATTGACCCAATGTATGTGGGTAGGGGAGATTGGGATACTGCTGTTAAGCCCTCAGCAGGTTGTTTTTGGACTAAAAAGGGACCTAATTTTCATATCAGGTCCAAGAACAATGGTGGATCTTATACATCTACATGGCCTAATTCTTATGATCCCCAAGGCAGGCTCAAGTCAGCAATGACTTGAGTCTCCAAAGTGTACTTATATCTTGTATATTTTTGTTGTTGTTGTAGGATCATCCTCTGAAAAGTAAAGAAGTAGGCATAGTAGATAGTGGTTGTTCCAGGAGTATGTCAGGAAACATTGAATTGATGCATGATTTTGTACCCATTGAAGGAGGAGGCAATGTGACTTTTGGTGGAGGAGATGGTAGAATCACTGGGAAAGGAACCATCAGAACACCTAATTTGGACTTTGAGAATGTGTATTATGTGAAGGAACTGCAACATTTCAACTTGTTCTCAGTATCACAAATTTGTGACACCAAGAACAAAGTACTCTTCTCTGAGGATGAATGTCTTGTGCTCTCTAAAGACTTCAAACTTCCAGAAAATACACCAATTCTGCTAAGAGTTCCTAGAACTTACAATTTGTACACATTCAATTTGAATGATGTTCAACCTGAAGGTGACTTAACGTGTTTGGTGGCTAAAGCATCCCTGGATGAGTCTACAAAATGGCATAGAAGGATGGCTCATGTGAATTTCAAGACCATAAACAAGCTTTCTAAACTTGGTCTAGTTCATGGACTTCCCTCCAAAGTCTTCACCAATGAGCACAATTGTGTTGCCTGCAACAAAGGAAAGCAACATAGAGCCTCATACAAAGCTATTACTGCTGTGAGAACCATCTCAGAACCTCTTCAGTTGCTGCATATGGATCTTTTTGGTCCAACTCAAATCAGAAGTATTGATCACAAGTACTTCTGCCTGGTAATCACTGATGACTATAGCAGGTTTTGTTGGGTATTCTTTTTGAAAACTAAAGATGAAACATCTCCAATTTTAAAATAATTCATTACCCTTGTTGAAAACCAGCTAAACAAAAAGGTTAAAGGTATTAGGTGTGATAATGGGACAGAGTTCAAAAATGCTGTTTTAATAGAACTTTGTCAGTCTAAGGGGATAAAAAGGGACTATAGCAATCCAAGAACCCCACAGCAAAATGGGGTTGCTGAAAGAAAGAATAGGACCTTAATAGAGGCAGCAAGATCCATGATTGCAGACTCTAAATTACCCACTATGTTCTGGACTGAAGCAGTAAGCACTGCTTGTTATGTTTTGAATAGGGTATCCATCACTAGACCTCATTTCAAGACACCTTATGAACTTCTCACTGGGAAACTTCCTGATATTCATTATCTCAAACCTTTTGGATGTCAAGTGACCATTTTAAATACTAGTGATCTACTGGGAAAGTTTGATGAGAAAGCTGATGAGGGGTATATTATGGGTTATTCAGCACATAGTAAGGCTTATAGGGTATATAATTTAAATGATAAAAAGATTGAGGAGACCCTTAACCTGAGATACCTAGAAGACAAGCCTAATGTTCAGGGTCAAGGTCATGCTTGGTATTTTGACCTGGATTACTTAACTGACTACTTGGGCTATACTAGATATGTTGCTAACCAATCTGCAGGTTCTCAAGAGTCTCCCACAAACAGTGTTGGTACCATGGATGTTGACTCAGATAGTGAGTCTAAGCATGATGAACAAACAATAGTTGTACCTTCTTTTTCTCCTAACCAATTTGCAGGTGATAGCTCCAAAGAAACTTCTGATGAACTTGAAGATGAGTCACACTATGCAGAGGACCTTGCTAGACTCAAGAAGCAGGAGCATGCAGCCAATCAAGAAGCTGAAAGAGTTGGTGTGGAGTTAGCACAACCAGTCAGTGGAAACCAGGATTCTGCTGACAGGCCTTCTGTTTCCCCTGACATCACCAATTCTGCTGACAGTTCTTCTGAAGGTTCTCCCATTTCTCCTAGTGTGTCCACAGACCTTGAAGAGCCATATACACGTTTTCCAAGTCCTTCTGATCTTGGGAATCACCAACCCAAAGCTGGTATCTTCAACTCAGCCTCCTATGATAGTGATTTTGGACCCAATGTGAACAATCTTGACACCATAATTGATGTCAACCCCAATGCTACCAAAAGGATCAACATTGCTCATCCCCAATCCAATATTCTTGGTGATCCTTAAGCACCTGTTAGAACTAGAAGTACTGTGAAGGGTTCTAAGTATGGTCAAGTTGCTTTTCTTTCCTATGTCTCAAATCAGCAAAGGGACAATCATACAGACTTTAAGCATTGTATGTTTGCTTGCTTTCTTTCTCAAGTGGAGCCAACAAGTGTTGCTCAAGCTCTTGAAGATTCAAATTGGCTTGAAGCAATGCAAGATGAGATGCAACAATTCAAGAATCAGCAGGTTTGGATCTTGGTACCACTACCTGAAGGGAAGATAGCCATTGGGACAAAATGGATTTTGAAGAATAAAAGAGATGCAAGGGGTATTGTGGTTAAAAACAAAGCAAGATTGGTGGCTCAGGGGTTCAGATAAGAGGAAGGAGTTGATTATAATGAAGTCTTTGCTCCAGTAGCTAGGGTTGAGGCCATTAGAATCTTTTTGGCCTATGCATCTTATATGGGTTTCCTGGTATATCAGATGGATGTGAAAGGTGCTTTCCTGTATGGTGAAATTGAAGAGGAAGTTTATGTCACTCAACCCAAAGGTTTTGAAGACCCAGATAATCCAAAACATGTTTACAAGGTTGTAAAAGCTCTCTATGGACTACATCAGGCACCAAGAGCTTGGTATACTAGGCTTTCTGCATTTCTGCTGAAGCATGGATACAGAAGAGGTGCCATTGACAAAACACTCTTCATTAAGAAGAATTCCAGGGATATAATTCTTGTGCAGGTTTATGTGGATGACATTATCTTTGGCTCCACTAAAGAAGCTTGGTGCAGGGAGTTTGAGGAATTGATGAAGGGAGAGTTTCAGATGAGTGCTATGGGGGAGCTTACTTTCTTTTTGGGTCTACAAGTTCAGCAGAAACAAGATGGTATCTTTATCAGTCAGGATAAGTATGTGAAGGATATATTGAAGAAGTTTGATATGGAAAATGTCAGAACTGCCACTACACCTTATGAAGCTCCAAAACCAAAGAACAATCTTGAACCAGATCCTGCAGTGAATGTTCACCTATACAGATCCATGATTGGGTCATTGATGTATTTGACAGCTTCAAGGCCTGACATTACATTTGCTGTGAGTGCTTGTTCTAGACATCAGGTCACTCCACTCACTTCCCATTTGAATGCAGTCAAAAAGATCTTCAAGTACCTCAAAGGCCAACCTAACTTAGGTCTTTGGTACCCAAAAGAGTCTCCTTTCAAGTTGGAAGCATATAGTGATAGTGATTATGCTGGTGCAAATCTGGATAGGAGATCCACAACTGGAGGTTGCCAATTTCTTGGAAGAAGATTGATTTCTTGGCAATGCAAGAAACAAACTATTGTTGCTACCTCATCTACTGAAGCAAAGTATGTTGCTGCTGCCAATTGTTGTGGACAGGTTCTTTGGATACAAAATCAATTATTGGATTATGGGTTTAATTTTATGAACACCGCAATCTTCATTGATAATCAAAGTACCATATGCATTGTCAAAAATCCAGTTTTTCATAATCGAACAAAACATATTGAAATCAGGCATCATTTTATAAGAGATGCATATGAAAAACATTTGATTAAGGTGGTTAAAATTCACACTGATGATAATGTGGCAGATTTATTGACTAAGGCTTTTGATGGACCTAGGTTTCAACACTTAGTTGTCCATATTGGGATGGTTAACCCTTAAATGCTCAATTTGAGGGGAGGCATAGGCCTCAGGGGAGGCATATGCCTCAGGGGAGGATTGTTATTGTGCATTTGTAATATTTTGTATATTATGTTTGCTAACACACTAACCAACTTATGTATTTTAAGTTTTGTATGTGATGAAGCGAAAAGTGTACCGCTTTTAAGGGGTCATTTAAGCCCTAAATCGTATTTATTTGATCAAATATTGCCCTAAATCGTTCCTTTTGTCATTTTAGGTACTGTTGAGGAGAAATCTGGAAAAGGAGGCATTTTGGACGTTTTTGGAGCATAAAAGTGAAGAAAACGACAAAGTCTCAAAAATTGGCTAAAAGTTACCTTTGACGGCGTCATATTTTACTCTGGACGGCGTCATGGCTTGGCAAGAAAAGGTGGATGTGAAATTTACTCATGATAAGCCAGTGAAAATTGCATGTAAATTCTGACGGCGTCACGCTTTAACCTGATCAAGGGCGTCACGGCTTAATTCAAAGAGGGACGGCGTCACGTTCAAGGTCTGACGGCGTCAAGCCTTGATAAGCCAGAACGGATTTTGGAGAGCTAAAGAGGGACGGCGTCAAGAAGGCCATCCGGGAACCCTAGAAACGGCGAGGTGACGGCGTCACACTCCATAAGGTGACGCCGTCAGATGTAAAAATCTATATATAGTTTTGCAATTCTTTGTCATTAGGGAGAGCTTAGTGTGGAATTTTTGGGAGAAAACCCTAAGACGATTTTAGCATCTTTTTCAAGGCTTTTTGCCTTGAGATCTTCCATGTTACATTGAAAGATAAGTTATCAATTAATCATTCAATATGTCTATGTGTTGTTTGATTCTATCTTGTTCTTATCTTTTGTTTAACATATTAGGCTAAATTTATCTTGTGTTTGCTTAGATCTAATGAAACCTAGCTATTGATTATTGGTTATTAGTGTGTTATTAGTTGTATTGGATGATTGTTTATCTATGTTAGGCTTAAGAAAACTGGCTAACTTCCTATTCGGTAACTTGCTTGAACGTCTTAAGAAACATGAACCAAATGCGTACTAAAGGTTTTTATGGTTGTATTTAATGCACAAGCGAATTCTAGTGATCCCATGTTAGGAGCTTCCTAGCCGGCTCGACATAGGAGTGAAGTAGGAGCTTGTAGAGTTGGGGAAGTACGTACGCCACCCCACGATTGGTATTAAGGAATACACCCGTCATCCACGCAACTAATACACACTAATCAACCGGTAAAAGATAGTTAGGGAGTAAGGAAATCTAAGTGAACACATTTCTCTACACTTAAGTTTTCACCAACATTTTATTTTCAGTTATTTATTTTATTTGCATTTGTAGTAATTTGGGTTAGTTGACTAGCAACTAATTCCGCCCACTCTTTCAAACCCGAGATTTTACTTGCTTTCATAACATTATAAAAAATACAAAAAGAATCTTCTTCAACCCTTAGACCTATTAGAGTAGTCTTTCATACCTAACGAACACTATTCCCTGTGGAGAACGATCAATCCCCCGTACTTACCACTACACTATACTACATCGGTCAGGTACACTGCCTGGTGGGGTTGTAAGCCTCTTGAGATCCCTCGAGAGGTAAAACCTGTTGTAAGGTTGCAAAACCACGCATCAAGTTTTTGGCGCCGTTGCCGGGGAATAGTTATTGTTTAGGTTGAATTTTTATTTTATAGGTCTACTCACTAGATTCCTTTCTAGTGAGATTTTTGTTTTATTTTTCTAGGTCATCCTTAGTCTATCTATTTTCTTCGTGTCTTTGTTCGTAACCATACCATTCGACATCATGGAAGATGGTAATATCCTTAATCCCAACAACCCACCACCACAACAACCACCACCTCCTAGAGCCCGTACTTTAGGAGAGTATTCCCGTCCTAGCCACCATGGCTATCGAAACACCATTGAGCTCACTCAAGGAGCCAATATCACACCCTTGCGATCCGACACCATCCGGTTGGTGAAAAGCAGATGCGCATTCCATGGACTTCGATCTGAAGATCCTAATCAACACCTCAAGGACTTTCTTAAAATCGTTGATTCTATAGACCTTGATGTTGCCACTCGAGAGACGACCCGATTGCGTCTCTTTCAATTCTCTCTGCGGGATCAAGCTAGTCAATGGCTAGAACGTCGACCCGCAGGATCCATCACCTCTTGGGATGATCTCACTACTCGTTTCCTTGCTCAGTTTTTCCCACCGGGAAGAACTACCAAGCTAAGGAATGATATCTTGATGTTCCAACAACGTCAAGGCGAAACTCTCTACGAGGCATGGACTCGATTCAAGGACTTACTCCAAAAAGTCCCTCACCATGGCATAGAACTTTGGCTCCAAGTCCAAATCTTCTATGACCATATCAATCTCTACACAAGGCAAACCATTGACCAATCGGCCGGTGGCAGGCTACGTGATCTAAGTGCGGAACAATCATGGGCTCTCCTAGAGGATCTTGCTCTTTATGACAACGAAAGTTGGAGTGATCCCCGTGATTTGAATAAAACGGTCAAGGCAATATCTTTGCCTTCGAACAATTCAAGCACTTCCGACCGTAGGATCATAGAACTTGAAGACCAAGTCAAGTTTCTCATGAAATCCTACGAGGTTCCTAAACTTTCAAGCCAAGTGAACAAAATCACTTCTTCATGTGAATTATGTAGTGGTCCCCACGACACTCGTGATTGCATGGAACTCCCCGAACAAGCTTTTGTGGACTACGCATCCTCGCGTACCGACGGAGCGGGAGACAAGTGGTACACTTTCAAACCCGAGCCAAACCATTACGGTGATACATACAACCCTTCATGGAAAAATCACCCGAACCTTAGGTGGAAACAAAACCAAAACACACAACAAACCAATTCTTCCAACCCACCTAATCGTTTCCAATCAAGCGGTTCCAACTCGAACCGTACTTTCAACAACAATCCTTCCGGCAATGGTAGTACCAATAACTTTGAAGGATTGATGTCTCAATTTATGGCATCTCAAGAAGCTCGTTTAGCCAAGTTTGAAGCCGATTTCAAACAAAAACAAAGCGAGATGACCAATAAGATTGACACCTTGTTGAAAGCCCTCAATGACCGAGAAATGGGAGCACTCCCTAGCAACACGGTCAAGAACCCGAAACTAAACGTCAACGCTATTTCATCGGTTTCGTCCCCTAGTCCTTGTCCACAATATTATTCGGTCAATTCCATGAGCACGTGTTTCAAACAAACCCAAGTCGTTCCAAATGACCAAGAAGTTATGACATCCAAATTGGTCAACAACATAGTTGAAACACCTCCCACTCAAAACCTTGACGAAGAATTCAAGGAGCTCCACCTTGAAAGTCCGGTTGTTGATGTGTTGGATGAGAAGAAGCTCAAGTTAGGCGAAAAAGGAACCGCCTTCATTCAAAACAAACTACCTAAGAAGTTAGATGACCCGGGCTTATTCATTCTACCTTGCAAGATCGGTAATTCGGAGGCTTATGACACATTAGCCGATCTTGGATCAAGCCTTAACCTACTTCCGTTACCTCTCTACACCTCTCTAAAACTAGGAAAACTTGAAGAAACCGAGGTGATAATAGGTTTAGCGGATGGGAGTGTTGCTTACCCGGTTGGAGTAGTTAAGGACGTGTTAGTGCACATTGGAAAACTAACCATTTTAGCCGATTTCCACGTCCTTGATATGATTAGCGACCCTACATGCCCTTGTTGATAGGTAGAGGATTTTTGGCGACCGCTAGTGCTATGATTGATTGTAAGGAATCTAAGATAGCGGTAGGAGAAGGAGATACTTGGTCAGTCTATGATGTGAAGAAACATGCTTATGATACTAGTGATGAACCGACACCCCATTGGTTAGAGTTGAATAGGAGACCATCTAGATATGGACCTTGGATAGATAGAGGCTTCATAGGACCCCAACGCCCATTTTACCTAGAAGAGGACTTTGTGAACCGAACACATACGGTAGAACAACTCTTGGCTAGGGACACCGAATTGGATCCATTTGAAGACCCTCTAGTTTTTAGAAGGATGATTGAGTTCCTAGGAGTTTTGCCAATTAACCTAGGAATGAATAAGTGGACTTGTGAGGAAGATGATCATAAGTGGAGTTGGGACAAACCACCCAAAGATGGAGATGGGTCATGGCATATTAAGATGACATTGTATGACCCGGATGGAGAGAAGTTTGAAAAGATATGTCGTACTAAGCGGACCAATAGGAAACTTCAATCCAAGCTTAACCCTAAAGACGTCCTCGATGACGAGCTCACTTATATAGGGTAGAGTGACTTTGAGTCTAGCTACAAGACTCGTTAATAAAGAAAAGCGCTTCTTGGGAGGCAACCCAAGCTTTATTTGCTTTGTGTGTTTATTTGTTTGTTTGCTTGTTTTTATTTATTTCCGTATGTGTGTTTAATTTTATTATTATTGATTCATGTTCAAAATTAATTTGTGAAAATGCTTTATTTTGTTTTTAACTTCGTCTTAACTACATATAAAGGTATTTTGCAAAAGTTAAGTGTAAGGGAAATCTAAATCGGTTTATTAGAACACAAATGAACATGAATCGTAATAATATTAAATGAACATACATATTAGTATTTGTTTGAGTCAAATGCTTGTATCGAGTCATAATGATGTTTTGCAGGATTTCCAGGAAGTAAGGTAAAGGTTTTTCCAGAAATTTTCCGGAAACTTAAAATGAAAATTTTTGTCAGGTCATTTCTGACGGCGTCAGGGTTTATAACCTGACGGCGTCAGATTTAATTTTCAGAAATTTTTGAAAGTTTTGTTTTCATAAAAAGTTTTTATTAAATCTCTAACTTATAATCTCCAGGAATCTGCAAAGTTATCATTCCACAAGCATTATATCCTTATATATAGATTTTATCCCGCCGATGTTATGCAGGTTTTCGTGTTTGTTTTCTCAGGTTTAACAGGTTATTTTGGACAAGGAAATGTTTTGAATCAAGCTTATGGCGATGCATTAGTCATGGAGCTTCAACATTACTTTGGAAGAAGATTTAACCGTGTTACTTCATTATCCACCGAGCGAATCAGGGGAGTATTTGATTTCATTCTTTTACTTTATGCTTTTACATCTTGTTATTTGAACATTGGGGACAATGTTCATCTTAAGTGTAAGGGGAGGGTAAAAGTACGATTAGAGAATGCTATTACGCTTGATTTTTGTTTGTTTAATAGTAAATGTGTAATAAAACTGAGATAAATACCTGTTAGGGTAATTTTAGTACCAAATTTAAATTTTTTTTACAACATTTAGGAGTGAAACTTTAGTTCTAATGAGCGTCTCACGGATAGGAGTTATATGACTGGCACAAAAACCGTACCACTAAAAAATTTTCCACCCCCAAATATGTGAGGTTCGCCCCTAGAATTGGTAGGAAAAGCATTTATGCTATGATGTGTGTACCGGTAGCACTTAGATTCTAGAACTTGCGTTAGGACCATTCCGAGGCCACAAGTGAGACTACATTCGTGTAGTTAGATTTACTACATGATAAGAGGCATTAGGATTAACCCATTGTTTTACACCTGTGTTTTTGTTATAATTACTTTGGCTACATTGGTCAAGTAATTCTCCCACACCCTTTGCGTTGTACTCATTTTTAGTACACGATACCCCTAGTACACCCCTCAGAGCCTATCTTTTCGTTTCAACCTTTAAGCATTTTACTTAAAGGAAGAATTTGTTACACCCCACTTAAATGTACACCCAAATCGCCTTAGCCTACCTTGTATGCACTCATTTTTAGTGCATTATTGTGACAACATTTGTTTAAACCCAAGTTAATTATCTAGTTGATTACATGGTTGCTAAGTCGAGTCATATCCTTGTACATATTGTTTTGGGACGATTGGGACTCATGGGTAAAGTACTAGTGTAATGGAGTAATGGGGAAGAACATCATTTATTACCCCCATATGTGCTAAATATTTTAAAAGTACTTCAAGTTTTTCAATTATCTTAATTCGAGTCATTAGAATAGTTAATTGTAAAGTTATGTAAAAGTTCAAGTGTAAGGGGAATGCAACGCCCCTATGATGTATTATTTTGGATGATAGGGCAAGAGAGTATGAAAAAAAAAAAAAAAATCGAAAAAATCAAGAAAAATACAAAAAAATGAGAAAAAGAAAAGTAGAAAAAACATACGGACTACCATCCCGTTTCATTTTATGTTTATTTTTATGTTTTTGTTATTTTGTTATTTTATTTTTAGCTTAAGATCGAGTCGAGTCTTGGCTTAGCAACATTGTATAGTACATGTAATTGATCAAGATCTTTAACTCGCCACCAGTAAAATATCCTTTATCCAACAAAACCGTGTTTTCCTTTTCCCTGCACCTAACGTTATAACCCAATTAAAAGCCCTCTTTGATAGTTTATCTTAGGTGCTTACGCCTAGTGGAGGAGGTTTTCGATCCTTTCCCAAGCCTATGGTAATCTATTTGCTATGACAGGTAGTGAGAGATATTATCCGTTTTCATTTATGAGATTTATTTTGATGACACTTGAGAGATGTGAGTATCTAAACACTACTTGTGAGGTGCTAGTTTATAATCTCCGTGCTTATTATGATTGAAGTGGAACGATTATTTGTTGTAATTACTTTTATGTTTGCATTAAATGACCCCTAACCTGTATTTTGATTAGAATAAAAGCGCATTCGCTTGAGGACAAGCAAATCTCAATTGTAAGGGTATTTGATGAAGCGAAAAGTGTACCGCTTTTAAGGGGTCATTTAAGCCCTAAATCGTATTTATTTGATCAAATATTGCCCTAAATCGTTCCTTTTGTCATTTTAGGTACTTTTGAGGAGAAATCTGGAAAAGGAGGCATTTTGGACGTTTTTGGAGCATAAAAGTGAAGAAAACGACAAAGTCTCAAAAATTGGCTAAAAGTTACCTTTGACGGCGTCATATTTTACTCTTGACGGCGTCATGGCTTGGCAAGAAAAGGTGGATGTGAAATTTACTCATGATAAGCCAGTGAAAATTGCATGTAAATTCTGACGGCGTCACGCTTTAACCTAATCAAGGGCGTCACGGCTTAATTCAAAGAGGGACGGCGTCACGTTCAAGGTCTGACGGCGTCAAGCCTTGATAAGCCAGAACGGATTTTGGAGAGCTAAAGAGGGACGGCGTCAAGAAGGCCATCCGGGAACCCTAGAAGCGGCGAGGTGACGGCGTCACACTCCATAAGGTGACGCCGTCAGATGTAAAAATCTATATATAGTTTTGCAATTCTTTGTCATTAGGGAGAGCTTAGTGTGGAATTTTTGGGAGAAAACCCTAAGACGATTTTAGCATCTTTTTCAAGGCTTTTTGCCTTGAGATCTTCCATGTTACATTGAAAGATAAGTTATCAATTAATCATTCAATATGTCTATGTGTTGTTTGATTCTATCTTGTTCTTATCTTTTGTTTAACATGTTAGGCTAGATTTATCTTGTGTTTGCTTAGATCTAATGAAACCTAGCTATTGATTATTGGTTATTAGTGTGTTATTAGTTGTATTGGATGATTGTTTATCTATGTTAGGCTTAAGAAAACTGGCTAACTTCCTATTCGGTAACTTGCTTGAACATCTTAAGAAACATGAACCAAATGCGTACTAAAGGTTTTTATGGTTGTATTTAATGCACAAGCGAATTCTAGTGATCCCATGTTAGGAGCTTCCTAGCCGGCTCGACATAGGAGTGAAGTAGGAGCTTGTAGAGTTGGGGAAGTACGTACGCCACCCCACGATTGGTATTAAGGAATACACCCGTCATCCACGCAACTAATACACACTAATCAACCGGTAAAAGATAGTTAGGGAGTAAGGAAATCTAAGTGAACACATTTCTCTACACTTAAGTTTTCACCAACATTTTATTTTCAGTTATTTATTTTATTTGCATTTGTAGTAATTTGGGTTAGTTGACTAGCAACTAATTCCGCCCACTCTTTCAAACCCGAGATTTTACTTGCTTTCATAAAATTATAAAAAATACAAAAAGAATCTTCTTCAACCCTTAGACCTAATTAGAGTAGTCTTTCACACCTAACGAACACTATTCCCTGTGGAGAACGATCAATCCCCCGTACTTACCACTACACTATACTACATCGGTCAGGTACACTGCCTGGTGGGGTTGTAAGCCTCTTGAGATCCCTCGAGAGGTAAAACCTGTTGTAAGGTTGCAAAACCACGCATCAGTATGGTTTGTTTGCTGTTAAGTGTCTGTTTTGCAGAATGCCTTGATGTGTAGTTGCTGATCTTCAGTTGAAGTTCACCAAGTTTGGTTAAATGGGACATGGTCAAGTAAGCTTAAAGATGGTTTCTGCTGATTGAAAGTGCTGAAGCACAGTTCAAGTGATAATCATTGAAAGATAAAAGAGAAGTTGTTTATTCATTCAAAAGAAATTACAGCATACAAACAACTTCAAATTGAAACAAAAGACCATTCCTATACAAGTTAACCTACACAGAATCTAGATCCTATCATCATGGTTTCAAAAGTTGTTGGAGGTGCATGACCAGGAGTGAAGATGCTGAAGAACCTAGTTTTATACCTTTGGTCCTTGGCAACATCTCATCATCACCTACTCCATTTTACCCTTTCCTTTACCGGTCACCTCTGCACCCTTGCCCTTTCCTTTGTCTCTGTGGTATGAAACTCCAGTCCTTGGAGCAGGATGACCATTAACCACCTCCCTTGTCACTAGGTGTGGTGGATTTCTGGTGTGTGGCCTTGGTTGGGGTTGTGAAGGTTGGGGATTCTCTTCCCTGGTTGATGCTGCTACCCTCTCCTCTTCCTCTCTCACCAATCTATTGAAGATTGGCTCTAGACGCTCTGTGGAGTCATCAGAGCCCCTAGGTGAATCATTAGGATCCACCACACTATCATCTTCCGAAGAAGGGAGAAAAGCGGACTTCAAAGTACGAGGTTCATCTTGGTAGGGATATCGAAATAAAGGACGACTATCCTCAGATGATGATGATGATGGAGATTTGGGTGGGTTGTGTGGTCTGCTTGATGAGCCCACATCATGCTTTCTCTTGCGGGCTTGTTCTTTGGTAAGACCATACCTTCTATGGGAAGGTTGTGTGGATGATTGGGAGGCTTGGTGTGTTGGTGGTGATTGGGGAATGTTAGCTCCTGAGTCTGCTGATGACTCAGAAGTGAGATCAACTACTTCTGGTTGGTTGGTCATAGTGTTGATGATTGATCTTGGTTGAATGAGGGTTTGATGTTTAATTGGGGTTAATTGATATGTGCGGATTGTGATTTGGGGTTATTTTATAGGCGAAGTCAAGGGTTGATGGTAATTAATGCGAGTTGGGTGGCGAAGTAAAACTCAAGATATTATTACTCTTGAGTTGATTCTGCTGATTGACTTCTCACTTCAGCAGATTGACTGTCATTTCTGCTGAAGAGTTAATTTTGAATGTTGAAGTTACTTTACACGTCAGATACGGTCAACAATTAGTTCCGATAAATTTTGACCATAATTGGGTAACTTCTATTTATAACCTACTTCATATAATCTTCGCCCAAATCAACTGATTCTCTCTTCGAGCAATTTAAACCCACTTTCCATTCACTTCCTTCATACCCTATCTCTCATAAGTTCTTCAATGGAGGCCCTACAATTTAAGAAGGATCATAACAAAGTTGCTTTTCTGGGAAAAGCAAAGGGACATGAAATGTATGTACCTATGGTAGATTTCTTGAAGCGTTCTAAGATTCACTTTGCACTGACTCATTATCCAGATGTAGTGCACGAATCTTTGGTCAAGCAATTTTGGGCATCTGCTGAGAAACGTTCTGATACAGAGATTGTTGCAAAGATTGATGGAGCAGAGTATGTGGTGACTGAGTCGTTGATAAGGACAAGATTGCAGTTGGATGATGAAGATGGTGTCTATCACACCAACACTGGTGAGATACTTGATGGGCTAAGAGCTGCTGGTTATCAAAGTATGGATACAGTTATGTGGCTCAAGAACAAGTTTTGCCCCAAGTGGAGGTTTTTGGTACACACATTGCTTCAGTGCATCAGCAACAAGTCTGGAGGATGGGATCAATTCTCTACCCAATTGGGGTGTGGTATAGTATGTCTACCACAGGGTTTAACTTATAATTTCTCTAAGTTTATTTTTGATAATATGGTTGAAAATATTCAAAAGAAAAAGCATAAGTTTCTCATGTACCCTAGGTTTCTTCAGATAATTTTAGACATAAATACCCAAGATAGAGGCCATTATCCCATAGGAGCCCTTAGTGCTAAGTTGTTTGCTTCGATGAAAACTCACTATGTTGGGGAACATCACCCTCTGCTACCAGCTATGTTGCCACATGGCAATGATGATGCTGATGAGGGTAATGCTGCTGATGCTCCAACATCTCCCAATGCTGCTGCTGATGGTACTTCATCAATTCCAAGTGTTCCTGTTGATGGTAATCCATCAGTGGAAAGGGATAAGGGTCCATCCATAACTGCTGAAGCACCCATTGTTTCTCCTGACCAACCTGTACCTTCTCCTGTACATGTTTCACCCAGTCCTATTCCAACACAAACTCATGAAGCTCCTGATGAGCTTGTTCCTGAGGTTGAGGAGACAATTCAGTCTCTTGATACTCATGTGCCTACACCTCTTGAAGATGAGACTACAAGACTGTCCACACCTAGCCCTTTTAGAGACCAAATAGATGAAAGCACTCCTACTTTTGAGAATATACATATATCTTCTGAAAGGCCCAATGAAGCTCCCTTTACCACTGAGACATCTGCTGGTGGAGCTGAGGACCCTATTACTCTCACTTCTCTGTATAATTTGCTCAACAAGAATGATCAAGAAATTGAGAAGTTGAAGAAGGAGCTTGCAGATACCAAATCTTCACTTGGTGATGAGATTGTAGTATTGAAAAGTAGGGTTCAGGAGTTAGAAGAACAACTTGGGCAGAAAAAGAAAAGAAAGTTTGTGTTTGCCTCTGATGAAGAGCAGGAGGATAGTTATTTGGATCATCTTGTTTTATTGGCTGAAGCTGCTCAGCAGACTCATACTTCTTCACCCAAAGCTGCTGAATCTTCACAACAAAAAGAGCAGATCCAGTTCTATAGAAAGAGGAGAAGACAGTATTTGAGCAAGGATTCTCATATGCCAAAGTTGAATGTTGCTCAAGAACAAGTTGGTGGTGATCATGTTCAGGCAGATGAATCTATGATTAATGTGGCTTCTGCTGATGTCACTCCTTCTGAAGTTTCTGCTGAAGTGTTTGTTGCTGGGAGATCTTTTGTCTTGAATACTGCTGATGAGGTTTCTACTCCATATGTTGAATCTTCCACTCAACATGTTTCTGATGATGCTTCTATTGGTGTTTCTTCTGAAAACATTGACAGAGTTCCTAGTGTTGATATCTCTGGCAGTAAGCAAGGAGTGATGGTTGATGAAGATCTTGGTACAGATCTTGTGAGTGAAAAAGAAAGGAAGGAGCAAGCTAGACTGGTTAAAGAGTATGAAGATATGATGAAGAGTCAAGCTTTGGCACAAAAGATGACAGCTCAATTTACTACAGATTTGCCTCCTGAAAGGCAAAGAGAACTAGATGAGCAATCAGTTCATTTTACTGATGCACAATGGGATTCTTATACTCAACAAGCTGCTTCCAATTCTACCTTGGATCAAAGCATCTTAGGAGCTGCTTTTGATAGTAACAACTTTGCTGCACAAATGGTAGCTCTTGGTCAACAGAGGAAGAAAGCTGCAGCAGAAAGGAGAAAGGCCATTGCCACACAGAAGGCCAAAGCTAAGAGAGCTAAAACCCAGACTGAGGCACAAACCAAGAATTATATGAGAAATGTGGTTTATCATCAATATACTTCGGTATATAACTCTGCTTTGACCAAGAAGCAAGTCTGGGCCTTATCTGAATCTGATTTGCATCAAATATATAATCAGATTATAAAGGCTATTCCCTCACCTCAAACTCAATTGAAGAGGCCTAGTGCAAGTTTAGATGCTTCAGAAGCTAAAAGGATCAAAACAGCTGAGCTTGGTACTTCATCTTCTGGTGATAAAGACCAACTGCTCCCTCAAGCTGTTTCTGCTGAGGCAACTACTGAAGGCAACCAATCTGCTAACACCTCTACTGAGGCTGCTAACATTCCTTCTTCTGCATCTGCTGAACAAGAGGAATCTCTTATTTCCAACTACAATGCAGATTTAGTGAGGAAAGCTGAACTAGAAGCTGCTGAGGCTAGAAAGGCAAGAGAAGATACTGAGAAGTTGCTTGCAGATGGTGGTTCTGTTCCCACTTCTTCCATTCCTCCTGAAGATGCTTCTGGTGCATCTGCAAATGTTAGTCCTTTAGGGATATATATACCTGGGAGAAGGAAGAAAAGGATGGCACACAGCAGACAAATTGCTATCAGAAGATCTGTGAGATTGGCTAGAGAGCAGATTTCTAGAGCACATAAGTCTAAAAAGGGGAGTTCTTCTAAGCCTATGGATCTCAATGCTGCTGATACAACCTTTATTAGAGTGGGTTCTTCTGAGACATTTCCTGAGGGTTCTTACAATGTGTTGGTCAAATGGACATTGACAGATGGACAGACAAACACCATCTATAGGCAAGATCAGTCCTATATGGAGTTTACTTTCTTGCAAGAAATACTTCACTTGGTGGATAGGCAAGATTTGCATACTCTCTATGGAATGGTCACAGAATACTATGCCTCTCATACACCACAAGGGGCTGGTTTGTACTTACTGGGAGATCTGCAAGTTCTGTTTGATTCTCACTCACCTAATGGAAAAGGCTACTCAATTTGGGAGAATTCACACACATGGAAGGTTGATACTTGGAGGTTTTACCCTATGCCTAATGTGCATGTTGTAGAAACAAAGTCTGGCATTAGGGTCTGTATGTTTTCTGATCAGCATTATCCTTGGTCCATTCCTCTGCTGAAACGTAGCAAATTGGAAGTTCCTCCTGATCCAGTGGCTAATGATGAGACTCATGCTGCACAGCTGGTTAGGTTAATCAAGTCCAAGCTTTTGCAACCCCATGCTTCTTCTTGATTCTGGTATTGTGTATTATTTTTGTATCTTATTTTTCTTTATTTCATTTATTTCTTATTTCTTATTTCATTCTTTTACTTAGTTAAAAAAAAAAAAAAAAAAAAAAAAAAAAAAAAAAAAAAAAAAAAAAAAAAAAAACTTTGTATATTTGTACTAACTTTTCTGCAGGTTTGTTGTATATCACTCTGTTGATGGTTATCAACTCACCAGATGTGACTTGTGTCCATCAAAGAGTTGGCTAGTCCAAAGGGTACAGCTTTGGTAAAGACACATCAAATCTGTTGATAACTGTAATAGCTTGCTCAAAGCTATAGGGTACTTCAACTCACCCATGATTAAGTTCTGAGAGTTGAAATGGTTCTCAATTCATCATGGATGTAACCCTTTCTGGGATCCAAAGAATTTGCTAGTCCACAAAAGTATGGTTTGTGGTGAAGACATTTGGTATCCATATTTGGTATTCAATTCACCAAGGTTCAGTTGAAACCAAAGAATTGGCTAGTCCTGAGCAAACGGCTACAGGTAAAGACATCTCAAATCCGTTTATAGCTGATGATTTGCTAAAAATCATATGGTTATCAGTGTACCATAGTTTTCGAACTTAAACATTTGGCTACTTCAGTAGTGATGGCTATTGGTAAAGAGACATCAAATCCATTATTTTCAATGATTCACCTCTCACAGGAGTTTACACACTTGGATGTGATGAGAATAGTCTGAAACTAAATTGTTTTGATGTACATTATGTCATTTGTTGCTGCAAAGACCTGAAGTTTAAAGTTTTGCCATTCATAGAGATGTTGTTCCTTTGATTCTTTGCTGATGATGTTCGAATTCAATCCTCTTATTCTGAAGTATTAAAGATCTATCAAGAATCTTGAACATAACCATGTCAAATTCAAGATTAGGGGAGGATTGTTGGGAATTCTGCTAAGGAAGAATTCTACTGACGGTTACTGCTGATGGTTACTGCTGAAGTGTTGATTTCTGCTGATGACTTGTTTCTGCGGAAATAGAGATTCTGCATAGTTTGTTTCTGCTGATATAGATATTCAGCGTACTTTGTTATTAGTTTGGATATGTACGAGTTTTATTAGGAAATTATATAGCATATTTTCTATTAGTTTTTAGATATACGTTTCTTGTGAAACGGTTTAGGGTTTCTAGTGAAACGGATTTAGGGTTCCTTATCTATAAAAGGAATACGTTATTATGTATGATGTACGAGTTTAGAAAAAAACAAGTTCTTAGTATTAATAAAAGATCCATAGAGGATCAATCGTTCTTAGTTATTTGTGTTCTTACTTGTGTTTAATTTCCGCTTTATACAAGTATTAGAGACTTTCTATTAGTGTGTTTGTGATTACATAAACATTACTATCGATCCAAGAGTGCTCAAAGATCTATCAAGGTCTTAGGTTCTACATAATGCACTAAAAGTGAGTGCATACAAGGTAGGCTAAGGCGATTTGGGTGTGGATTGTAAACAATGTTCTTCATTAATATTTCAGAATCCATCGAAATATAACGAGAACTGCGAAAAAGATAGGCTCTGAGGGGTGCACTAAGGGTATCGTGTACTAAAGATGAGTACATCGCAAGGGTGTGGGAAAATTACTTGACTAATGAAGCCAACGTAATTATAATACAGGTTTAAAACAAGGGTTATCCTAATGCCTCTTATCATTTAGTAAATCCTAACTACACGAATGTAGTCTCATTAGCGATCTCGGGATGCATCACAAACGCAAGTTCTAGAATCTATATACTACCAGTACACTCATAAGCATTAAAGGTAAATGCTTTTTCCTAAAGATCTAAAGGCGAACCTCACATTTTTGGGGTGAAATTTTTTGAGTGGTAGGGTTTTTGTGCTAGCTATATAATTCCTATCCATGAGACGCTTATTAAAACTAAAGTTTCACTCCTATATGTTGTAAAAAAATTTAAATTTGGTGCTAAAATTGCCCTAACAAGTATCTATCTTAGTTTTATTATACATTTACTCTAAAACAAAACAAATATCAAGCAAGGTCATAGTTTCTAAGGTATCCCATTTTACCCTTCCTACACTTAAATTGAACATTGTCCCCAATGTTCTTGAAAAGTATCAAAGTTATGATAATCGGGAAAATAAAATAGAGAAAGAAACTAATATTCCCCTGATTTGCTCGGCATGGACGATGTGAAAACATGGTTAAATCTTCCTCCAAGAAAATAAACATGATAAGCTTCACTTCCAATGTATACTTCATCTTCTTGTCTAATATAACCTGTAATTCACTAAGAAAACGAAACACAAAACCTCGCATAAAATCGGCGGTAAAAACTATATATAATAAAAACTAATTCCTAGAAAACAAAGTAAGATATAATGCTTGCAAAATAAATGTCTATAGCTTCCTGGAAATTTAAAATTCGGAATTTTTTTCAAAAATCCTTGAATTCCAGCAGAAAAACAAAATCCTGCAAAACTGTGCTGCTACAGTGCCTGACGCCGTCGGGTGTAAAGCCTGACGCCGTCAGGTATGACCTGACAGTATTTTTACGTTTTGTTTCTGGAAAATCTAAGTATTAAAATGTGAAAAAACTGTAGAACATTCATTGTGACTCGATACAAGCATTTGACTCTAAACAAACACATAAATATATGCTAATCATTAATTGTTAACTTTCATGTTCGAATTCGTTCTTATAAACAAATATGATCTTCCCTACACTTATCTTTTTGTAAAATACCTTTATATGTGATTAAGACGAGGTTAAAAACAAAATAAAGCATTTTCACAAATTATTCGAAACATGAAAGATAAACAAGTAAAGATGGAGCATATATATGAAATCAAACAAAATAAAAACAAACAAGCAAACAATTAAAAAGTTTGGGTTGCCTCCCAAGAAGCGCTTTTCTTTATTAACGAGTCTTGTAGGTAGACTCAAAGTCATGCCCTATCTTGTTGGGTCAAAAATTTGACCCAAGTACCATGTCAAGGATTTAAAAATAAAATAGCCTAACTCACTAAATAAAATAGTGAGTCACTCACTGATAAAGGTTCAGTGAGTGTTGTATAAAGCTCTTTGTAATGAAGAAACACTTTACTTACTAAGGCGGTGTCAGTGAGTAAAGTATATGAGCTACAAACAACTCCAGTGTCACTGAGATTTGACAAATGTCTCAGTGACCCTGAAGACGCTATCTCTACAAACAGAATGAAAAATATGGGCGGGAACTTCCAAAAGGGAAGTAAATCAAAGTACAAGGAATTGCCATAGAAGTGAGAATATGTTGACATCACTACTAAAGCATGGTTGGAGCATCTCCAAAAAGAGGAAGATGAAGAGGGACCACTTATAGTGGATGACAACTCACACCAACCACCATCTCATGTCCTTGTTTATTTACCTATATATATGTTCCTTTGTAATAGAGATAGTATGGATTCTAAACAAACAAAATAATACATAGTATTAGTTGATAGAATCATCCTCTCATTGAATCTCAAGCATAGCTTGGATCAATGAGAGTTTATTTGTCATTCAATGGGGATAGTATACCGCAATTATCCCCTTGAAGAAGCTGAAGATGTTATTAGTTAGTCATGTTGGTATTGAGTAATCTTGTAATTATTGTTTATCATGAATAATGAATTTGTTCTTCATTTTATAAAGATTTACTCAAATTCCATGGACCAACATATCTTGTATCATCAATGCTCACATAGCTGAGCGTGAGCCTCCTAATTGTTACCTCATCCTTCTTATATTCGTCATTCAACTCTAAACATCCATGATAATATCTCTTATTTTTCTCATGTGGATATTTAAGTCCACTCCTTTTATCATTCTCACTCAAAATCGAGAGTGGGGAAAATCTATTACATGCCTCAATTGAGAAATTCTTAAACCTAGGGTGCGAACGGGGCATTTGATAAACAAAATCCTCATCACCATCCGAGAATGTAATTAACCCATCCATAAGTTTTTCACCTAACTTAGTTAACCTCTTAAAAGGTTTTCCAAATATGACTTGGGTTAATTTTTCATCAATAAACTCTCATAAATCCTCCATGACCATGAAATCTACCAAGTAAACAAAACTTCCAACGAAAACATGCAATGGTTCAACCTTAGCCACAATATTATCTCCTTGGTATTCTAACTCATTTACCATGATTTTATTAAAGTTAGCACGAGAGATTAAATTCATTGGCAAAGATGAGTTGAGGTAAGCATCAAAACTCCTATATCCGACTTTACAAGGAAATTGCATATTAAAAAGGCTATCTTTCTCAATACTTTTCCTAGGGTCAACATATTTAAGAGGATCCACTTCCTCCTCTTTTCTAACCTCATCAATAACTTCTCCATCCACTAGATCCTCATCAGAATTCGTAAAGTAGAAGGGGCCATTCTCATGGTCGGTGTCATGATCGGATTCATCGATTTCAAGGTTATTGCCAAAGTGATGGTTGGGTGAAAGGTTTGGTGGGTTCTCGTCCTCCATAACGGGGGCCAGAACAGGTAACTGAAAATTTCTACCAAGGAAAACATGAAAAAACAGACATATAACACGTACAGATGCACAAAGAGAATATAGACTAAAAGAAAGCTATAAAAAAAATAAAAATCTCACTTGATAGGAATCTAATGAGTAGACCTAAACGAGATAGAAATCAAACCTAAGCAATAACTATTCCCCGGCAGCGGCGCCAAAAACTTGATGCGGGATTTGCAAGACCTCGCAAAAGGTTTTACTTCTCAAGGGATCTCAAGAAGTTTTGCAATCCTCCAGGCAATGTACCTGACCGTTGTAATGTAGTATAGGTAAATCCGAGTGATTGATCGTTCTCTAGGGGAATAGTGTCGTTAGGTTAAAATGTATGTCGAGATAGGTATAGAGGTGATGGATGATTCTTTTTTTTTGTATTTTCTATATTTTTTAGAAAGCAAATTAAATATCTCGGTTTTGAAAGAGTGGGCGGAATTAGTTGCTATTCAAGTATCCCAAAAACTATTTATAAAACTAAAATTAAACTAAAGACAAGAAAAAGTAAATTTGGTGGTAACTCTTATGGTAGACAAACGTGTTCACTTAGAAGTAATTACTCCATAGTTATCTCCTATTGATCTGTTGAATTGTCACGTCCTTATTTTAGTTGAAGCATTTTATTCATTAATATTAGTCGTGGGGTGGTGCCGAAGTCCCCAACTCTATGAATCTTAGTCTCCCCCAAATCCCTTAAAGTCTATTAAGTTATCTAGGATCTACAAGCCGCAATTCACGCAATAAATACAACGAGAAAAACCAATAGTGCACTCTACGGTTGCATTTTCTAAGACGTTCAAGCTAGTTACATACAAAAGGTTAGCCAGTTTTCTTAGCCTAACGCGAGGCAATCAACTAAACAATAGACAACAAATCAATAATCAACAACTATGTTTCATTAGATCTAAGCAAACACAAATAAACTTAAGCTAGCATGATAGATAAAATAAAAGATAAACAAGTAATCAAATGATGAGGCGAAAAGTGTACCGCTTTTAAGGGGTCATTTAAGCCCGAAATCGTATTTATTTGATCAAATATTGCCCTAAATCGTTCCTTTTGTCATTTTAGGTACTTTTGAGGAGAAATCTGGAAAAGGAGGCATTTTGGACGTTTTTGGAGCATCAAAGTGAAGAAAACGGCAAAGTCTCAAGAATCGGCTGAAAGTTACCTTTGACGGCGTCAGGATTTACTCCAGACGGCGTCATGCCTTGGCAAGAAAAGTTGGATGTGAAATTTACTCATGACGGGCCAGTGAGTTAGCATGAGAATTCTGACGGCGTCACGCTTTAACTAAATCAAGGGCGTCACGGCTTAATTCATAAGGGGACGGCGTCACGTTCAAGAGGTGAGGGCGTCAAGCCTTGATAGGCCAGAACGGATTTTGGAGAATTAAAGAGGGACGGCGTCAAGAAGGTCACCCGGGAACCCTAAAAGCGGCGAGGTGACGGCGTCACAATGCATAAGGTGACGCCGTCAGATCCAAACATCTATATATAGTTTTCTAATTTTTTGTCATTAGGAGAGAGCTTAGTGTGTGGAATTTTGGGATAAAACCCTAAGACGATTTTAGCTACTTTTTCAGGGCTTTTAGCCTTGAGATCTTCCATGTTTCATTGAAAGATAAGTTATCAATTAATCATTCAATATGTCTATGTGTTGTTTGATTCTATCTTATGCTTGTCTTTTGTTTAACATGTTAGGCTAATTTTATCTTGTGTTTGCTTAGATCTAATGAAACCTAGCTATTGATTATTGGTTGTTAGTGTGTTATTAGTTGTATTGGATGATTGTTTATCTATGTTAGGCTTAAGAAAACTGGCTAACTTCCTATTCGGTAACTTGCTTGAACGTCTTAAGAAACATGAACCAAACGCGTACTAAAGGTTTTTATGGTTGTATTTAATGCACAAGCGAATTCTAGTGATCCCATGTTAGGAGCTTCCTAGCCGGCTCGACATAGGAGTGAAGTAGGAGCTTGTAGAGTTTGGGGAAGTAAGTACGCCACCCCACGAATGGTATTAAGGAATACACCCGTCATCCACGCAACTAATACACACTAATTAACCGGTAAAAGATAGCTAGGGAGTAAGGAAATCTAAGTAAACACATTTCTCTACACATAAGTTTCTCACCACTTTTCATTTTTGTTATTTTATTTTATTTGCATTTGTAGTAATTTGGGTTAGTTGACTAGCAACTAATTCCGCCCACTCCTTCAAAACCGAGATTTTACTTGCTTTCATAAAAATTATAAAAACATAAAAAGAATCTTCCTCAACCCTTAGACCTAATTAGAGTAGCCTTTCACACCTAACGAACACTATTCCCTGTGGAGAACGATCAATCCCCCGTACTTACCACTACACTATACTACATCGGTCAGGTACACTGCCTGGTGGGGTTGTAAGCCTCTTGAGATCCCTCGAGAGGTAAAACCTGTTGTAAGGTTACAAAACCACGCATCATCAAACAACACATAGGCATATTGAACGATTAAACGAATAACTTATCTTCTATAAAGCCTAAGGTTCAAGGGTTGAAAAACCCTTACAAAGCTGGTGAAATTCGACTAGGGTTTTGCCTCTAAAGTGTTACCAAAAAGTGTCACCCTTTACAATGAAAACAATCGAAAATATATATAGGAATACAATTCTGACGGCGTCAGTTTATAGCCTCTGACGCCATCAACTCGCCTTGGATTAGGGTTTCGTCTGTGTAATCGCCGCTCTGACGGTGTCAGAAAGGGATTTGAGGCCGTCACTCGTAAAATCTTTCTGGGCTGTCTCTTGTTAATTTAAATCGTGACGTCCATCTTCATTTTGTACCTGACGGCGTCAGGTTGTAAAATCATCAAAACTCTCTGAGGCGTCACTTGTTAAACTTGAACCAAAAATCCAGCTTCATAAACAAGGGACGGCGTCACGTTATAGCTTGTGACTCCGTCAGATCTCTAAGTCTTACGTACTTTTCGCGACTTCGTCGTTTTCTTCACTTTATCGTCCAAATATGCTCCAAAAGTGCCGTTTTCCATAATTCTCGTCCCAAGTACCTAAAATACAAAAAGAAACGATTTGAGGCAATATTTGATCACATTTGTAACCTTTCTCAAAATTTGACATCACAATTCAAGTAATTACGTCATTTAAATAATTCATTTCGTAAATATTTTACGAGCTACATTTCTTTTTCTCTATGAAAACATTGTACGATTATCATTCCACGTAATCCCGAACCTACAATTCTAGATTTTAGCAACGTTTATACGTCCATTAATCTTATATTTTGTTTAATATACTAAGTTATAGTATATTGACGAGTTTCGACATCAATATCACTTCATATACTACACACCAAACAAATAAAACATTTATGTTTTTCTTGCTTCCCCTCCTCCCTCCTCCTTGAGCGTGTACCATGAAGAATTACCAAGACAATATGTCTTGGTGATATTTTAAATCACACATGTCTTCATCAAATCAAAGACTTAGCCTCTAAGGCTAAGTAAATATCTATTACCACCTCATTCATAAGAGGAGGAAGTCAATTTGACAACCAAAGCCAAATGGCTTTAGTAGGTTAGATCAAGCATGATCTTGCAACATGTGTTCACTTAGATACTAAGTAAGTTGACACATGCATTATCTTAACTAGTAAGAAAGATGACTCTTGCATCATATCACCTCATCAAGTGACTATATAAACCCTCCCTCCCCCTCTTTGCTCATTCAACACAAACAAACAAACAAACACACTCTCTCTTACTAATTTACTTCAAGAATTGTTCAAGATATCAAGTCCTTTCTAAAGCTACAACAACTACTTGCAATCTTTGGTGATTATCTTGAGTTTAAATCCACTCAAGTCACCAAGATTCCATCACAAGTCAAGAAGAGTTGAACGATTCTAAAGGAGTGGAAAGAGTTCTAGTCATTTTCCTTATTCTTTTTTCCCTTGTTTAAAAGCCAAAAGTTGTAATAAAGCCTAACACACTCTTGATCAACACCATTTACATGTTTCTTATTCTTAATCTATGCTATATATGGTCATTATATTGTATTCATGATGTGCAAAACCTTTAAAACAAGTTGAAAAACTTATATGTTTAACTTATGTAAATAAACAAGTAAACTAGTGACTTATACTATGAAAAATGACCAAACTAAAATAGCCATGACCTTAGATAAATTACCTACTGATATAGAGGATCTTATAAGAAAAACGTAGTAATTTGAATCACCCAAAATGGACACACGAGTCAAAAGTTATGTTCAGAAGAAATTTGCAAAACTGAAAAAACTGAATCTGTCAAGTTTGCTTACTTCCTAAATTTTGAAATTTTTCGAGGCCCTTCTGGTCTGATTTATAAAAAAGTTAAAACACGAAAGTTGTCCGGAATGATGTTTTACGTCTTCAACGATAAAACTCGGCCTGAAAACGCAAAACAAAGGCAATTTCATTCCTCAAATTGTAAAACAGTTTTTGGCATCAAAAATTTTGTTTTTCACTTCACAAATAATTAAGAACCATGTGATTTTCAAAACTAATTACTCACTAAATATAATGAACTTTATAAAATAACAATCTTCATTAAAATAAACTTTCCTAAGATTATTTTACTCTCGGAATGGTGTATAAAAAATATGAAAAAACAACTTTACGATTTCTACACTTATAAACTCTTTGTGATATATTGTGACGACCATATGATTTCCTAAACATAACCAAACAACCTATGGACTTCATAAACTTTCATTTTACTTTACGGCAAAAGCTCAAGTACGGGTTCTGTAACACCCCGCCTTTTCGGAGCGTTAAACCCTCTTATTTACCTTATATCAGCGGAAGCGTCTACTCTTACTCGATCTCAATTCATATCTTGATTCCTAAAGTAGCTCATCTGGGTTGCAAAAGTTTAAAAAGAGTTTTGGGTCAGCCAAAGGCCTAGTGAGAATTCATGGTTTTCACGTACAAAATAATTCATATACTATCAAACTTGTAAAACGATCATGCAACTTGTTCAAATATCATATAAGTGCTATTCAGTTACAACAATATTCTTATTCAATTCAAATACCAACAATTTAATAAAAACCAACGATTTAACTTAAATCACGTTACAACATATACTAATTATTCATAAATTTGTACGATTCAATGGTTCCAACAATTCAACATATACCCATTCGGTTCAATAGTTCCAACGATTCATATTTCTGTTCGGTTCAATGGTTCCAACGATTCATATTTCCGTACGGTTCAACGGTTCCAACAATTCATATTTCCGTTCGGTTCAACGGTTCCAACAATTCAACATATACCCGTTCGGTTCAACGGTTCCAACAATTTATATTTCCGTTCGGTTCAACGGTTCCAACAATTCAGCATATACCCGTTTACGATTCATGATTCACATCTATATATCTCAATTTGTAAGCAATTTTCACAAGTTTCATATATTATCAACCAATCAAAACACGTAGCATTTAGTGATCATTTAAACAAGTTGCATGATAGCATTCAAATAAAAGTGCAACCCAATTTAAAAAGCACACGAAAACTCACCTGGTAATGCTCGGATTAAAGGTTCACTTTGGGCTAAACACGTCTCCTACACATACGATAACATCTCGCTGAGATTTTATACAAGCTACATATGAGTCCTAGTTGATTGGTCAAGTATACTTTTAAAGGTTAAATAATGTTTTGCTAGTCTGTTCAAAACATGAAGTTCATACTCCTATATGAGTTTAAACACACAATTTATAGTGTCACCATACATATATTTATTCAGAAACCCGAATCAAATATCGTACAAAGTCGTAAAATTGATACTCCTACCATTCTGTCATGCACCTTTATAAAACTCTAAGTCATACTTAAACAATTAGTACCCCACATCTTAGACCAAGATATATATATATATATATATATATATATATATATATATATATATATATATAATATAATATATATATATAATATATATATATATATATATATATATATATAACCAATTAAAATCAAGTTGCAATATTCATCAGTTGAACTATTAGTTCGATGTTAAGAGCAACAAAGTAAAACCTTGTCTATTCTCTTCTTTATTTTCATTCGGATAAGACCCACCACAAATGTTCATCCACATTGTTATATAGACGATATTTATTCAGTAAATCGCTAAGTTCAGTTACTCTTTATACACTAAATGGCTAGCTTAAATTTTGGTTCGCAAGCCCAGATTAATAGAAGGAAACAAGTCTGGTGATCATCTTATAATTAAACAATTAAGAGCATATAGTGTAGTAAGCAACTAAATCCAAGAACGATGTTTTATTTTATTTTTTTCTATTTGCTACTGCATGCGACATAGTCTATCATCAATAACCACGTTAAACCTATATTTAATATGAGTACGTATTACTAATATGATATCAACCATGTGCACATCATAGGTAAAGTTTACCAGTTATGATTTGGCCAACATAAACTAACTCATATATATCACAGTCAAAGTAAGGCTAAAAACAATAATAAAAATTCATAACATTTACATGTAGCATTGTCTTGACTTAGTCTACTTTATCTAAGGTAATTTAAACTCGACCAATCAACTGCTATCCAACATGCCTTCTTAATTAACAATGCATTCAAATACTAAATCAAAAGAGAATGTCACCTTACTTAGCTATGGAACTCGGACTAGAAACCTGAAAATAGTTCTTCAATCTTTCTGTTGCCGCCTAGTCTTGTTGTAGGGTTTATTTTTCTTTTGTGTAGGTGACACATTATGAGGAGTTCGTGATATATTTAAGGGGATTTGGACCAGAAATCTCGTGTGTATACCGATTAATATGAGAGTCCAGTAAAGCACATCTTGATGACCAATTCAACCCACGATTTACTTCCAAATTTGAAAGGCACAAAGAATATTAACCCTATTTGTTTTAAGATGTCACAAGACCACCCTTAATTATTTATCTAATTTAAATTTAGTCCTAACAGTTAAAGAAACTACAAATTTTCACAAAAATTTTGGGTTTTATAGGTTCAAACAAGTAAAACTTATATTTTCCACATCGAGTACTACAAAACTAGAGAACTTCATGTGAGGGGCTTCATTTGGGTAAAATGGATCGACGAGTTGCTAGATTGACGATTTAAAGTGTCCTAGCTCCTCGAACGTTTACTACATGACCTCTAAATTATGATGGCCCGAATGGTAGTACGAGATAAATAGACTATAAATGTTTCATAAACCATTTCTATAAGACGACGTACACAAAACTACCATATAAAGCATCATGATCAATATAAATGACATATATAAGCTCGTTTATGCTTTCCATAAACTAAGACACAATACCATATTATAGGTTGCTCGTAGAGGTTTTGACGACTCGACCATCACTTTCACTACTCACTAGACATCAATAACTCATGGTGAGTTAGTAGCCCCATTTTCTTTACTGTTTTATAAACCCTTGGGGGAGATACATGCTATATTTTTGCGGACACAAGTGTTATAAAATTGTATGCAGAATTGCATGTGTTTATTATTGACTAAGTACCTTTATTGCCAATTAAGTCCCTGTTTATCAAGAACCATTAATTACTTAAGTGTAGGCGCGAATATTATGAATAAGCCTATGGGATTGACGAATCCCGTTTGTGTTAGCCGGGTAGGTAACCAGACGCACTATATTGGAAGATGTAAGGTATTTGGCAAGATACCTGTAGGCAAATTGTTATCAATTATATTCATTTGTGTTAGCCGGTTAGGTAACCAGATGCACTATAATTGATGTTGTGTTAAGGTGTTGGTGTCATGAGCTTGGTGCAATAATAAACTGATTTTGACTTTGTATGTTGTACAATAGTCGTTTAAACTATGAAATCTTGTGTACCGTTGTTATTTAAATAAACTCTATGAACTCACCAACCTTTGTGTTGACACTTTTAAGCATGTATCTCAGGTCCATAATGATCGAGGCTGGCACGGAGGAGCACGAATATTCAAGAGCGCTATAAATTTTATTATCATTTGAAAACTTATTTATATAAACCGTGAAACTACTGGGACCTCATTTTTGTAAACTCTGATATTTATATAATTCGAATGATAAATGTTTTAAAAACAACTCCATTATAGTTCGTTTCCTATTGTTATAACTGTTATGCCGTCGAGTAACACCCAGTTCGAATTTCGCTGCGTATTAGAAATTGGGGGTGTTACAACATTTACTCGATTTTAGGCTTAAATGACCCCTTAAAAAGGTACCAAATAAATCCTTATCATGGTGTATCTATGGTCATCAAGGGTTCAATTTCTAGCAACTCACTAGATTGTACCAAAGTATTGACTTCCAAAGGTGGTTGTGTGACTTGACTTAAAGCCTCTACCATAGGCTTTTTAACAATGTTTTTTATGAAGAACTTTTGCGAGCAATATGGAACAACAACAAGAGCTGCATTCTTCTTTGATGCATCCACATCAGCAATAACTATCCTAATTGACTTTGGTGACATTTCATCAACATCCAATCTTGTCTTACCATTTTCAACATAAACTTCTATTATCTTATGGTCATCAACAAGATCTTTCAATATTTCTAAATTCGCAGCCTCACTTAAGCTATACAAACCATCATCTAAATTACTACCAGGCTTAACAAAGTAGTAGTAATTTTTTTGACCTAACTCGTAACCCAATTCATACATAAGAACATTTAACTCTTCAACTAACACACTATCAACATCAACCAAATCAACTAAAGTTTCCATACCTCCATCATATATTCTACCAGGCCTGTATTTAAAAACACCATTGTGATGAACCCTCATGCTAAACATATTAGATCTACTACCTGAAACATATCAATAGACCAAAGCACATTATCAAACCTTAATAGCAAATTAAAATATACCCCCTATTAGAGAGTCCAACGATTATAACAACAAAATGTACCGTATTTTTTCTTAGCAGAGTTGTACAGAACGGTATCATCAACTGGATAACCTAGATCTCTTCTTTCTTTCCATTAAGTAAAATCCATGTTTTTGAATTCTGAATAATATGGAACTGGTTTTGTGACATGCAATAAGGGTTTGTGAATTCTGATAATTCTTGTAAAGAAAGTTTTGGGACGAATAAAAGAGGCAGTCTAGGTGTTTATGGGGTGGGAAAAGGGATAGGACATGTGGAAATAATACAGACTTGGTATAACGTTAATGCGAAATGACGATTATGCCCTAGTGCTAAAAACAAAACATAACGGAAAGGAACGGCGTTGACCAACGGATTATGGGTCAAAGGACACAATCGGCCTCAAAAACTTGAAAAAGAGACACACGGCGACGATTTTCCCAACTTTGGGGCCCCTGCGATGCTTTTGGGAAAGTTTAGGGACCAACGGTGTATTTTTGTCTAGTATTTATTTAGCAATCAAGTAATTTGTTATGTGAAGTATGATTAGGGCATTTTATAGACTTGAAAAGGTTTATACATAGTACAAAAAGGTTTATAAAATCAAAAGATTTATAAATTGGTGACTTGATAAATTTATAAACCTTTTAAAAGCTTCACCATGATGCTCTTTCTCATTCGATATAACAAATGGATCTCAGTATGCCCATATGGTTTATTTCTTTTTTTTGAACAAAATATGGTTTATTTCATAATGGGCTTTTGTTGTTTGGTTTGGAATTCATGTTAGTGTTATGGAAAAATATTAAAATGTATATGACTAGAATCGAACCCGGGACTGAGGGATTGCACACTTTACGTATGAATGATCAAAGGAATAATTAATATGTATAATTGTTATATATTTTAATTATTTGGACACGAAATGATAACTAACGGACGTTAAAGTAATTAACAGAATTGACTAATGACTGTTAGTAAATAAAGGAGGGGGTTGAGTGTTGAGTTTTGAAACTTGAGGAGGTATTAGACTCAAACTTGGAAAACAAGTTTGGAGGCTATATATACAAACTCAATAGCTCTAAAAAAGGGACGACATTATTATACTAAAAGTCAATCGACTTTATGTATTCTGAATCCTTGCATGTATTGTACATATAATATCTTTGACATATAGTGAAAGATATGGATTGTACAGTAGATACACTATGCATGATTATAATATCATGTGATATCTTCAACATATGTTTCAAACAGTATGTGCTAGAATCCTTTTATTCTTTACTTCTTCCTTCTATTAATAAAAAGTTAGTTTTGTAACCCTAAATTAGGACATGTTATGTTTATGTGTTTATTTGAATAAAGGGTTACGTTCCTGGATAATCCATGATTCTTCATGCAAGGAATTCATGGATTAGGGTTTGTTTTATGTGCTACATGTTTTAGATAAATCTAAAATTAGGGAAGACCTAATTAATATAATTAATGAATCGGTTATGTGCAACGTGGTATATAATTATTAAAGCTTACACGGCCAATTGTTGGTGTCTGTGTTCCATTGGGTACAATGCGCTCGAAAACCAATGGGAGTTTTAGTAATTATATACATAATAATTCACATAGAGATTATTAATAGGATTTATCAAAAGGTTTGCATGTGGCTATATGATTTAATTGTTAAGATTATATGCGTTATTATGTGTTTATTTATTTTTTGTTAAATTACTTGACTTTTTTGTTTAAATTATCATTGAATTGTAAGCAAAAAGAGGGTAATTTTTGGTATAAAAAATAAATGGACCTAATAACTATGAAACCTTGATGTGGTAAATTATTTATTGCCAAGTCTTATGTGCCGACAGTGGTTCGCTTCGCACGGTAATTTGCTCCCAGGCGAGACTAGCAATTTAATAATTTACAACATAATTTTATAAGATTTAGAATCATAAACTTTTAATTTGATTGATGATTTTTGCACCAATAGTTGAACGGCGGACCCAATGTTGACAAACTATAAGGTGGGTATAAGGTTGGTTTCGCATTAAATTGTAACCTTAAAGAGACTCCATTCTGTCTCTCCGCTTGCTTGTACGTCAAATTGGACTTACCAAGTACCACTATTATTTTGTGCAAAATCATCTTAAGGGTGAATTGACCTCAATTCCACGTGCCACTTTTGTGGTAATTATCCGAATAACTTGGGTCTTTATGACTCATGCAGTAGTAGGATATAGTGGGCGATAATTGTAGGTAATTCTTTGATTGGTGAACCCAATACCTCAAAATTAAAACTTTGTTGATTTAACTCTTGATGAATTGGTAATTAAAAATCATTTTGAAAACTTATGATGCGAAGATAAGTGCATGCTTCTTCGTACATATTTTGATTGTAACATCAAAATAAATACCCTAAAATTTAAGTCCATGCTATCTAATTATAAGAGACACTTGAAGTTAATATCTAGCGTAAGTGAGACCTTGACATAGATATTAATGACAAGGTAAATTGCATATTTTCATTACTAGCAGATCAACTGAATGTAATGGATCTATGTGAATTTACAAGTTTCTAAATTAGACGACTTAATTAAGTTATAAGTGAGACCTTGAGACTTAAGGCATGGGATGGGAAGAAACATGCTTACATTGCAAATTGTTTTGCAAATGTAATTCCCATAAATATCTAGGAGTCGGAAATTGTTTCGCGATTATTGTACGACAAGTTACCATCTTTTGTACTTTCACTGCTAGCAGATCAACTGATGTAGTGGAACTATGAAAAGTTGGATCCTAGTTTTCAAGAAAATTAAATGGTTACATTATATTTCCTGGGTAATTTTATTTTCTTGAAAAATTGTGTTATCGAAAATACTAAAATTGAATTTTGTAAATTCTTTTAATGTATTAATGCAACGTTAAAAACCGTAAACATGGGGCATTCTTTTAGTGGAAAATTGATCTACACCCGTAGGGGTTTAGGATGGAGTCAACTTTACTATAAGAATAGACTAAGTCTACTTTCTTTGAGAAGAGTGAGACTTAAATCCTATCCTTTTTCATGAATGAGAAAGGTATGATAGGAAAATTAGAATTGTCTAAATTCTAAGAAATAACTCATAGAAAAATTTTAATAGTTAAGAAAATTGCACATTTTATGAGTTATTAAATTAGAAGCTAGACTAATTACCGCAAGTTGGAAAAAGGCAAACTAGCATGATTTGTCTAGTTGTTGTGCTTTGACCACTTATAGATGATACATACCATTGTGGGGATGGTAGTCCAATTAAGGAAGAAATTGCATGCCCAATTATTTCCAAGTTAATTGCAATAATGGATAGTCCATCATTTACAAAGTAGAATACATTCTTTTAGTACCTAAGTAATTGCTACGTATGGGATTACTCAAAGGTGTAGGAAAGTAAATAGCACATTATTTGCTTTTACTGGATATGAAACACTTATAATGTTGTCAAATCCAGTGGGAGCATTGTGTTGTAATTACTGAATTATATATATTAACTAGTTTATAGACCCGTGAAATTCACGGGATTAAATTTAAAACCGTGAAATGATAGTTTTGTTATTATTATGAACATAAATATGTTTATATAAGTGATTGACTTGTGATATCATGCGAGTAAAAGCATGTGTTATATGCATGAATAGATAATAGTTTATAGACCCCGTGAAATTCACGGGGCAAAAAAGGAATTCGATCAAGTATATAACTGGGATCAACATTATTAATATGCCCAGAATCACTCCATCAATATCCTTTTTGACCTTATTCGATCAAGTATATAACTGGGATCAACATTATTAATATGCCCAAAATCACTCCATCAATATCCTTTTTGACCTTATTGTGTAGTGAAAATATATCAATCTCCATAACAACCCAAGTAAATACAATTTCTATTTACTCATGTAACATAAACCACTTGAATTGTAACTTACTCTTGACATGTTTACCACATGGTTGAGCACTATATAGTGCAAGTGTTAGAAGACCAAATTCAACACGAAGTGTACCAATTCTAAACAAAGTAGTGAATTTCTTTATCAATCGAGAATAAAAGAGATCATAAATGAAGAATAAATTTTAATTAAATAGACAAAGTCATACTAATATAATATAGCCAATGACACGCCTAATGCTATTAAGATGACATGACCATGACAGAACATACAAACGAAGACAACATACTATGAAGACATTCTAGTGCAAGCTAAACAATATTACAGACCATACTTCACAGCCATATATCTCCTTTCATATATCTCCTTCCAACTCTCACAGCCAAATGCTCCATCACTGCATATAAAGAGGGACTACCACTTATTCAGGTGCAGTAGCCCGCCCCGTCTTTCATTCACCCTGAACAAAGTCAGTCAGTAGTCTTTCTCCCTATCTAAACACATGATCAGAAGCAAAGATGTGAAGTAATAATTACCAATAGTAAAATACCAGGTGCATAAGAAGAAGATGAAAGCAACCCAACGCTGAACATTGTTTGATAATAGAGAATGGTCACTGCATTCCACGCGTTCCCTTTCTATGCAGAATACCTTTTAGACCAGTTTTCCAGATGGTGTTTTTTCCATCTACTCAAGCTCTCTTCGTCCTGAAGTACATGGTACACATAATTATGAAACAAAAAGAGTTGATGAATTTTGTGGTTTACTTGATTTGATTTGTGAAATATTAACACCCTAACCAACCTTGGACAGACGGTTGTGAATAGCCACACTCGGTATGCAAGTATGTGTCTCGCCTTGGTCATTATGGAAGTACCTTGGTCATTATTGGAGCATTTTTTTTTTGATCGAGCTGAACCATGAGTGTCTACAAAAGGAAAAAAATAAAAGCCAAGTAAGTTTTAATCCCGACTGGTATAAAATAAAAAATAAAAAACAGTTGCTATTGATCATTTTCCTATACTTAAGATGTAAAATCTGTGTCCAAACACTGCGTATGTTGTTTTTTGCATTCATGCTTGTGGAAATAAACAATGCAAAACAACAGGAAAATAAAAGATGCAAATACTGTCTAAGAACAGGTAGCTATCTACTAATCCAGAAACTTCAATTTTGAGTGTAATCTCAAGTAGAAAGAGGAAATAAATGGTACCTATTAATAATCTTATAGGCTTTCTAGCGTGTGCGTCATGTGGTAGCACTGTGCAATTGTTCTTATTGACCCAACGGCATCTGCTAACGGAGGAAATCAACCACTTTCACTGCCTAAAACAGAAAGATGCTCAAACATAAGTAACAATAAAATTACAGATGTAAACATAGCATCTCATAATACCTAATATGAAAAGAAAAACAATTCTACCTTGGTAACCATTAACTGCCACAGGTGCGGAAGCCGCGAAGACAAATCTTCCACCTGAATGGAAAGAGATGCAAAGACATGAGCATGACATCCCAAACACCCCTAAAGCCTCAACACTATAAAAAATGGCCAGTGAAAAAAAAAAAAAAAAAAAAAAAAAAAAAAAGAGAGAGAGAGAAAGAAAAACATGCCTAAGAGTACACGTCTGCCAAAAAATGACGGAATCCTTGTATTCCAACAACACCAATAATTTCAGAAATCAAATAACCAAATAGAAGGAAATCAATAAGCATATCCAAACACTTTTTACATAAGTGATTATTTTTAAGCATAAACAATAAGCAATCCCAAAAACCCACTAAATCAAACCGTTCATACAAATGATACAAAAAATAAAAAATGTGACCGGGAAAACTATACCTGATTTTCGGTGATACATCAAACATACATCGTTGCCGACTGAGTAAAAGTTCAGGTTGCCCCGCCAAGATACCGGTTACCAACTCGGTGACAAAGTCCAATGATGCAGTCCTAGCAAGGTTTTTGTCTCATGCCTCTGCCATCCAACCTACGGCCAAAAGTTTGTCCTCGGTAACCCAAAAAAAAGAGAGGCTAAAATGGTAAATAAATCCAATAGAAAAAAGAGGTATACCATGTATGCGAGTTTCCAGATTCTCGGGTCCTGATGAAAACCTGAATAGTAAGCTGTGTTTTAAGCCTGGTTAGCACCATGTGTAAACCTGAAATAGAGTCATGATATCATTAGAACAAACGCATGATGATTTGTTGATTAATAATGGTGGTATACACTTACGTGGAAAACCTTCATCTATATACTCGTTTATATGAGTATATCAACTTCAGCTTATAAACATAAATAAGCCATAAGCTCATTAACTCTAAAAACTGAGCTTATTCTCGTTGGTGTTCGTCAGTAGTTTATATGAAGGACTTATAAGCTTATTAATAAATTCAAAACCTCATAAGCTATTTTTTTTGGCTTATGAGCTTATCATCTTGAGCTAAAGAGCTTGAATAAACTATAAGCTCATATGCCACAAAAAGTAAGCTTATGAGCTTATCAAACTTTGTAATAAGCTCATAAGCCCATCAATCAAACCCAAAACTAAACTTACCAGTTTGCCCACCTAAGTACTTCACTAATCTTTAGAGGTCAATTAAAATCTCCTTGAACATTACCTCATTATAAAACCCAAAACTTATCGGTAGATGCATTACCACCATCAAAGGTCCACTTGTTTTAACATATCTCGGGTCACGAACAACTTGACTATCAACTTGACTATCGGAATCTGGTAAAGCTGTGCCGCAGTTGTCATGAGAAACCTGAGACAATTTTCTTATAAAACATGAAAAGTAAACATAACCAAAAATATGCATAAAGTTAAAACAGGTGAACTTTGATAACTGACACCCGGAAGTGATGTTACTTACATGTACATATATGATCACCACTCTGAACAACTGAGGCGCCTAATAACGGAGCTGGCAACATTAAACTTGATTCAATATCAGTCATAGGTAGACAACATTTCCCTTCAATTTTGTTAGACGCATTCTTACCTGATCGACCATGAATTAGTGAAGTACTCGACTATGCAAAAGCTTATTATGTGCAAACAGTTTTAATAATAACCAACGCTTCTGCTAAATTTTCTTGTTTTATCTTTTTAATCTTTGTCAATAAAACACAATCCAAATCAGCCAAATAATCATCCGACAAAGAACACATTTTGAGCTAGCCCCAGAATGAAAATCACAAAAAGATCAAATTTCGAGTAAATCCCTTTGATAAAAAACATAAAAAGATCCAATTTGAGCATACCCCATTGCCTAAACCTTAAATATATCAAATTTTGAAGAACACCCGTTATCAAAAACACAGAAAGATCCAACTTTGATTAAGCACCACTACCTAAAACACAAAATGATCATATATTGACTAAACCACCTTCTCGTTTGTACTGAAATCCATCAAATACCATTTTGACGTAGTTAACATGATATTTTCATGATAGGACTAAAAAAGGTCAAAGAAACGCCTATAGATAACAGGGTAAACTAAATTAAGATCATAATCCAGAATCTACTATTTTTCTATTTTTTCTTCTTTAGATTTGTCTTGTAGATGACTCGATATTTCTGTACTTTCCTTTTTATGTTTCAGCAGACGCCATAATAAAAGAAATATGTATTCTTCTATCGACCATGTATACATTATAATTAAATCTGTGCCAACCTGGTCAACCAATACACGATTGGTCAAACCCCATCCGTCTCTTCGATATGCTTCAAGAAATCCAGGGCAATTCAAGTACCGATTCTGCATCAAAGCATCAACGACAATATGTGAACTTCCGGCATTAGTACCTGCGTATATTAATCAAGCAGATAAGCAAATGAATCATTCAATTCCAAATACCTCCGCATTTACCTTTAAAAATATGCATATAAGCAGGGGCATTCATTGAAGCTGAAAAAGCAGGTACGGCAGGTAAGGGGTCAAATCGGGTAGTTTTAGCCAGTGAAGAAATCAACAACTGCTGGGAAATAAATGGTCAGTTACATATAATTCAATGGTGAGATACTAAAACTTGACAACATATATTTCATAATTCATATGCTAAATCAACAACCACGCGACCCAGTTAAATTTGTTGGACAGAGGGTTCGTAGTACTATTGCATTTACAATTACAAACTGAAACTTTAATAAAAAAATAAACGTAATCTAGTTTCTTTAAAAGTCCAAAGGGGTGTTTGGATTAGGTTAATCAGTTAGCGTATGGCTTATATATATATTTGGATTAGTCTAATCAGTTAACCAATAGGAAAGGCACAACTAATCCTTACTTTCTAAGCTTTTCAAGATCATTTGATGCTTATTTCTGTGACCATGCGTTGGAACAAAGTCACAATCACATCTACAAAATCCGAGGTTACTGGTTTTTGGTCTAGGCAACTTGTTTGAAACAAAGTTACAATCTCAATTCATCAAAACATACGGCTTACCGTTTCTTCCAAATATCCGAGCATGACTTAACACCTAAAAAACATTCCAAAAAAAACCTATTTAGCAAAGCCACAACTTAAACTAAAAATCAAAAACAAAAAAAACCTCGAATAACAATCTGGATCCGTAAGACCTTTGGGTGGATGCAAAAAAATTTATGGGTATTTCATAATCTTGAATAGAGGAACACGAATGTATTGAGAAAATAAATTTTATGAACCATTACGATTTGTTGATTCAAAGCCTAAAAACCAAATTGATTGTCAAAACCATATCGGACCCCTAAATTGTCGATTCGATCACGATATGAATCTAACATATCAACTACAGAACAGAATCACATAACCCTAAAATATAACAACAGATCATCAAATTCAAAATATAACTAAACTACAACAATAAACATCACTTCAGACAACAGATCATTAAGATAAAAGTTGGTTTGACTTACTTCTTCAGCGGAAAAGGAGATCTCGTTAGCTTTTTCATCGGCTTCTTGGCGGATGAATCTAACCATCTGAATAAGATGATGATGATAGTTTGAGATGGTGGATTTTTGTAGAGAGGTAGTGTGTGTGTGTGTGTGTGTGTGTGTGTTTTTAGAAAGAATTGCGTTTTCTTTTTTTTTGATTTGTGGATGAAGATAGGTGGTGGGAATGATGAATGGTGGTTTATTGTTTAGAAGATCCGGTTAATTGAATTGTTTGATGAATATGGTCCGAAAATATTGCTTCTTCCTTTCAAAGCTTTGACATTTTTAATTTTCACCTAAAAATAAGTCAGTGTTGTTTAATGCCTTTAATTGACTACCGAAAATAATGTTATGTTTAAATTGTTATAGCAAAATGACTATTGTAGACACTTTAAAAATTCAGCATTTACTTTTTAAAGGGGCATTTAACGTCTTTTTCAAGTGCTGTATATTAGAATATATAGATGTAATGATCTGTAATTCAGTGGGAGCTACAAGCTTTGATATCTTGGTAGTAACCCGGATTATCTCTAGTATCTCTTGAGATAATTACTTTCCAAATGTAGACACTTGTGGTTTTAAGGATAGTCATGTACGTTTCCTTACTAGACAAGGTGGTTCTATATCTACTAATATCTATGACACAATCATATTGATCACATAAAGAAATGATTGACGTGTTGTTTATTTGATACATAATATTGTTCCATGTACAAGTGGGAGAAATCTTTATTGTGTGCAAAGAACAACACATAGAAATATGATTTAAATGATTCTCTTTACTGCATGGTAAGAGATTAATGTTCTAATGTGTTTTATTTGCATCTAATTAATAGAACACTTGGAATTAATATCTAGCGTAAGTGAGACCTTGACATAGATATTAATGACAAGGTAAATTACATACTTTCATTACTAGCAGATCAACTGATGTAATGAAACTATGTTAATTTGCAAGTTCTAAATTAGATTCTTATTAGAACAAGTGTCAATATGATAATGAGACTACTTCAAACTAAATATTTATGTATTACTGAAATGACATAAATAAATGAAGTAATCTAATACTACTTCAAATTTGAATGTTTATGTATTCTTGAAATGTCATTAATATATGAAGTAATAAATTAACTTGAAATTACTATTGAAACCAAATTGTGGTGTTCATGATTACTTTAGTTATGCATATTTATATTTTATTGTAAAGATATAAATATGAAGTCTTTTAATTGTTACAAGACCTATAATTAAGTAAGACGTTAACTTGTTATGTTTTTAACACATATACAAGAAGTCATTGAGTTGATCAATGATTTATAATGTAAATTGGGATTATAACTGTTTATGTCTTCTTGTTAAGACATGGACATGAAGTGACTTGGTCAAAAAGTACTTATGTTATATAGCATGCAATTGGCTTGGAAATTCTATTATACCATTAAGCTGACTTAGTTGGTGAATAGATAAGCCAAACGAAATATATTTATCTTACATATTGTAAGATTGTCTTACAATATTAATCCTAATGAAATACATAATGGTTATGGTACGTTCATTGTTTGATTAAAGATAACTATATCTTCTATTCTTCTAAAAGTTATCAAGGTTAGGAAATTGAGTAGTATATACTCAATTAGACTCCAACCTAGAAGATTAATAAGACACCATTTATTATGGAATGTGATGAATCACATTAAGTCTTAAAATTGAAGTTCAGAATTTGTTAAACTGCTTTTGAGTAGGTTATTAACAAACTAATGTTAGGAACTGTCAATGTGTATTTGTAATGTCCCAAAAGAGAACAATTTTGTGTTGCTCTACTTGCTAAGTATTTATAGATAGTCTGTAAATTGCTAAAGGAAAGTGGGAGTTTTATCTTGAAAAGATAAAATTACAAGATACATGATCTTCTAAAATACACTAGTAAAGTCATGATGAGGATTAAACATGTTAATGTTAAATCTCAAGATGATGGAATTCTCATTCATATATCCGCAAGGATATCTCAAATATTTGTATAATATGTTGAGGATTATGAGTTACAGGATTATGGTAAACATGTTAATGAATTGCAAATATTGAATTTGGCAAGTTACTCATACTATGAATGCTTAGATGCCGTCCATAAAGATAATTAGTTTTGGAAACTTAATTAATCTTGAACTCTATAGTTACACTATAGAATAAAGATGAGTTTCTACAAAAGAAATAAAAATCCTTGAGATTTAAATTTTTGAGTAGAAATCATAATGGAAAAATTTGTATGCATATTTAATGTGTGAAAAGATTATCAAACACACTTAAGCAATTAACTGTGATTGAAATTCTTTCTAGCACATTAAATGTATAAAGATTATGATTGTCATTCTTAGTTTCATTTATATGAAATTAAGAATGGAATATCAAAACTCTTTCTTGAGTAATTACTTGTGCGAGGACGATAAGTAATTGAAAGGAGTATTTGAATTCAAATAATCTTTGGAACTATATAAAGGGCAATCATTTATGAACGGATTAATGCATGCATCTAGGAGATACACTTATGTTTGATTATTAACAATGTTGCAAAAATCGTGAATCGGTAGCCGGGCGGTCGACTACCCTGCAGCGAGTAATCGGTCAAGGCGGGATTAATCGGTGATTAATCGGATTGGCATTTTTTGCATGTTTTGGGTATTTCTAGAGACCAAACTAAAGATCTTAACTGATTAAAAGCCTACTATGTTTCCAAACCTCAATAAAAGGCTCCAATTATGATTATGAGGCTCATTGTGCATTATAAGTGAAATAAACGATCCCCAAATTAAGTAGAATGCCTAAATTTTCTTTTTTTTAAACCTGACCGATTTGGCCGATTCGGCCGATTTTTGGCCGATTCAGCCGATTTTTGGCCGAATCGGCCGATTTTTGGCCGATTCGGCCGATTTTTGGCCGATTTTTTTGCCTGACCGATTTTTTGGCCGATTTTCACTATTCTACAAGGTACTGGGCCGATTAACCACTAATCGGCGATTAATCGGCCGATTCAGCCGATTTTTGCAACACTTATGTTTGATTATTAATCCAAGTGTTGATTTATAATTAAAATAAGATATTTCCTTAATATTTCTGAAAGCTAGTTTCCATAAGCATTAAATGTTAAGTCTTAGTTTGGAATGAAACTTCATTATGGAAATTTAGAAAATAAACATACAACATTGGAATATATGTTTATTGTTATAAACATATGCGGTAAAATAATCGATTCTAATATACATGATTATACTATTAGAAAGTCTAGATAGATACATATCTTTGAAAAGATATGACATGAATAAATCTAAGTTTGACACAAGGATTTTTCATGTACATCATTTTGTTTGTTGTATCATGCTTGATAAAAGATGATTTGACAACATTAATATCTAGTTGAAAGTTATTAGATAACTTAGTGTAATGGATATGGTTGGATATAGAATTAACATCCTTATCTTGGAATTGCTCTAAAATTCTAAGTATGAACCATATGGCAATTGTTGCGTAATTGATATAGCCGAAAAATCTTGAAAGATTGAAAGGTATCAAACGTTACACAATGGATATTAAGGTTTACGGGATTTTAAAGAGCATATTGTTGTTTGCACACAATGATGCTAATAAGATTGAGATGACACTCAATACTAGTCATGGTAGGATTTCATCCTAGTTTATGGCCATGTGTACTAGTTATGCTTAACTGTAAGCATAGTTGCATTATACATTAAAGAATGAGAATACTTTAAACTAAAAAAGGTTTGATAGTTTAATTGTCATAAATTCGTGGTTGAGGATGTCACGCATTTATGAAATATTATGTGGCATTATCAATATAGTTGAATGCACACATACACGAACTTCATTAATTGAATTCTTGAAATAAGTATTCTCAAAATTCCCATAGATCAAAATTAGTTGATTTATGCCTTGTCAACAAGTATGTTTGACATGACTTGAGGCATAATTCATTAATAAGAATTATCATGCATTGATATATTTTAGTGTTTGGATAATGGGATGTTATTGAACAGTTATTATTTTAATGAAATAAAATACTCGTTATGTTTATTCATCATTTTCTTTATAATATATCCTATATTTGCATGTTTATATCCTTGAATATATTTATATATTCTAAACTGTCCGTTGTCGGTTAATGATATGGGAATATCATTAAACTAAGGCAAATCTGAGTATTGGTAGAATATACTTGAAAGTATATTGATGCGTTGTCATACCAATTTCACATGATATTCAAAATGTTTGAATATAGGACTTATCCCAACTTCATGAGTTTACTTTATGGATCTTGTCATTAAGTAAATCATGTGTATATAGTTATCCTCAGACTTGAGATGCCAGATAACTGTCATGCATGTAGTGCATTTCTGTGATTCAATTTAACGCTATACGTAACTGGTAGCTATAAGGATTGTTTTCAGAAGCGTTGCAAAGTGCATGTGTTATGCTCGTAGTCAAGATAGAATTTGTTCCTTCAATTGTTTGAAGTTTAATGCTGCTGGGCCCCTCGTATGGTTGGCAAGATGTTTGCGTGGCCACGCCTAAGATCTCCCCTGAACATGTTCAGAAGATTTGGTAATCTTGCTCAATCATAAACAACGAGAAACATAATTATTAATAAAGAATGACTTAGATCCATATCTTTATTAATGTGGTATTAGAAACAAAAGGATAAGTATGATGATTAATCATCAATTGGTTTTTCCAGGAGACCACCACCCGAGTTGTACTAGGGGCATTGGCGTGTTGCTAGACGCTAACCAATGTCAATTATACTTTTAATAGATTTTCAAGTGGGAGCTGTTAGTGTTATGGAAAAATATTAAAATGTATATGACTAGAATCGAACCCAGGACTAAGGGATTGCACACTTTACGTATGAATGATCAAATGAATAATTAATATTTATAATTGTTATATATTTTAATTATTTGTACACGAAATGATAACTAACGGACGTTAAAGTAATTAACAGAACTGAATAATGACTGTTAGTAAATAAAGAAGGGGGTTGAGTGTTGAGTTTTGAAACTTGAGGAGGTATTAGACTCAAACTTGGAGAACAAGTTTGGAGGCTATATATACAAACTCAATAGCTCTAAAAAAGGACGACATTATTATACTAAAAGTCAATCGAATTTATGTATTCTGAATCCTTGCATGTATCGTACATATGATATCTTTGACATATAGTGAAAGATATGGATTGTACAGTAGATACACTATGCATGATTATAATATCATGTGATATCTTCAACATATGTTTCGAACAATATGTGCTAGAATCCTTTTATTCTTTACTTCTTCCTTCTTGAATAATAGATTCAAGGTTTATTGAACAAAATAGTTTTGGTTTAATAATTGTGTTCATTCACTAGCATAAACCTTTGATCGGTTATAGTACGTGTGTACAAGAACTCGGATATAACTTACTTTAGTTATTCATCTTGGATTGTGAAACAAAAGGGTAAGGGGTTTCACGTTAATCCTATTTATTTGATCAAGAGAAGTGAAGAGAAGATTAGATCCTTGTTCTTGCTAGGATCAAAAGGTATGTAACCATTTATTATTCGGTAATACTATTTATGTGTTAAATTAAAGATCCTTGCTTCCGCTATACATGCTTTGATGTGTTTATTCATTTAATTGATTGTCAAGTTATTTAAATTCCAACAATTTACTCATTACGATGAAAAAAAAACCTACATGTAAACATTTTTGTTTGACCTTACCAAAGTAGATGGTATATGTATCAATTGTGTAGCCTCTAAACATGAACTATAGTTACGACATCTGCATTGGGTGGAGACCGGGTGGAGACTTGGATTGACCACTCTCCACTACTATTACAACATCTGCGTCACATCACCATATCCTTCCACCATTCTCACCCCACAATCGTCACTACCGACCACTACCCACTTTTTATTATTAACTTGAAAAGTATATAAAAACAAGCAAATCTCCAACCACGATCAGCTCCAGGACAATGAGGCCCTCAACCATGACCCCACCATGATTGAGTCGCAATGGTGACCACTACCCACCCCTAGCACGAGTTTGTTGACACTGAGCAAGTATTGTACCGTTGCACAAGCTTTCAAAATCTGAGACACAAAGACAATTCAGGCATTGTTTCGTCTGGTATTGTGCCTCAACACCTTGCTGGTAACCAACGCACAATGGCTAGTTGATAGTTAATAACCTCATCCCAATAGTCATGTAGTTTTGGGATATGGAGTATCACATATATAGGAAAAAATCATACGGAGTATTATATAGTGGTATTGACGAGGGGTTCAATACACAGAGTTAGACACCACTACAATAGTATTGAATTGACACAAACTAAGTATGATGGTCTTCGTATTAGCTTATTTTTTCGGCTTGTGGGCTTATTTGATTTTGGAAAAGCTCATAAGCCCACTGTTTCGGCTTACAAGCTTATCAAGTTGTGCTTATGGCTTATTTAAGTCCAAAAAATCAGTTCAACAAGCTCATAAGCTCAAAAAAGTGGACTTATGAGTTTTCTTTTTAAAAGTAAGTAAGCTGGTAAGTTGCAAACCAATTAACACCCCCTATATATGATTATAACAAGAAGTGCCATGAGCAACGAAGTAACCAACGACAATACCCAACTATTAATCACAAACAAATGCCATATAAATGACAAGAACCCATGAATGGTACATTTTTTTGTGTGAAGACAGATGTCACAACTCACAAGTTTGCCATGCGGTTTGATTAGAACATGGTTGTTGTCATAGTTGATTAGGGATTGAGGATAAAATTAGTTATTGGTGGTAAATTGATGAACAACCATCATTGCCCAAGTGCTAATAGTAAAACTAACATAAAGAAAATAAAAGATTTGGCACCATGTAAAAGGTTTGAATACTTTCTGATTTTTGCATAACTTTTTTTTTTTTTTTTTTTTTTTTTTTTTTTTTTTTTAGCAAGATTTTTGCATAACTTAATAAGAGGATAATAAACATGCATAAAATGATCTTAAAATATAACCCATGCAAGATGTATATAACGCATATTGTCGAAGGTGTTCCTTGATATCGTTTGCTCGAGAACCCGCCAGATAGTGAAAGAATTAAGGACAACTTTTAAAGGGAACACCGTCTGTTGAGCACAGGTAGAGGCCTTAAGGGCACACGTCTGTTAAGCATACAGAGAAAGGATTTATCCATGTTTTGCTAGTTCATAACAAAATAAAGCCAACAATACGAGAAACAAATAACTTATATGTTAGTTTTGTGGATATAAATTAATATACGTATGACCGGATTCGAACACGAGACTTCGGGATTGCACACTTTACGTATGAGATTCAATTTTTAATAATTAATATAAAATGTTATATTTAATTATTAAATTCACAATAAACACTTAACGGGCGTTAGTATTTAACGAGGTTTAGTTAACGGTCGTTAAATAACAAGTTAAGGGACTAGAGATGAAATTAGTAGGCAAGTGTTGTTCCCTTAACACGCTTAGAGTTAACTAGAAAGTTAATCTATTTGTGTTTATGACTAATACAATGTATTGATTAATTCTAACAGTTAATGAAACGTAAATATAAAAACACACAAGTATTTTCAATGTTTAAATTCTTATTAGAAATGAATCAAAGAATCTATTACCCAAGTGTTTTGCGGAACAAACACTTGGGATTGAATAGACAAGGTATGGTGTCTCCTATCTAAACTTAAGAAATGCTTTAAGTGGTAACAATTCGACCCACTGAGCTATCTCAGGGATACGTTACTCTTTGTAGGAGAAAAGGGGTATTGTGAAAGTCTAAGCTTTAATTGCACAAAATACCTAACCCACTTTTCTCCATCTGTTTGTTATTATAGGCAAACAGATCAAGAGTACTGAAGATTAAAACTAGATAAACAAATAGGAAGCGTGTCTGACAACTACAACAGTAGTTGTCATTTCCAAGAACCAATAGGATTGTGCCAAAAAGTCTTCGAGTGTCAGACCTTACACTTCTTCGACTTTTAGCCACTTGAGGGATGGTTTGTCTGACCCCGATAAGACTTGTTCTTATCTTCTTAAAACCTTCCCTCATTATCCTGCCTTTTATTCAGGCTTTAGGTTCTTCAGACATTTGTCTTCAGTCTTCAGTTATTGCTGTTGAGGAGACTTGGGGTTCAGTGAGCTCTTGTCTAACGCTCACTGATCCATTACCTTCTTCTTCGTCTCAAGTAACACTTCAGTGAGTACCGCCTCACTGTGTGGTGAATCTTTCTTCTTAGACTCGCCCTGAGCATCTTGAAGGTAACTCACTGAGTGACTGTTCACTCAGTGACTTATAATGTTTTCAGTTTAATTTACACTTAGCTTAATTTGTATTCAAATCTTGTTTTAACGACTCTTGGGTACTGAAGGACCCAACAATCTCCCCTTATTTGGATATAAATTATACTTAAGTGCTTTTTTATCATTTATGAGTGAGCTAATGACTTCTGCTCATACTGAATGTACTAGAAAGTAAATAAGGAAACTGAAATAATAAAAACATCATCTTATTAATATTATTACAAGTCCTAACAAAACTATACATAGTACGAGGATAGTGGTGGTGTTGGCAGATTCATTCAGTCGAACTTATAACCTAGGGCTTCAAGCTTTGGCTTCTTGGACTCTAGCTCATGTTGATCAGGATGCTCTTGAATCTTTGTTCTCAGGTCTTGGTAGAACCTCACATTTTCAGGAGTCTTGATTGGTGAGGCCATCATGAGGAAACCCAGCATTGCCTTGATTCCTGATTGGTCAATATCACTCCATCTTTGGAAGGCTGGGTCTCCAAACTCATCAGTGAAGAACAAACCTCTTTTAGGTTGTTCGATGACCAAGTTGTTCCTGAATGGAACTCCTTCTGGGAGGGCTTTGTTGCAATCCAGACCAGGGACCTTGATCTCAGGCTCAGCTTCAATCTTCTTTCTCTTTCTTGAGGAAGACTGAGAGGGAGCAGGTTGTTCGGCTGAAGCAGGAAGAAGAGAGGGAATACCAAGTTCCTGAGGTGTTGCTGCCAATTTTTCATACCTCAGACTCAGGGACTTCATCAGACCAGGGACCACAACATTTGACTTTTTCGCTATCATTGGACCTAATTCATCCAATTCAGTGATCCCGAAGTCAGCGAATCTGAAGGGTTCATGAACCTCAAATATACTCTTTTCAGCACTTCTTTAGACAATAACAATGGCAGGCTTGGTGTTTCGATGAATCTTGACATCAGTGATTGGTTCTGGCTTTAACCTGTTTTTCATGACCCACTGATATCTCTCAATCCTGTTCTGCCTAATCTCTTCAGCCCTTTTCAATTTTTCTTCCCTTTCTTCCTGAGAGCAATCATCTCAGCAGTCTGGGCTTTTACAAAGCTCTGACCACCTTTTCTTCCAACAAGTTCTTTTGGCTCAAGACCAATCTTCTCAGCCTCTTCTGTGACAACCTGAATGAGGGCAGACTTGTTTGCCTTTCTTCTTCAGCAGCTTTCTTCAACCCTTCTTCCTTTTCTAAATGAGCCGTAATTTGTTCCTCAGTGAGGTGATACATAACTCCATTTATTTCATAAGGGACCCTGACTGGCTCATCAAGGTCTGGCCTTCTTTCAGAGGAAGCAGGCACCAAGATTGTAGGCTCAGGCTCAGTGGTTGTGAGAATGCCTTTGCCTTTGTCTTGGTGAGAAGAAGATGGGGTTGTCTCAGGAATCTCCCCCTTAGTGTGAGAAGGAGGTTGTTCAGGTTGTTCTTCAGTGACCCTCTCCCCCTCAACTGTTGCTTGACCCACGGTGAGAGCAAAAGTTGGTGTGCTCACTGAAGTTGAGGGAGCAGCCTGACCTTTGAATGCTTGATATATCTCAGTCATCATTGATTTGATGTCTGAGGTGTCCTGCTGAAGAGTTGAGACCTTAGCCTCAAGAGAAGCCTGAGAAGCCTCTATTGCTGTCATCCTTGGCCCAAGGTTCCAAGCCAAGGAAGAAGAAGATGTAGCCCAAGATGCCAAGTGTGACTCCATAAGACCCAGGGAAGACTTGATGGAGTCCACTATAATGCTGAGTCCCTGAAGATTGGAGGATTTCAGCATGTTTACCAGCTCAGTCAACTGAGTAGACTGTTGATGGTAAGACTCAGAAGCCTGAAGAAGTTTCTTGTTAAGCTCAGGGTCATCTTTCACTGACTCTTGAATAGTTGCAACGCTCTTGTGTATGTTGGTGAGAGCTTCGTTGAACAGTTTAAGATTCTCATCAAGATTTGTCAGGGAGAAGGAGATAGATGACTTGTGTTCATTAACATCATCATGATAGGATTCCACTGATTCCTTCAGGTTGACATAATGAACAGCAGCTTCACAGTGTTGGTCAAAAATTTCTTCAGTTAGCCCAGTAAAGAGAGCATTGTTGGCCTTTTGTAGGAACTTGACCAATTGCCTTTCAGTAAGAGGAAGAATGTTGTCATACTTCCTGAGTCCGGGAGGGCAGGATGATTCAGAATCTGAAAAATGATCAGCCTGAGATTCAGATTCATCACCATGTGGAGAAGACTGATACGATTGTTCAGTAGTTGTGAATCAGTGTCCATATCATCACCTGCCTCAAAGACTTCCTCCTCACTCTCTTCATTGAGCTCATTATCAGAATAAAAAAGAGCCTGAATATCCACCATAGACTTGATCTCCAAAAGGTTACCCGACTCCTCTTCATAAGAAGACCTGCCTTGGTTTTGGCCAGGTCCTGACCCCGCCATAATAACTGAGTTGGTTGTCTCAGCCTGGCTAACCATAATAACTAATTTCTCAGCCTGGTTTTTAGGGTCAGTTCCCAAGAGAATGGATCCGCCTGAGGGGGTTATGGGTTCCGTATCAGCGGGTGGTTTATATCCCTCTGAGTCTTTGTCCCCCTTTGCACCTTAAAGTACTGATGGGTGTTTTCCAGCACTATCATGAGGCACAGTTTGTGAGTGTTGATGGACCCCCTTCCCATCAGGGTTGTACTGCCCTTTTGGGGATTCAGGGTCCTTGACTCCCTCGGGCTCTGAATTTGTCAGTGCCTTCATCGAGATGTGATTGGGTGTGGGTCCCCTTCCCAGTTGAGTAGTGCTGCCCAACCGAGGATTCAGGACCCTTTTCTCCCTCAGGCCCTGATTGTGATTTGTCAGTGCCTTCATCGAGATGTAAATGGGTTGAGGTTCCTGACTCCAATGACTTGTTTATATCAATGGAGTCATGAGGAAGATGGGGTTTGCCCGAGGACACTGAGGATGATTTCTCAGTGACCTCCGTTGGCGTTTGTTTTTGGGTCAAGGGGGTCTCAGTGAGGGGTGTCTCAGAGGTCTTGACCAAATTTAACCCTTGTTTAGGGCTGTTTGAGGCATCAGTCTCAGTGGCGAGTGGTTTAGGTCTAACCACCTTAGTGGACTGACCCTTCTTTGTCTTCTTCACCTTCTTTGTAGGCGAAGGTACTGGTGAAACAGCATTTTCACCCTGAATGACCATTAGCATGTAGGTCATCAGGGCAATTGGTGTAACCTCGGTAATGCCGCTTGAATAGTTGGCCTTGTGTAAGACGTCAGGATTTGATCCTTGAATGTCAGGCCTAACATAATCAGAGCTAAGTAGGTCCAGAAGTACACATGAAACAAATCTACGATGAGACATATGTCTTTGCCTAACCTTTCCTGATAGCTTGGCCACGAGGTCTCGGAAGATTATCCCTCCGATATCAATTTTTCTACCCTCCAGGAGACTGAACACCATCAATTGTTGTGATGAGTTCAATTGCTCCGTGGAGGATTTATTGCCCCCAAGGACCTACATGACAAAAGTCATCAGGATCCTCCAGACAGGATGGAACCAGGTTTTGATGATGGGTGCTTTAGCCAATAGGCTTCCTGAGGCCGCTTCAGGTTGTTTTGGGTCATGCGGCCCTAGAAAAAGCAATTCGACTTTAACTTCCTGGTCAGTGGGGTTAGGCTCAAACCTCTCAGCGAAATCAAAACCTGTGGTCTTGATGAAGGTTTTGTAATCAAGGGAGAGTTTCCTGCTCCCATTCATCACTGATAAGGTAATTATAGAGTCTTTGGTGTCCTCAGGGCTGGTTGCCACTGCTGTACACCAAAATTCCCTCAAGTAGTCATGGTATATGACTGAGGGGGTCTTTGTAAATGCCGTAGCAAGAAAGCAGTTTTGTAGATACTTAACTACATTCTTGTACGCCTAAAACTTTTGGGGGTAGGCAAAATTTCCTACCACATTATTCTTGGTCATATATACGCCCTCAACGAGGAATTCCACGTTTAGGGCGTATATGATAGCCTTAGAAGAAGCCATTTTTATGTTGGGAGGTCTGGGTTTACAAACAATGGACTGGGTTTCTAAGTGCTAAGAACACACACAGAGATTTTATGCTTTGAAAGAAAAGGGCAAGAATTTGCTTAAGATTTCTAAAAAAAACGTGTGTGTGTTTTTTGTTTGTGGGGTTTTTATAGGGAAGTGAAGTGGAGGGTATTTTAGGCATTTAGGCGGTTATTATCTCAAAAGATATTATTTTGAAAAACGTTTTGAATAAAACATTTGAGATCCACATTTAATGCCCAACCCCCCCCCCCCAAAACTATCCCTGTTTGGCGCAATTGTCGAGGCAAACAGTTGCGCCGTCTGCAAAAAGTGTAATTTGCAGAGCTAAGTCATCACATATCTGTAATGTGATTGGAGAGGCATTTAATGCCAAGTGGGAATGTGGTGGCCCATGAGGTGGATGCCAGAAAGGCTAAGGAACAAATATTCTTATATTAAATAAGAATTCAGTTACCAACCTCGGACATTTACTAACTAGATACTTAGAGCATTTAAGTTAGCATTGAATGTCTTCTGAGGGCCCTGAATGACTCTTCATTCAGTGAACCAGTTTATTCAGGACTTGGGTTTATTCCTGATGGTTCAAAGGTTCAGGAACTTGGGTTTAGTTCCTGAGGTTTAATGGATCAGGAACTTGGGTTTAGTTCCTGAGTTCCAAAATTTCAGGAACTTGGGTTTAGTTCCTGAGGTTCAGTGATCCATTTCACTGAAGAACACATTGAGTCAGGGACCTGGGTTTTTTAGAATTTACACTTATTTGGATGGAATCAATCAGTGGACTGATTCTCAATATCCAACATTCCTAGTTCAGCTTTCAGTCTTGTGAAAGTTGGTTCATCCAATGGCTTGGTGAATATATCAGCTAGCTGATATTCAGTAGGAATGAAGTGTAATTCTATATCACCATTCATGACATGGTCCCTGATGAAATGATATCTAATATCAATGTGTTTTGTTCTCTGATGAAGAACAGGGTTGTTTGAGATGGCAATTGCACTTGTATTATCACAAAAGATGGGAACCATCTTGTACTGAATTCCATAGTCACTGAGTTGACTTTTCATCCAGAGTACATTTGCACAACAACTTGCTGCTGCAACATATTCAGCTTCAGCTGAGGACATGGCAACTGATTGTTACTTCTTAGCACTCCAACAGACTAGTTTTCCACCAAGAATTTGGCAGGAGCCTGAGGTGCTTTTTCTGTCCATGTTGCATCAAGCATAGTCAGAGTCTGAGTATCCTTTAAGATCAAGACCTGAACACTTTGGATAATACAATCCAAGGTTTGGAGTACCTTTCAGGTACCTGAATATCCTTTTCACAGTAGTGATATGAGATTCTCTTGGGTCAGATTGATATCTGGCACATAAGCAGACTGAGAATTGGATATCAGGCCTTGATGCAAGTAAATACATCAGTGATCCTATCATTCCTCTAAAAAGAGTTTGATTTACTGGTTTACCAGTAAGATCAGGACCAAGGTTGTTTGGGGGTACCATGGGAGTCTTGACTGAGGCACAGTAACTGAGTTCATACTTTTTCAGTAGGCTTTTGACATACTTATCTTGACTGATAGAGGTTCCTTTATCAGTCTGCTTGATTTGCAGCCCAAGGAAGTAAGTCAGTTCTCCCATCATGCTCATTTCAAATTTCTTTGCCATCAGTTTTTCAAACTGTTTGCAAAGTTTATAACTTGTTGAGCCAAAGATGATGTCATCAACATACACTTGTACAAGTATGACATCATTATTTGTCTTATAGATAAACAGGGTGTTGTCTATCTTGCCTCTGACAAATTTGTTTTGAATCAGGAAGGCTGAAAGAGTTTCATACCATGCCCTGGGAGCTTGCTTCAGTCCATAAAGGGCTTTGTTAAGCTTACAGACATAGTCAGGAAACACATGGCTTTCAAATCCCGGAGGTTGTTGAACATAAACTTCTTCATTCAGTGAGCCATTTAAGAATGTACTTTTAACATCCATTTGGTACACCTTGAAGTTCATGTATGTAGCAAAAGCAAGGAAGATCCTGATGGCTTCCATCCTTGCTACTGGTGCAAATGTTTCTTCATAGTCAATGCCTTCTTGTTGATTATAGCCTTTGGCTACAAGTCTGGATTTGTTTTTAATGACTATGCCATTTTCATCAGATTTGTTTTTGAATACCCATTTCATGCCAATGACTGAAACATCTTCAGGACATTTGACCAAGGTCATTACCTTGTTTCTGTCAAATTGTTCCAGTTCATCATTCATGGCCTGAACCCAACTTGGATGATTAAGTGCTTCCTTAACACTTTTGGGTTCAATTGTGGAAATGAAGTCCACAAATAGGCATTCATTGGCTGAGGCTGCTCTCAGTTGTGCAGCCATGCTTTTTGTGAGCATGCCTTCAGTAGGCTCACCAATTATATTGACAAGTTCTATATCCTGAGACCTAGTCCAACTGTCCTGAGGTCTTGGAAACTGATTAGAACTTGTAGAAGCCTGATTGGTAGGATCAGGATCAGACACATGATGATTTTGAACATATTGAGTGTCTGAGTGAGTTGACTCATCACTGGTTCCTGAGCACTTTATTCAGACTGAATGATTTCATCAGTACTTTGTGCTTCAACAAACTCAGTGATGGTTGGGTAAGGAAGGTTGTGAGGGATGATGTAATAGGAGATGTCAGCATCTGCTTGGTACTGAGTGGAAGGACCATTTTCAGGATGATGTTCATCAGGAGGATATCTTGATGATTCATCAATACCTATCTCTTCCACTGAGTTGTTAGACACACTGATTGCATCAGTGCTCTCATCAAAGGTAACATGAAATGTTTCCTCAGTATGCTGTCTCCTAGTGTTGAACACCCTGAAGGCTTTAGAGACAAGGGAGTATCCCAGGAAGTATCCATCATCAGCTTTGGCATCAAATTTTCTTTAGTGATCCTTGTTATTATGAATAAACACAGGACACCCAAAGACATGAAAGTAGCTGATGTCAGGGATTCTTCCTTTGAATAACTCATAAGGAGTTTTGCTATGTCTCTTGACAATGATGGATCTGTTTTGTGTGTAACAGGCAGTCTTTACTGCTTCAGTCCAAATGTGTTTGGAAAGGACTGATCCATTTAGCATTGTCCTGGCTGCTTCAATGAGTGTTCTATTTTTCCTTTCAGCCACACCATTTTGTTCAGGTGTGTATGGTGAGGAGAAATTTTAGGAAATTCCTTTCTCATCACAGAAACATTCAAGTTCATAATTTTTGAACTCTGTTCCATTGTCAGTTCTAATATGTTTGACTTTGATATCATTTTGATTTTCAATATTCTTGTCAAAGGACATAATTACTTCAGCTGCCTGACTCTTTTTGATCAGGAAGTATACCCAAGTGTATCTTGAGTACTCATCCACAATGACCAGAGTATACTTCTCATGGTTAATGGATCTAGGACTGATTGGCCCAAATAGATCCATATGGAGAAGATCTAGGCAGTTCCTGATGGAAAAGTTGGTTTTGGTTTTAAAGAATGCTCTGTGATGTTTACCTTTTTCACAAGCTGAGCATGGTTTATCCTTTGAAAACACAAGAGATGGTAATCCAAGGACCTTGTTTTGTTTCACAAGGTTGTTTATGTTTTTGAAGTTCAGGTGGGAGAGTCTCTTATTCCAAAGCCAGTTGAGAGTATCAGTGGCCTTGGTAAAGAGACAAGTTCCATTCTGAGTAAGACTGGACATGTCCAACACATAAACATCATGTCTTCTTGGTGCAATAAGGACAATTTCCTTATTAGCATTGAAGATGATTCCTTGTTTATCATCAAACTGAACTATGTATTTAGCATCACATAGTTGACTGACACTGATCAAATTGTATTTAAGACCATTTACATAAGCTATCCTAGTAAAGACTATACCATTACAGTTTATTGAACCATAACCTTCAGTGAGACAAGATAAGTTATCAACAAATATCACTTTGGGTCCTGATTCATCAACATACTTGTGCAGATACTCCTTCACACACACCTTGTCATGTTTCTGCACAAATAGTAAACTGGGTTAGTTCTTTCTAGGACTCCACTTCTTGGAGGGCTTAGCTTTGGGGGTCTTTTTAACATTTACAATTGATTTATGGTCAGTGGTGGAGTGGACTGAGCTACCACAAATTATGCATTTGATTGCAGATGTAGACTCAGTAGACTGAGAGGCTGACTTTGTCATACCTTTTCTGGCCTGAATGGCCTTATCACGTCCTGAGGTGTCATGAGTGGAACTTCCACTATTTTCACAACAATTGTCAATTTGACAATCCTTAGGATGGTGGTCATTGAACCCACAGTAAGGGCAAGGTGCAAAAGGTTTTGCCTTTTGTTTCTGTTTCTGTTTAGAATCAGAAGGGTAGTTTAAAGACTGAGCTTTAAGGCTTGCCATCTTTGATGTGACTGAGTGTGTTTTATGATCAGAGGTCCTGTGATCATCCTTTTTGCAAATCATGCAGTAAAGGATTCTATAGCAATCATCAGTGATATGATTGGTATAGTTACACAGTTCACATCTTTTCAGGGGTTTTGAGGGTTTGGGTTTGGTTCTTGAGAAAGCTGGTTTTTGTTCCTTCTTGGATTGAGAAGGTTTCTCAGAAGATGCAATCTTCTCACCCAGCTTCCTGACCATTTCATCCAACTGATCAAATTTTGAGTCAGGGCTTTGGGTTATTACTTCAGAAGGGACTGAAGATGATGAGTCATCAGTATTTACAGAGACTTCAAGTGTTGGTCTTTTAAGGATTGTTTTTCCCATTCCTGACCTCTCCTTTGGAGAGTGTTGAGAGCAGACCATTGGTGGAAGGCCTAAGTTTGGTGCAGCACCCTAAAGGGTATTCAGTGGAGGGAGTGGTAGATATGAATCTGATTCAGGCTCACTTACTAACTCAGTACTACTGAGTTGGTCAGATAGTCCAAGCATATTTTTCAAGGCCTGACTTTCAGGAAGCAAGATCTTTCCAGTCTCAAAGTTTGGTAACTTACTGACTGGGTTGTCCCTGACAATCCAGTCATTTGACTTGGGAAGCATTTCTTGCTCAAAAGATTTGCCAGCTGGAACAAAGGTCAATTCACTAGGACTCACATTGGGGTTAACCACGAGATGGTCAATTCCTATTGTTTTCCTAGGGATTAAACCCACAGTATCAAATACCTTGGGGTTCTTTTTGGTCCAGCCTTGGATGACAGCCTTTTCTTTGTTAAGTTCAGTTTGTAGGGCTTGGTTTTGTTTCAAAATTTCAGTGTTCTGAATTTGTAGAGTAATTGTTTCTAATTTGGCTTGCTTTAGTACAAGCAATTCATCTCTACATTTATTCAATTCTGACACTATATTGCTATATTTTGAAAACAGGTTAAGCCTTTGTTCCTCAACAAATTTAAGATCTACACAAATATAATTCATGTAAGACTGCCAATCAGAATCATCATCCATAGAAAGTAAAGTGTTTACCTTCTTCATGGTGATGTTTACCCATTCTACATTCCTTGCATGGCTTTTCCCAACAGCCACCTGATCACCTTCAGAGAGTGCTATCAGTGCACTCACTCTAATTTCCTCATCTGAGGAGACCTCTTCTTCATCCCAGTCATATGCTTCAGCTACTAAAACCTTGTTCTTTGCCTGAACAGGTTTGGATGTTTGAGCAGCCTGAGACATAGAGGGATTAGTTTCAAGAATTGCAAGTTTAGCCTTAGCTTTCCTATATTTTGCTTCAAATTCTTTTTGACCCTTGTTTTGAAATTGTTGGGTCGACTGAAACATTCTAGGTTGAAACTTGCTAGTTCCCGAGGAACTATTTCTTGAAAATTTGTAAGAGGGTTCTGAGATGGTTTTAGAATAACAGTCCCTAGCAAAATGACCCTTTTCACCACAGTTAAAACATTCAGTGGTTTCATTTGCTTTCCCTTTAGAAAAGTTGGACTGGTTTCTTTTGATGAAACGTTTTGAACTAGCAAGGAGTGCCCTCTCTTGGAATTCCAAGTTTAAGTCTTTTAGGTACTCATCACTAGTCCTTTCATCAATTTCATCCTCAGAATCCTCTTGGAAATCCTGCACAACACCATTAGTATAAAAAGCAGTTGATATGGGTGTGGAGGTCAAGGCCTTTTTGGACTCAAGAGCTTTTGAGTCAGGGTATCTCCTTGAGATTAAGTTGTCTTCATAGACAAACTTTCCATAGATCTCAGGGAGCTCAAGAGTCTGAATGTGATTAGCATTCCTCAGGCCTTGTGAGAAGTTTAGCCACTTCTCAGGGAGACTGTTGACAAAGCCAACATTTGTCTCATGCTTAGACAACACTACACCATCATTTGATAGTTCGTTTATCAAAGTCTTGTATCTGGTATAAGTCTGTGAGAGACTTTCAGAGTCTTTTGCCCTGAAAGTATTATACTCAAGTTTCAGGTCCATGACCCTGTTTTCCTTGGTATCTAGGGGACCCTCAAAGCTATTGACCAAGTCATCCCAAGTTTGCTTGGCTGTTGAACAGTTGATGACTGATTCCATTATATCGTCAGGAAGACATGATATAATGATGCTTTTCAAGCGTTGGTCTTGATTGACCACCCTCCTCTCATCAATGGTCCATTGAGCCTCAGGCTTGTTTAGCCCTTCAGCAGTCTTTGGGACATAAGGACCATCTTTGACACAAGAGATGTAGTATGGTTCCATACCAGTCAAGTAGCAAAGCATTCGCTTTTTCCACTTGCTAAATTTACCAGCTTCAAGTCGTGGGGCAACAGCTGAAAAGCTTCCACCCTTTTTGTCTACTAGCTGGGGCACATTTGCATCAGTCATAGTAGGATCTTGGTTTTAAAAACCTTGAGCACTCTTGGTTAATTTTGAAAGATTTTATAAACCATAGGCTCTGATACCACTTGTTGTTCCCTTAACACGCTTAGAGTTAACTAGAAAGTTAATCTATTTGTGTTTATGACGAATACAATGTATTGATTAATTCTAACAGTTAATGAAACGTAAATATAAAAACACACAAGTATTTTCAACGTTTAAATTCTCATTAGAAATGAATCAAAGAATCTATTACCCAAGTGTTTTGCGGAACAAACACTTGAGATTGAATAGACAAGGTATGGTGTCTCCTATCTAAACTTAAGCAATGCTTTAAGTGGTAACAATTCGACCCACTGAGCTATCTCAGGGATACGTTACTCTTTGTAGGAGAAAAGGGGCATTGTGAAAGTCTAAGCTTTAATTGCACAAAATACCTAAACCACTTTTCTCCATCTGTTTGCTATTTATAGGCAAACAGATCAAGAGCACTGAAGATTAAAACTAGATAAACAAATAGGAAGCGTGTCTGACAACTACAACAGTAGTTGTCATTTCCAAGAACCAATAGGATTGTGCCAAAAAGTCTTCGAGTGCCAGACCTTACACTTCTTCGACTTTTAGCCACTTGAGGGATGGTTTGTCTGACCCCGATAAGACTTGTTCTTATCATCTTAAAACCTTCCCTCATTATCCCGCCTTTTATTCAGGCTTTAGGTTCTTCAGACATTTGTCTTCAGTCTTCAGTTATTGTTGTTGAGGAGACTTGGGGTTCAGTGAGCTCTTGTCTAACGCTCACTGATCCATTACCTTCTTCTTCGTCTCAAGTAACACTTCAGCGAGCACCGCCTCACTGTGTGGTGAATCTTTCTTCTTAGACTCGTCCTGAGCATCTTGAAGGTAACTCACTGAGTGACTGTTCACTCAGTGACTTAGAATGTTTTCGGTTTAATTTACACTTAGCTTAATTTGTATTCAAATCTTGTTTTAACGACACTCGGGTACTGAAGGACCCAACAGCAAGAAGGATACGGAAAAGTTCTTTTTCCCTCTTGGCCGATCGGTTAGGTAAGGGATCCCAATCCCACCCTAACTTGGACTCCAAGATTGCATAAGTATAAATACAAGGCCTTTGTATTCATTAATTTCTAATCTTGGTTCCCTAACAAATCTCTCTTCTCTCTTCTCTCCTCCCTTGTGTTTTAGGCCGATCGTCCCCTCCCAATACCCTTTGGCAAATCGATTTGCTAATCACAACAAAAGTGTTTGATTTGTTTTGTGATCAAGAACCTAGCTTTTCTTATTGAATCGTTAGTAATACGTGTGTACAAGAACGAAGGACAAACACACTATTGTTTGTGATCTTTTCCCTAATCGACTAAGGTGTAGTCGATTTATCTAAACCCTAATTTTTAGGGTTCTTGGTTCTTGGTTATTGAATTGCTTGGAATTGCTAAGAGGTACGCATCACTTTTATGTTCGGTAAATTATATTACAAATATTTGATCCTTATGCTTCCGTTGCGTGTTCTTGATGTTTATATGTTTAATTATATGCTTGCCTTGATATATTAATTCCAACAGTGGCATCACGAGCCGTTAATATTGTGTAATTAATTACCGAACACATAAAAATTGAATCTTTATTGATTATTGCATGTTTCTTGGTTTCTAGGGTTTTTAATTATGAAACCCTAATTTTTTTTAATGAAGTCGATCCATATTTAATAAGAAAATTAATTTTAGGGTTTATAAAATTAGTAGAATTGTTATGAAACCCTAGGTTGCATGCAATATTTTATGTCATTGATTCATGAATAATTGTTATGTGTCATGGATTGTATGCGTATCTTGGGAACTTGATTAATTGTTAATAAGTTTATGTGGATCCATGATGAACGTGCAAGTTTGATCATGGATAAATAGATATTATGTAGTAATTGTTGCGTGTTTTATGTTAACATGCTAATTGTGCAATAATTAATTAGGGTTTATTAGTAATTAAAATTGTATGATATGTTAATTAACTAATAAATTAATTAATTATATAATTAGGGAAGACCCAATATGTATTATTTTATTTTCAACTATGTGTGTTATTGTATATATTTATTGTGAGACTTACGCAACCAAATAATTTGGTGTATGTCGTCCATTGGTACCAAGCTCGAAAACCAATGGGTGTTTTAGATAAATATATGCATGTTAGTTGATTTATTTAGCATTTTCATTATTCTAGTTGTTTATTTTTATTAATTACTTGTTTGTTTATATATTGTTTGACATGATTGTAAGCAAAGGGTAATTTTATGAATAAAAAATAAACCGGACTAAATAATGGTGAAATTGGATTTGTTTTTAAGAGTTAAATCTTAAACTTTTAATTGATTGATGGTGTTTATACCAATAGTTAGAAAGGCTCATCCATATTGACAAACTATAAGAGAGGTATAAGTAGGTTGCTATGTATTTGCACCGAAAGAAGCAGGTTTTTAATTGGCTTTTAAGCTGACCTCGTTTCTCCGCTTCTTTGTAAGTCAATATGAAGTTACCTACGACTATTTATATTATAAAACCATCTTAAGGGTGAATTGACCTTTAACTCCACGCGCCACTTTGTGGTAATTATCCGAAACACTGGGTCTTTTGACTAATGCAAAAGTACGATATAGTGGACGATAATTAAAGGTAATTTTTTGATTGGTGAATCCAATACCTCAATTAAAACTTTGTTGATTTAATCTTAGTGAAATTGGTTAATAAGAAAAGTTTTATTAAAACCTATGATACGAAGTTGTGTGCATACTTATTCGTACATATTTTGATTACACATATCAAATTAGTACCCTTAAAACTTAAGTTTATGCCATCTAATTACAAGAAACACTTGAAGTTTCGATTTAGCCTAAGTGAGATCTTAGCTAGATTGCAATGACAAGGTAAATCTCCATGTTACGTGAGACCGTATCTGGAAAATTTACAGTTTCTAAATTAGACAACTTAATTTAGTTAGTTAGTGAGATATATAACTTAAGGCATAAGATGAGATGAAACATGCTTACATTGCAAATATGTTTTTGGCAATTGTAAATCCCATAATGATCTAGGAATTGAAAAATGTTTGTCAATTATTGTTCGACAATTACCTTGTTGAATACTTTCATTACTAGCAGATCAACTGATGTAATTGAACTATGTCAATTTGGGTCCTAGTTGCAAGAAAATTCTATGGTTATATGAATATTTACCAAGGGTATTTAATTTTCTTGAAAGGTTGAATTATCGAAAGTACTAACTTTTGAACTTTTTCTGTAGAAATGGCTCAACCCGATAACACAACACTAGGTTCTGCGTTCAAAACTTTCTTTGAACGAAAAAAATTAACTGGCCCCAACTTCAATGATTGGTATAGGTCACTGAGGATTGTCCTGCGAGTGGCTAAAAGACTAGATTATTTGAATCAGCCTTGTCCTGCTGAACCTACTGCTGCTGCACATGCAAAAGAGAAAGCAACATGGAAAGTTGAGTATGAGAAACATAATGATGTTGCATGTATGAAGCTAGGAATGATGTCACCTGCTTTGCAAAAGCAATTTGAGCATTTTTTCCCTTATGATATGCTCAACGAACTCAGACGTATGTTTGAGAAACCTGCAGCTGTAGAATTATATGGTTTGATTGATGCTCTACACAGCTGTAAGCAGGAAGATGGTAAATCCGTGATTGCTCACTTCTTGGAATTGAAAAGTTACATGGACAAACTAGAGCAACTCAATAATCATTATCCTCCTGATGTATGTATTAGCCTAATCAAGAGATCCCTTAACAAGGAATTTGGTGGTTTTGTGCGTAATTTCAACATGCATTGCATGAGGAAGACAGTGAATGATTTGCATGCAATGCTCATTGACTATGAAAAAGGATTACCTAAAAAGGCTCTTACACCTCAAGTACTTGCTTTTCAAGGTGGTAGGATTAATAAGCCAAAACCGCAAGTGAACAAGAAGGGTAAAGGAAAGGGTGATAAGGGTAAGCAAGTTATGGCTTATCAACCTAATCCTAAGAAGAAAGAGAATCCCAAGAAGGATGAGGCTTGCCACCACTGCCACGGGGTAGGACACTGAAAGAAGAATTGTCCTCTCTACCTTGAAGAGTTGCGAGTGAAGAAGATGAAGTATGCTAGGAATGTCGCCAGCACTTCAGGTAACTTCTTTATGATTGAATTATTTGCTTTTTCTCATAAAATAAATTCCTGGGTATAAGATATTGGATGTGGTATTCATATTTGCAATACACTACAGGGGTTTAGAGAAGCAAGGAAGCTGGCGTATGGGGAGCAATACTTGCACGTGGGAAATGGAGTACATGTAGTTGTTGAAGCCATAGGATCGTTTGATTTAGTTTTGCCTTCAGGCTTAGTACTAGTATTAAACAATTGTCATTACGCACTGTATGACCTATGATCAATCTTATCACACTCAATAATAATCACTAATGCAAACAAGGAAAGATGTAATAGATCTAGAGAGAGAGTAGAGAGATAAATATTTCATTCATTAAGCACACACACTTCTCTCACATACATCCAATGGCCACCCTTCCAAATGAGGAGGTTGTGAGCTATTTATAGTACAAGGCTAATGAGCCACTTGGGCTTTCCATGGGCTTTTCTATGGACTAACATTTGACCTATTGGATTACATAAGAAAGCCCATTGACTATTTTACTTAATAAATACAACGACACATTACAAAATATAAAACGTAAATGACCATCACTTTTATAAAAGCTAACAATCTCCCCCTAAGGGATGGTCATTCAAATGTTGCTCCATATGATTAGATCTTTAGTCTTCATTGTCTTGAGCTTTTTGTGTCGATGTAGAATAGTCTTGATTCATTTGTTCCTTCATGCTTTGTGATCTTCAAAATAATCATCTTTTAGTCGTTCTTGCATTCGATCAACATCTTCATGTGTTAATGCGTCGTGTCCTCCAACATACTCATACAATTTGGATTTCATACTTATGCTAACAATCTCCCCTTATTCTTTCATCATATGATATATGAACTTGTTCTTGACATCTTGATTAGCTTTTTGACTTTTTCGTTACACTTTGTGTTTCACTTGATCTTTTGGTCTTGAACTTTTACACTTGAGCTCTGTTGAGGATGATCTTTGTACGTATGAGTATGCTGAGGTGAAGATGTTGGATACATCGGATGATGGTTGATGGACTTTTGTAGTACCTGCATAAAACAGTTAGCAAAAATACGTCCAGCACTTACAGATTTGGATTTCGAGATTGTTATTAGCATAATGTGAAAACTTTCTCTAATCTTTACCAAGGCCGTTCTGAATCGGATACCCTCAAAAGGGCTTACACGGACACACCGAAGTGCACCCACGATTCAGTGAGTCGCTGGAGATCACCCCACGACTGTAGACCGTTTGAACCATAGTAACCATCATGATATATAAGTGGCAAGATCCGAAGATCTCATTAAGACTCTTACAGCTTGTGTTCTTTTTTGGCGAACACAAGTGTATTAAATTGGAAGTGTTCCTAGGAGATCTTTTAATGAATCTCATGGCTCTAGACTTGATAATGTGCGTTTTAGTTTTAGTAGTCGGAGGCATGGAGCAGAGTGCCACCTTTTCAATATCAACACATCTCGGAGTGAGAGGCCGATAGATATTGCAGTGTTTGATGAACTCAAATAAGTACATTTTATTATCATCATTTATCCTATTTATTTGACTTGTTTTATTATATTATATATGAGAATCGATACATTAATGTTTACTTTAGAAATTCTCAGGTAAAAACAAGCATTATGTGAAACTTGGCGATTTTGGACTAATTATGGAGCAAAACAAGCAAGATGTCAAAAGTCTACTGAAATCCAGAAGATGCGCCGTATCTCACTCAACAGATACGATGCAATATCATACTTAGATGAATTCGAAGACCATTGCCTGACTTTGAAGAATGCGCCGCATGAAATTCTGTCATGCGCCGCATATGAAACTTTGGTCAAAGAAGAAGATCAAGCTCGTTCTACTCCAGATACGCCGCAATATACTTCTAACATACGGCGTATCACTATCAAGATTTCACCAATTACAATCCAAGACAGCTAAAGTACATGCGCCGCATACAAAGATCAAGTTACGCAGCATCTGAAGACGGTGTACGAATATTCCAGAATATATTAATCTTGGACCCCACGCGAAGTTAAGCCAATGCGCTGCATCTATCAACTCAATGCGCTGCATCGATCCCTCAGACAGAAACTATAAATACCCAAGGTTAGACGAATTTGACACACACACTAGAGCCGAATTCAGACGACCAAGCAGCACAAGACACACCTTAAACAAAGATACGAGAGCTGTAAGAAGGTCCTGCATGTATTTAATTCATTAAGTAGTTTTGTTTTAATGTTTTAGTACGCTTTAATTCATCAGGATTGATGGGCTTGTGTCATGTGACTACGGAAGATCATGCACTCCCCTTAATATTGCTTTCCCATTAATTAAAGTTTATATGTTGATGTCTTTGGTGACTTTTATTAGTGCATTGATAACCTCTGTGTCTAGCTGAGTCTTGCTTGGGTCGCCATGCCCCTTCCTCGCCTATTTATTCTAGCGTCTCTTGAATAAGTAGGATAGACATAAGTAATCATTAAGGGTTTACTCGCCGATAAGATTAGAGCCAACGAGAAAGGTTTAATTATATACACTTCATATAAAACTAGCAATAAAACAAGTGACAAGCTATTTAATTATCAGGACAGGTCTTCTTATTGTCTCGAGTATCTATCCGTGTACGTGTGTGCTAATCGCTGATTCGTGCTCATTAGTTTAGTTTTCCATTTAATTATAACCAAACCGTGCCAGTCTCTCAGGCTGAACCACCTTGCGTTAGATTAGGTTGTATAGCTAACTTAGGATATTAAAATACTGATTAGAATAACTAGATAATACGTTCCACTCTTAGTGATCGACACTCTGCTTACCATTATATTCATACTGACCGGGTACACTGCTCGTTATGTGTGTGTTATTGATAAGTCGGCTAAATATAAATTTAAAATTTGAGTAGGCATTAATACTGCTAAACCGCAACGACACATCACGCGCATCAAGTTTTTGGCGCCGTTGCCGGGGAGTGAATTGTTATTATCTGTTAATTTGATTTAGTATTTTAATTAGTTTTTTTTTTTAGATTTTAACCACTAACCCTGTTATATATTTGATAGATTGCATTCATTGTATAATTTGCATATTTTCTGTTTTTGTGTGTTTTTGTTTTCTGTAATTTTTGTTTCTTTTTGTTTTTTTTTTTGTTTTTTTTTTTTTTTTGTTTTTTTTTTTTTTTTCTTTCTATTTTTCTGCATTCTGCTGTCGTTGTATTGAGCTGATACAAACGATACGGCGCATCTGTTTTCACAGATACGGCGTATTGCGTTTAATTTTTATAAAATACAACGCGTTTAATAAATTCGAGTACGACGCATCTTTCCCCAAGATACGGCGTATTCTGTTTTTAATAAGAAATTTTTCTAAACCCTAACGCCATATGACGCATCTGTTTTAACAGATACGGCGTATTTTCTATTTAAATTAAAAACAGTTTTTCGAATTATTAAACAGAAGCGACGCATCGATCTTTATCGATACGGCGCATCTACTAAATAAAAAATCTTGTATTTTGAAACGTAACGAAAATACGGCGCATTAGCTTTTGTTAATACGACGCATTTAATTTTAATAAATATAATCGATTTTTGATAATTTAAACTTGATACGGCGCATTCTAATTTATAAGCGGTGTATCTGTTTTCTGAATAAAAGTCTGATTAAATTTTAACGTAATAAGATACGGCGTATCGACTGACCTGATGATTTACAGTTTAATTTTTTTTAGGTTTTATTTTTACTAACTACTAATGTATTATGCAAGTTTGAACCTTCTTAACTCAGGTGTGTTAAAGTCTAAATGGTATTATAGAATCCTGCATTTTTGTGGATACATCATTTATGAAGCTTAAACGTTCTCATCCACAAGAAAGTTGATTTTTGCTCTTATACGAATAATGGAGGATCATACCGAGCAAATCTCAGAGGAGTTTTTCTGTTCTAATTCTTTTATTTTCCAGTTTTTAACCTTTGACACAAACAACGAGGACGTTGTTTAACTTAAGTGGGGGGATGGAGAATTAGAACACTTACTTGTCCTAAACTTTTTCAAAATATGCTTAAAATGCGCTTAATATATCAAAATTTAATTTTTTTTTAGCATGTTTTTGTTTTAAAGTCTAAATTACATAACCGCACACATAACTCTATTCTTTCAAAAATATTAAAACTTTAGTGTGCTGGTGACTTGTAAACTTTAGAACTTGGCTTGTATACTATTCGAGACCACCATAATGAGTATTATCTATATAATTGGAGTGACTTGTCTAAATTGGTAAATTTCTAGGATTACACCCAAATAGCCTTTATATGTTATGTGATATTAACTAACTACACTGGTTAGTTAACCCCCGTATAAACCCTTTGTTTACTCTCACTTTTAGAGTAAGATACCCCTAGAAAAACCCTCAGAGCCATTCCTTTCGTTTCTTACACCTTTGTTATAATGTTTCGATACACCCTTACACCTTAGCCTACCCTGTAGATTAAAATCCGTGGTTAATTGCTTTAAGCAAAGTGTGTTTCCTTACATTACCTGTGTTCGCGTGCGTAATTTATTATCTTTGGTTAGGTCAGGAAATTGCACAATGCAATTGGTATAAAAGTAAATATAGTATAACTTTTAGTTTATTTTTCATGTGTTTGCTAGTTTCACTATTACAATTATTTCTTAAAGTATGAAGAGTATGGAAAAATTATCCGGAAAAATAGTGATAGAAAAGTTGTGAAATTTTACACATAGATGTCAAAAAAAAATCGAAAAAAAATAGAAAAAGGAAAAGTTGGAAGTTTGTTTTAACCAACTTATGTAAAGTTTTGTATTAAGTCGGAGATATCACCACTATTTGTTGTTGTATATTATATTTATGGATTGAATGGGAGTTGGCCGTTATGGGAACGCCAACTAAGGTTATTCTTTGATTGAGATTTTGTTGAGTATAATTCGTGTCTACCTAAAGTGTGTGTTTCAAGTGTTAAAGCGTGAGTTATTCAATGATATGAGTCTTATTCTTGGGATGGTTGGGAAAATGATTAACCACACTTAGGATTTTAATTTATCTGTTTTGTTTATTTTTCATTTTACACAAATTTGTGTCCCAAATATTATCCATACCCTATATCATTCTTCATCCAAACCTTTGATTTATTGAGATTAGGGATTTGAGCAATCTTAAGTATCGTAGTCGTGGATTCGGCTATGTATTTATGATTTTGTCGCCCTTTTTGATATAATATTATTGGTAAAGATTACTTGGTCCTATCTCTAGCCTATTCGAGTTAAGGAATTGAGCAATTGCAAGTATCGTGGTCGTGGATTCGATCATGTATTTGTAATTTTGTCGCCTTTTTTGGAATATGAGATCGATAGAGATTAAAAATGATGATCAACCCTTAACCAACAAACCCTTTTTACCGCTTTAGACTTGTTACTCCTTGGCTTTAGTAGGGGAGATGCGTATACTTGCCAAGCCTATGATAGAATATTCGTCACGACTAAGCAACTAAACGATTTATAATTGTTTTACATTAAAAATTATTTTGGTTTCTACTTCGTTAAGTGTTTGGTTGTGTGATTATGACAAAACGAATACGTGCTTAAATATAAAAATAAATCCTAATATCTTTTAGGATACATTTTCATATGATTAATTCTAAGGTTTACTTGAGGACAAGTAAAGTTTAAGTGGGGGGATATTTGATGAACTCAAATAAGTACATTTTATTATCATCATTTATCCTATTTATTTGACTTGTTTTATTATATTATATATGAGAATCGATACATTAATGTTTACTTTAGTAATTCTCAGGTAAAAACAAGCATTATGTGAAACTTGGCGATTTTGGACTAATTATGGAGCAAAACAAGCGAGATGTCAAAAGTCTACTGAAATCCAGAAGATGCGCCGTATCTCACTCAACAGATACGACGCAATATCATACTTAGATGAATTCGAAGACCATTGCCTGACTTTGAAGAATGCGCCGCATGCAATTCTGTCATGCGCCACATATGAAACTTTGGTCAAAGAAGAAGATCATGCTCGTTCTACTCCAGATATGCCGCAATATACTTCTAACATACGGCGTATTGATGCGTGGTTTTGCGACCTTACAACAGGTTTTACCTCTCGAGGGATCTCAAGAGGCTTACAACCCCACCAGGCAGTGTACCTGACCGATGTAGTATAGTGTAGTGGTAAGTACGGGGGATTGATCGTTCTCCACAGGGAATAGTGTTCGTTAGGTATGAAAAGCTACTCTAATAGGTCTAAGGGTTGAGGAAGATTCTTTTTTTATGTTTTTATATTTTTATGAAAGCAAGTAAAATATCGGTTTTGAAGGAGTGGGCGGAATTAGTTGCTAGTCAACTAACCCAAATTACTACGAATGCAAATAAAATAAAATAACAAAAATGAAAAGTTTGGTGGAAACTTATATGTAGAGAAATGTGTTTACTTAGATTTCCTTACTCCCTAACTATCTTTTACCGGTTAATTAGTGTGTATTAGTTGCGTGGATGACGGGTGTATTCCTTAATACCATTCGTGGGGTGGCGTACGTACTTCCCCAACTCTACAAGCTCCTACTTCACTCCTATGTCGAGCCGGCTAGGAAGCTCCTAACATGGGATCACTAGAATTCGCTTGTGCATTAAATACAACCATAAAAACCTTTAGTACGCCTTTGGTTCATGTTTCTTAAGACGTTCAAGCAAGTTACCGAATAGGAAGTTAGCCAGTTTTCTTAAGCCTAACATAGATAAACAATCATCCAATACAACTAACAACACACTAATAACCAATAATCAATAGCTAGGTTTCATTAGATCTAAGCAAACACAAGATAAATTTAGCCTAACATGTTAATCAAAAGACAAGAATAAGATAAAATCAAACAACACATAGACATATTGAATGATTAATTGATAACTTATCTTCAATGTAACATGGAAGATCTCAAGGCAAAAATCCTTGAAAAAGAAGCTAAAATCGTCTTAGGGTTTTCTCCCAAAATTCCACACACAAAGTTCCACACTAATGACAAAAAATTAGAAAACTATATATAGATTTTTGGATCTGACGGCGTCACCTTATGGAGTGTGACGCCGTCACCTCGCCGCTTTTAGGGTTCCCGGATGACCTTCTTGACGCCGTCCCTCTTTAGCTCTTCAAAATCCATTCTGGCTTATCAAGGCTTGACGCCGTCGAACCTTGAACGTGACGCCGTCCCCTTTTGATTTAAGCCGTGACGCCCTTGATCAGGTTAAAGCGTGACGCCGTCAGAATTTACATGCAATTTTCACTGGCTTATCATGAGTAAATTTCACGTCCACCTTTTCTTGCCAAGGCATGACGCCGTCCAGAGTAAAAGTGGACGCCGTCAAAGGTAACTTTCAGCCGATTTTTGAGACTTTGTCGTTTTCTTCACTTTAATGCTCCAAAAACGTCCAAAATGCCTCCTTTTCCAGATTTCTCCTCAAAAGTACCTAAAATGACAAAAGGAACGATTTAGGGCGATATTTGATCAAATAAATACGATTTAGGGCTTAAATGACCCCTTAAAAGCGGTACACTTTTCGCTTCATCAAATACCCTTACACTTGAGATTTGCTTGTCCTCAAGCAAATGCGCTTTTATTCTAATCAAAATACAAGTTAGGGGTCATTTAATGCAAACATAAAAGTAATTACAACAAATAATCGTTCCACTTCAATCATAATAAGCACGGAGATTATAAACTAGCACCTCACAAGTAGTGTTTAGATACTCACATCTCTCAAGTGTCATCAAAATAAATCTCATAAATGAAAACGGATAATATCTCTCACTACCTGTCATAGCAAATAGATTACCATAGGCTTGGGAAAGGATCGAAAACCTCCTCCACTAGGCGTAAGCACCTAAGATAAACTATCAAAGAGGGCTTTTACATGGGTTATAACGTTAGGTGTAGGGAAAAGGAAAACACGGTTTTGTTGGATAAAGGATGTTTTACTGGTGGCGAGTTAAAGATCTTGATCAATTACATGTACTATACAATGTTGCTAAGCCAAGACTCGACTCAATCTTAAGCTAGAAACAAAATAACAAAATAACAAAAACATAAAATGAAACGGGATGGTAGTCCGTATGTTTTTTACTTTTTTCATTTTCTCATTTTTTTTGTATTTTTCTTAATTTTTTCGATTTTTTTTTTTTTTTTTTTTTTTTTTTTTTTTGCATACACTTTTGCCCTACCATCCAAAATAATACATCATAGGGGCATTGCATTCCCCTTACACTTGAACTTTTACATAACTTTACAAATAACTATTCTAATGACTCGAATTAAGATAATTGAAAAACTTGGAGTACTTTTAAAACATTTAGCACATATGGGGGTAATAAATAATGTTCTTCCCCATTACTCCATTACACTAGTACTTTACCCATGAGTCCCAATCGTCCCAAAACAATATGTACAAGGATATGACTCGACTTAGCAACCATGTAATCAATTAGATAATTAACTTGGGTTTAAACAAATGTTGTCACAATAATGCACTAAAAATGAGTGCATACAAGGTAGGCTAAGGCGATTTGGGTGTACATTTTAGTGGGGTGTAACAAATTCTTCCTTTAAGTAAAATGCTTAAAGGTTGAAACGAAAAGATAGGCTCTGAGGGGTGTACTAGGGGTATCGTGTACTAAAAATGAGTACAACGCAAAGGGTGTGGGAGAATTACTTGACCAATGTAGCCAATGTAATTATAACAAAAACACAGGTGCAAAACAATGGGTTAATCCTAATGCCTCTTATCATGTAGTAAATCTAACTACACGAATGTAGTCTCACTTGTGGCCTCGGAATGGTCCTAACGCAAGTTCTAGAATCTAAGTGCTACCGGTACACACATCATAGCATAAATGCTTTTCCTACCAATTCTAGGGGTGAACCTCACCTATTTGGGGGTGGAAAAATTTTTAGTGGTACGGTTTTTGTGCTAGTCATATAACTCCTATCCGTGAGACGCTCATTAAGATCAAAGTTTCACTCCTATATGTTGTAAAAAAATTTAAATTTGGCACTAAAATTGCCCTAACAGGTATTTATCTTAGTTTTATTACACATCTACTATTAAACAAACAAAAATCAAGCGTAAGAGCATTCTCTAATCGTACTTTTACCCTCCCCTTACACTTAAGATGAACATTGTCCCCAATGTTCAAATAACAAATGTAAAAGCATAAAGTAAAAGAATGAAATCAAATACTCCCCTGATTCGCTCGGTGGATAATGAAGTAACACGGTTAAATCTTCTTCCAAAGTAATGTTGAAGCTCCATGACTAATGCATCGCCATAAGCTTGATTCAAAACATTTCCTTGTCCAAAATAACCTGTTAAACCTGAGAAAACAAACACGAAAACCTGCATAACATCGGCGGGAAAAATCTATATATAAGGATATAATGCTTGTGGAATGATAACTTTGCAGATTCCTGGAGATTATAAGTTGGAGATTTAATAAAAACTTTTTAAAAACAAAACTTTCAAAAATTTCTGAAAATTAAATCTGACGCCGTCAGGTTATAAACCCTGACGCCATCAGAAATGACCTGACAAAAATTTTCATTTTAAGTTCCCGGAAAATTTCTGGAAAAACCTTTACCTTACTTCCTGGAAATCCTGCAAAACATCATTATGACTCGATACAAGCATTTGACTCAAACAAATACGAATATGTATGTTAATTTATTATTATTACGATTCATGTTAATTTGTGTTCTAATAAACCGATTTAGATTTCCCTTACACTTAACTTTTGCAAAATACCTTTATATGTAGTTAAGACGAAGTTAAAAACAAAATAAAGCATTTTCACAAATTAGTTTTGAACATGAATCAATAGGAATAAAAATTAAACATACATACGGAAACAAATAAAATCAAACAAACAAATAAATAAACACACAAAGCAAATAAAATAACAATCAAATGAGGCTAGCATGCGATAAATAAAATCAATGTAACAAATGTTTTAAGGCAAACAGATGCCTTCCCTAAATTATTACAGACCATATTGTTTCAACACATACAACCAAATATCAAATTGTTCAAACATCAAAACATCAAATCACATCATCACTGGTGTGGGGGACCTTGGCGATAGTCGTAGCCTGGAGGGAGGTGCCCGTAGTACCCATAAGGTGGGTAATCCTGCTCACGACCCGGGAAAGGGTCAATCTGCAGATGCGGGTCCAACTGATCACGTGTAGAAAGATGCTGCATCTGACGAACCGTGTGATCATACATCCAGTCGAACCTCTCGTCCACCCTGGTCCTCCAAGTATCAACCTGGCCCATCCAGGTCCCCTGGTGAGCCTGCCAGTCCCCCCTGCTCATGTGCCGGTAGTAATCAGTTGTACCGGCCTCATAACCCTCATGCTGCTGCTGCTGGGGCTCCTCCTCCTCCTCATCATCCTCATCATCATCGTCCTCAGCTCTGGCTGGATGATACCACATAAAGGACCCATCATGCATCTCCATAATCACCTCCATCTGCTTTAGGGACCTCTCCTTCACCGTCCTGCATGCATCACCACTCAAATACCTCATAACCTCGGGCCTGAGGACTCCATAAGACTGGGCCAGCCGGGTGATAAACATCCCACCATAAATCCTGTCTCCTTCCCTCTCCCCAACTCCACCATGCATAAAGCTAGCAACCCAAAACGGGATGTTGCAGTAAACATCATTAGAGTAGATGGTGTACAGGTAGAAGAGATCAGAAGCAGTGACACGGTGGTGAGAGCTGTGACGCCCCGTCAAGCTGTAGGTGAGGCATCGATGAGTCAACCGAACCCTAGGATCCCTGATTTGGGATGCTACAGTGGTCGATGTGTACACCCCATCCCCAATAGTCTGCCAGAACATGGAACACCTAAAATCATTCTTCATCGACTCCCCATGCAACAACCTCTGCATGAACCCTGCCTGAATGGTATCATGCTGATCGTACAACCCAAGTCTCCACCCAAACTCAGTAACCGAACACGTCCTTAGCTCACCCCCAACCTGAAATAGATCGTGGTACTGCCTACATCGGTCCTTGCCTCAGCCATGTCAAAATGAAAGGTGGCAAAGAACTCACGTACCAATTCCTCATATACCGGCTCCTGAATTTTAAACAATCTTTCCCACTGAGGGCCGGTCAACCCATCCGTCTAAAAACTTTGGAGAAAGGTCTGCTCAAGACCTTCTCTCCTCAGAAAGTTCCAATCAACTACGGCCCCATTTTCGACCTTGTGTAGTAGCAGTTGTGCGTATTTGCTTGTAGCAGCATCGTTGTCAAAGACACCCCAACTGAGGACCGTATCCCCAAAGTTCTCTTGTTGAGCTCGGGAAGAACTTCCTCGGCTGGGTCTTTGACGCTTACTCATCATCTGGAACAAAGGAGGAGGAACAAAAGTGTTAATATGTGAATTAAAGACTTGGTGGCGTATCAGATAGGTCTGACGCCGTCACCCTTTGATAGGTGACGCCGTCAGGTTCAACCAAATTTAAATCCGAAATTACGAGGGAAAAATCAATATTCAAACTTTAAGCTTATAAACCAAACGCCCTTTTTTTACAGCAAAATGGGTGATTGGGTCATAGGTTATGGTTCAAATTCGTGGCCTCCCCATTAGAGAATAGACCCAATTGATTGCCAATCATCAAATGCTTTAATTATTGTTAAATAACACTAATTAAAACATATTATGAGTCCTAAGCATGAATCAATCCTAGGGTTTCACGAGTTGGGGATTTTCGAAATTTACAAATCCTATGAGTAATTGAAGCGAAAAGAATGAGTAAAAATTACTTACCACGTGAAGATTGGTGACGAAAGTCGGTGAATTAGATCCTGGAAATTCGAAGGTGGGGTTGGAGTGGATATGGTTTGTGGGGTTTGTGATGAAAGTGATGGAATTAAAGTTATTATTGCTGTGCAGACGGGGTGACGGCGTCACGTTCAAATTCTGACGCCGTCAGAATAGCGTATTTCACTACTTTGTGCAAGTTTACAAATGAGCCCTTTGTACTTTAAGAGAGCAGCTAGTCAGGGTCAATAATCCTGATAGCTAGTCTCGTTAACAAGTTCCTCCTGGGTCAAATGTTTTGTTACTGTCACGGGGTGTGGTAAAATGTTAAAAAGGTCCGGTTGACGTCACATTCAGGTTCCAATCTCCGTCACGGCAGGTATTCAGGGAGTGTGAGGAGCTCTTACAGGGGGTTTTCGAAATGAGGATGTGCTTTAATTGAGTTCTTCTCACACCTGGCTTAAAGCCAAAAGATCGTTTTCTAGCCTCATGAAAGTTAGGGAGCGTGAAAACCATGCTTCCCACGAAAATGCTACGATCTTGAGAATTCTTTTTCTCTCGAGAGGATCCAAATAGATAAGAGGGTTTTAAAAGTGAAGGTTCGGGGAGAGGGGTTTCATCATCCCATTCGTTGTATGGCACATTAGGGACCGGGAGTTCAAAGATCTTCTCGATCTTTTTGTGTGAGGCTTCTTCCCTAATTTTCTCCTTTATTCTCGCAATAAACTTTTCTGCTAGTTCCATGAACATATCTTGGGTGTTTTTCAAGTGAGTCTCTAATTCCTGGATCCGCCTTTCTTGGTTGTTCACGAAAGTTAGCATTATCCCTTCAAACTCATCTTGTCGTGAGAATTGATGAAACGTATGTTTACCAATTGTGTTCACGCACTCATCGGGATTTTCATCAGCCGTAGGTGTCTCAGCTTTCATTAAGCTCTCAACCTGCCTTTTTATATTTTCGAACAGCTGTTCTTGGGTTGCACTCATGCAATTTAAAATCCCTTCTTCCGAGAACGTTGAGTCATTCCATTCTTCCTCTTCGTATTGTGCTAAGTCCTCAATGACTTCCCAGCACTTATCGACACTGAGCCTGCTCAATCTCCCATTGGCGGCGTAATCTATGGCTCTTCTAGTTTGATGATTGACACCATCATAGAAGATTTGGATTTGTAGCCAAGTATCCATGCCATGGTGAGGGACCTTTCGGAGTAAGTCCTTGAATCGAGTCCATGCCTCGTAGAGAGTTTTGCCTTGACGCTGTTGGAACATCAAGATATCATTCCTTAGCTTGGTAGTTCTTCCCGGTGGGAAAAACTGAGCAAGGAAACGAGCGGTGAGATCATCCCAAGAGGTGATGGATCCTGCGGGTTGACGTTCTAGCCACTGACTAGCTTGATCCCGCAGAGAGAATTGAAAGAGACGCAATCGGGTCGTCTCTCGAGTGGCAACATCAAGGTCTATAGAATCAACGATTTTGAGAAAGTCCTTGAGATGTTGATTAGGATCTTCGGAACGAAGTCCATGGAATGCGCATCCGCTTTGCACCAACCGGATGGTGTCGGATCGCAAGGGTGTGACGTTGGCTCCTTGAGTGAGCTCAATGGTGTTTCGATAGCCATGGTGGCTAGGACGGGAATACTCTCCTAAAGTACGGGCTCTAGGAGGTGGTGGTTGTTGTGGTGGTGGGTTGTTGGGATTAAGGATATTACCATCTTCCATGATGTCGGATGGTAATGGTTACGAACAAAGACACGAAGAACATAGATAGACTAAAGAAAACCTAGAAAAATAAAACAAAAATCTCACTAGAAAGGAATCTAGTGAGTAGACCTATAAAATAAAAATTCAACCTAAACAATAACTATTCCCCGGCAGCGGCGCCAAAAACTTGATGCGTGGTTTTGTAACCTTACAACAGGTTTTACCTCTCGAGGGATCTCAAGAGGCTTACAACCCCACCAGGCAGTGTACCTGACCGATGTAGTATAGTGTAGTGGTAAGTACGGGAGATTGATCGTTCTCCACAGGGAATAGTGTTCGTTAGGTATGAAAAGCTACTCTAATAGGTCTAAGGGTTGAGGAAGATTCTTTTTTTATGTTTTTATATTTTTATGAAAGCAAGTAAAATCTCGGTTTTGAAGGAGTGGGCGGAATTAGTTGCTAGTCAACTAACCCAAATTACTACGAATGCAAATAAAATAAAATAACAAAAATGAAAAGTTTGGTGGAAACTTATATGTAGAGAAATGTGTTTACTTAGATTTCCTTACTCCCTAACTATCTTTTACCGGTTAATTAGTGTGTATTAGTTGCGTGGATGACGGGTGTATTCCTTAATACCATTCGTGGGGTGGCGTACGTACTTCCCCAACTCTACAAGCTCCTACTTCACTCCTATGTCGAGCCGGCTAGGAAGCTCCTAACATGGGATCACTAGAATTCGCTTGTGCATTAAATACAACCATAAAAACCTTTAGTACGCCTTTGGTTCATGTTTCTTAAGACGTTCAAGCAAGTTACCGAATAGGAAGTTAGCCAGTTTTCTTAAGCCTAACATAGATAAACAATCATCTAATACAACTAACAACACACTAATAACCAATAATCAATAGCTAGGTTTCATTAGATCTAAGCAAACACAAGATAAATTTAGCCTAACATGTTAATCAAAAGACAAGAATAAGATAAAATCAAACAACACATAGACATATTGAATGATTAATTGATAACTTATCTTCAATGTAACATGGAAGATCTCAAGGCAAAAAGCCTTGAAAAAGAAGCTAAAATCGTCTTAGGGTTTTCTCCCAAAATTCCACACACAAAGTTCCACACTAATGACAAAAAATTAGAAAACTATATATAGATTTTTGGATCTGACGGCGTCACCTTATAGAGTGTGACGCCGTCACCTCGCCGCTTTTAGGGTTCCCGGATGACCTTCTTGACGCCGTCCCTCTTTAGCTCTTCAAAATCCATTCTGGCTTATCAAGGCTTGACGCCGTCGAACCTTGAACGTGACGCCGTCCCCTTTTGATTTAAGCCGTGACGCCCTTGATCAGGTTAAAGCATGACGCCGTCAGAATTTACATGCAATTTTCACTGGCTTATCATGAGTAAATTTCACGTCCACCTTTTCTTGCCAAGGCATGACGCCGTCCAGAGTAAAAGTTGACGCCGTCAAAGGTAACTTTTTCAGCCGATTTTTGAGACTTTGTCGTTTTCTTCACTTTTATGCTCCAAAAACGTCCAAAATGCCTCCTTTTCCAGATTTCTTCTCCAAAGTACCTAAAATGACAAAAGGAACGATTTAGGGCAATATTTGATCAAATAAATACGATTTAGGGCTTAAATGACCCCCTAAAAGCGGTACACTTTTCGCTTCATCACGTATCACTATCAAGATTTCACCAGTTACAATCCAAGACAGCTAAAGTACATGCGCCGCATACAAAGATCAAGTTACGCCGCATCTGAAGACGGTGTACGAATATTCCAGAATATATTAATCTTGGACCCCACGCGAAGTTAAGCCAATGCGCCGCATCTATCAACTCAATGCGCCGCATCGATCCCTCAGACAGAAACTATAAATACCCCAAGGTCAGACGAATTTGACACACACACACACAGAGATATAACCCTAGAGCCGAATTCAGACGACCAAGCAGCACAAGACACACCTTAAACAAAGATACGAGAGCTGTAAGAAGGTCCTGCATGTATTCAATTCATTAAGTAGTTTTGTTTTATTGTTTTAGTACGCTTTAATTCATCAGGATTGATGGGCTTGTGTCATGTGACTACGGAAGATCATGCACTCCCCTTAATATTGCTTTCCCATTAATTAAAGTTTATATGTTGATGTCTTTGGTGACTTTTATTAGTGCATTGATAACCTCTGTGTCTAGCTGAGCCTTGCTTGGGTCGCCATGCCCCTTCCTCGCCTATTTATTCTAGCGTCTCTTGAATAAGTAGGATAGACATAAGTAATCATTAAGGCTTGCCGATAAGATTAGAGCCAACGAGAAAGGTTTAATTATATACACTTCATATAAAACTAGCAATAAAACAAGTGAAAAGCTATTTAATTATCAGGACAGGTCTTCTTATTGTCTCGAGTATCTATCTGTGTACATGTGTGCTAATCGCTGATTCGTGCTCATTAGTTTAGTTTTCCATTTAATTATAACCAAACCGTGCCAGTCTCTTAGGCTGAACCCCCTTGCGTTAGATTAGGTTGTATAGCTAACTTAGGATATTAAAATACTGATTAGAATAACTAGATAATAAGTTCCACTCTTAGTGATCGACACTCTGCTTACCATTATATTCATACTGACCGGGTACACTGCTCGTTAAGTGTGTGTGTTATTGATAAGTCGGCTAAATATAAATTTAAAACTTGAGTAGGCATTAATACTGCTAAACCGCAACGACACATCACGCGCATCAGTGTTCTCCGTGAGAAATGAAACAAATATCTTTTAAGAGATATCTGAGTGGCTAGGAGGGGTTTGTGCAACGCGTCACTGGGTCCATGACGTCTTTTCTTCAATATCAGTATCATCATTGTGATAACCGATAGCAGATGTATTGACCCGGTTTCTGCCCTAAGTTTTCATGGAGGGCTATTTCTTTTCACCCTTTCATTAAACTTTTCTTTTTCATTCTTCAACCCATTCTTTCTCCTTTCTCATATTACTCATTCTTTTCTTCAATCTTACCTAAGGACTTCTAATTCTAATCTATTGGAATTGTCCTTGGGTAGATCCCTCAGGCTCTGGCGGATCATTGGACATTACCTAACCATAATCACCTTATTACTCCATGATTATCCTAGATTTGTTGATCACTTGCCATAAAACCTTTTTGTGAAAATCTCTCAAAGTGTTTATGAGTAAAACACATTTTTGTTAACACTTCGAGAGTTTTGACTTTTCTAAAATACTCCCCCTTCACATGTGTTCATGCATTTTTAATATAAATTTGCACATGTTGGGTAGAGTTCGCACATTTTGAAATGATTGATTTTCAGTTGACATGACCTTTGCGAGACACGTTTACATCACTAGTTAGACTAGTTTGAAATTATTACCCGTCCCGGTCATATCAAAAGAATAATCTCTCGAATTGGTACATTCTACTCAGACAAGTCCTTTGCGAGACACGTTTACATCACTGGATAACCAGCTTGAAATTATTACCCATCCCGGACAAGTCTTTTCGATTACTGACATTTAGTTTTTGTCAATTCGAGGGTTAATCTGAGTCGAGCTCTTTTGAGATTTAATCATGATCACATTTTAATCACATTTCTCCCCCTCAAAAATAGCATTTCGATGGTATTTTTGATACCGTTTGATTGAAATCTTTGTTTTTGGAAAGCTAATAGGGAGAAACGGATTTGCATGAACTTTTGGAACAAATTTGATTTTGAAATACTCCCCCTCAAAACTTGCATTGGTTTTGACATTTTTTAACTTTGGAGCGAATGGGGAGTAAATATTTGAAAATCTTAAGCAAAATTTTTGAAAAGTTTTGAAAAACCTTTTAATGAATTTTGAATATAATTTTTGAAAAGTCATTCTTATGTTGCAGCGAAAGCAATTCTGATGTTGAATATTTGAAAGGTTTTAAATGACTTTGCTTTGGTCTCCACACTTGCTTTACCGGTGTAAAACGAGAGTGTGGAGTTTGAAAAGCTTGATTCTTTCCATTTGAAGTATGTGACCTTGAAAGCTTTTGAGGAGTAAGTGTTTTAGAAAAAGTTGGTTTCTTTGAAAACTTCCTTCCTTTTTGCAAAGAATAGGTTGTAAACTGGGAAACCTTTTTCGAAAATGGTTTTGAAGATTCACCCGTGTAAACCTTCTTCGAAACACTCACTTCTGGTGTAGAAAGAGGAGTTTTTCCTTTTAATCAGTTAAGAGAATCAAACGTCACCTTTAAAGCATTGTATGACATTTTTAAATCAATGTAATCTTTTAGAAGAGAAAGATGATCTTGAGATGCCAATTTAGATTCCAAAGAGGCAATCTGTTTCAAAAATTGATCTTTTTCAACTTTTGAATCATCCATCTTACGAGCCAATTTCCGTTCGAACTCAATATTTTCTTTTTCAAGTCTTTCAAAATAATTTTTGAATTTGGTCGTTTTGTTGAAAAGATCAGTTTTGACATCCTCAAGAGCGTTTGTTTGTTGAGCTAAAAGCGTTCCAAGCTCAATCACTTTTGTTTGAAGCACATGATTTTCATTTTCCGTTTCCTTTTCAAAATCTGGAGTATTAGAATCAAACAGGGGTTTTGGAAAGGAAACTTTTGTGATTTGAGACTCAGCCTTTTTCATCTTCATTGATTCAATCTTTTGCAAAACCTTTTCAAACTTTTTATCAGCGAATTCAGACAATTGAGACTTCAAAACTTCAGTCTCCATTTGTTTTGTGTTTGAGTTTTTTGTCTGAACTCGTGAACGTTTGATTGAATCAAACAGGTTTTTGTAAGTCTGTTTCAAATGCTCATTTTCTTTTTGTAATGATGTCACAGCATGTTCCAATTCAATATTTTTTGTATCAAGTTCATCCAAATCAAACTTGATTTTGGCATCATCACAATTTTCTTCAAAAATCTTTTCCTTTTCTTTAAGCACTGTTGTCAAAGAGTTTTCAGAAGAAGCTTTTTGCTCCTGCAGTTTGAGTTGGAAAGAAATACTTTGTGCTTGGAGTTTTGTAAAATATTTCTCAAACTGAGCAGTTCTTTTAGACAATTCTTCTTTGACTTCAGTTGCTTCTTTGGAGAGTTCAGTGATTTTCTTTTTGAGACAAAGATTTTCAGATTTCAAAGAGGATGTTTGTTCAAAATCCACATTCTCATACTCATGGCTGACAGATACTGACTTGAATGACTCTATTTGATTTGTGAAAATTTCTTTTTGAATATCAAGTGTTAAGCATTTTTCATCAAATTCGTCTTCTAGAGAATGGATGTACTTTAAATCTTCTCTCATTTCAGTGACAAGATATTTTTCAAAGTATTCAAAACTTAAGTTGATATCTTTCACACAAGGTTCAATCTCATCTTTTAAAATCTTACTAACTTCCCTTTTTAGGTAAGCGTCTGGTGAAAGAAGATTATAGTAATCACTATGAGTGTATTGTTGCTTATACCAAATAACCTTTAACGTACACTCAATGTGATGTTTAAGAGTACAAAACTGTTTTCTTGCTTTATTTTGCCATAACTTAGCATCATAAGTAGCAAGTTGAGCTTCTTTGAAATATCTTTTCACATTTGTTTCTTTTCTTTTCAAAGCTTCTTTTGGAATATCTGTCAATTGTGTACAACCATACACAAAGCCTTGGTAAGAGAATGGGCTTTTTCTTTGTTTGACTTTTAACTATTTTTCCTTTTCAGATTTTTCTTCATCTTCTGAAATGAACAGAACATCAGTCGACAAATCTTTTCCCAATTTTTCAGCATCGTACAAACTGGGTGTCAACTTTTGCACTTTGTTTAGAAAACAAGGTTTTTCATTTCTCAAATCTTTTTCCAAATTATTTTCCACATGATCTGTATTTTCAAAACCAAGTCCGGATTTTCCGTGATGAAGGTTCTCATCTTTAGGAAGCATCATTTGAAGAGTTTGAACATTTTGTCCTGTTTTCTGAAGTTTTGCATCAAAATTGTTTGCTCGTTTCAAAAACTCTTGATTTTCATTTTCAAGTTTTGTTTTAACAATTTGAAAATTTGAATAGGTTTTCTGAAGCATTGAATTTTCACTTTTTAACTCAGAGTTCTCTTTTAAAAGCGCTTGAACCTTTCTGTTGTTAAGAACCATTTGTTCATCCAGTTTTTGAATGGAACGTTTTTCACGATAAAGAGCTTCTCTATACCCAACTTCAAGTTCTTCCTTTCATTTTAAAAGTGGTGTGACAAAATCTCCGTTTATTTCAAATTTCCGAGCTTGAGATTTAAGGTTTGAGATTTCAATTTCAAGTTCAGCTTTGCTTTTTGTTACATTTTCAAAACCTTTTTCCATTTCTTTAAATCTCTCAAGCTCTTTGGACAATAAGACATTCGCTTGCTTAGCTTTGTGATTGTCCTCTTTGCACTTTTCAAGTTCATGTTTGAAATTTTTGATTAATGAAGCAAATAAAGCACGATCTTGTTCATAAGAAGATCCATCCTGGGCAAGCTCACCTCCATTAGGATCCATATCTGGAGTAATAAGAGTGACATTATTATCAACCCGTTCCACCACATATGTGTCACTTATGGACTCAGGGTGCGCATGATGTGTCTTATCATGAGCAAACACATTATCGAACAAAACAACATTGTCATTATTGTTTGAATGTTGTACCGTAGCCAATATCCCTGTGTCAGATGAAGTTCTGATATGGTCATCCTCAGTATCCCAAACAGCTTCATTCCTGTGTGTACCATCAGCATCCGAATCATATCTTGGAGTACTGCTTTCAACCTGCTGTTCTGAAGATGTATCTCTTTCCGTGAAAACCAATCTAGCATCAGTTGTTGTACCCTCATTGCCCTCATTGACTGTTTGTTCATCTTTGTGTATCTCTCTCTCATTCACCTTTGTTTCCTTTAATAGTACTTCTTTTTCAATATGCTCTCTTTCCCGTTTCAGCTTCTCCATTTCAATTCTTTCCCGTTCTTTCACTTTCTTCTTTTCCAGCATCTCTCTCAGATGAAGTGATCTTGAAGTAAGCACCAATTCCAGTGTGCTCATTAGTCTAAGCAACTGATTTCTAAACGATTCAACTTTCAGGTAACTAATGATGCATTCACTCCATATTTGGCTTGTTGTTTCATAATCTGGAGATTTTTTGATCATTCTGAAATCTAAGTCGAGAAACCATTTAAACTGCGTCTTGAGAGCTTGATATGCTACTATGAAGTCACTTCCTTGTTCAATTTGGTTCTCTATTATGAAACAACAGAGGAACTCGGTAAATCACAAAGTCGATTATCTCACAAACTCGATAAACTTCACAATGTTGATAACTCAATAAGCCTTGGTCACAAACTCGAGAATTTGTCACAAAGTTGTTAATATTCAGTCACAAACTCGAAAGCCTTAGTAACAAACTCGAGATCAGTCACAAAATCGAAAGACTAGTAACAAACTCGAGAGCAGTCACAAACTCGAGAGACCTTACAAACTCGAGAGAACTTATAAACTCGACAAGAAACTCGAGACAATGTTACAAACTCGAGATAACTGAAGAAACTCGAGATCAAGAGAAAGTCGAGAAGACCACAAACTCAAGAAGACCACAAACTCGAGAGATACAAACTCGAGAAGACCACAAACTCGAGAGATACAAACTCGAGAAGACCACAAACTCGAGAAGTTCAACACAAACTCGAGAAACAAGAGAAACTGGGCAAACTTGCTGAGAAACTCGATAAGTGTCTAGCCACCAACTTTCTAACTCGAAAGATGTGACAGAAACTCGACAATCACTTAGAAACTCGAGAAAAATCCAGAAAGTCGAGAAACTCGACTCATGAACAGTACCTCGCCCCAAAAATATTTCTAGATCTTTGTTTGGCTCTTGATACCACTTGTAATTATCAAAAACACATATTCAGGAGGTCGGGGATGCTCGAAATAAAGGTTAAACATGGTATATTAGATTAAAGAATGGGGGAGGTGTGTGTATTTTATAATTAGAGGTGTCATTTCTGTTACCTTGTTAAAAGATATTGGTTTTGTTCACACATTTACTGATTACGGAATTTCTTTTTCTTTGAATAATGTTTTTTACTTTAATGCAATTCCTGTAAATGGTGTGTTTGAACTTGATATGCGTGGTATTGAAAATAATTCAATGTTTAGCATCAATAATAAGAGAATCAAGACAGACTTGGATTCTACTTATATTTGGCATTGTCGACTTGCTCACATAGGCAAGAAACGCATGGAAAAGCTGCAACACGATGGGCTTTTGAAACGTATCAATGATGAATCATTTGATAAATGCGAATCTTGTATATCTGGGAAGATGGCAAGGAAACCTTTTTCAAATCGTTTGGAAAGGGCTTCAGATCTACTTGGTTTGATACATACTAATGTATGTGGACCACTTAGACATGTGTCAAGGAAATGTGCTAGCTACTTCTTAACCTTTACAAATGATTTCAGCCGTTATGGTTATGTTTACTTGCTTAAACATAAACATGAGGTGTTTGAAACATTTAAGGTTTTTAAGAATGAAGTAGAATTGAAACTAGGAAAGAAGATTAAGGCTCTTCGATCCGATAGAGGTGGTGAATACCTAAGCCATGAGTTTAAAGATTATCTAGTTGAATGTGGAATTGTTCAACATCTCACATCTCCTTATACTCCACAACAAAATGGTGTATCTGAGAGAAGAAATCGTACATTGCTAGATATGGTACGATCAGTGTTTAATCTTACAACTCTTCCTTTATCCTTTTGGGATTATGCTTTAGAATCTGCTGTTCGCATTCTAAATATGGTTCTGACCAAGAAGGTTGATAAGACACCATATGAGATATGGCATGGTAAAGCTCCCAACTTGTCTTATTTAAAGGTCTGGGGTTGTGAGGCGTTTTTTAAACGTGACTCACCAGATAAACTCCAACAGAGATCTATTAAGTGTATCTTTGTAGGATACCCAAAGGAAACGATGGGTTACTACTTTTACTTTCCACCTGGAAAAAAAATAATTGTTGCTAGGTATGGAGACTTCCTTGAAAGGGATCTCATATCTCAAGAATTCAGTGGGAGAGTTTATGATCTGGAGGATGATCAAGAAGATACATCACCTTTTGAAAACACTAGCCAACTTCATGTGGAACCTGAAAGTCTGGGTCCTCCACCTGAAGTTATTCCCATTCGTAGGTCTGTAAGGACTACACGTGCTCCTGAACGTCTATGTCTTAATGTAGAAGTTGAGGAAAATATGTTAGGGGATCTTGGAGAACCTGCTAACTATAAGGCTGCCATGGCTGATCCTGAAAAGGACAAATGACAAGTTGCAATGAATGGGAAAATGCAATCCATGAAAGATAATGATGTCTGGATTGAAGTAGACCTTCCTCCCAATGCTAAAGTCGTTGGAAGTAAGTGGCTCTTCAAGAAGAAAACTGACATGAATGGCAATGTAAACACCTATAAGGCTCGTCTGGTAGCTAAAGGCTTTACTCAAATATATGGGGTTGACTACGAGGAGACCTTTTCTCATATAGCAGACATTAGAGCTATTAGGATTATTATAGTTATAGCAACGTACTATGACTAAAAGATTTGGAAAATGAATGTCAAAACCGCCTTCTTAAATGGTCGCTTAGATGAAGACATCTATATTCTATATGGTGCAACCTGAGGGGTTTGTGAATCCACAATTTCCAAACCGTGTATGCAAACTTCAAAGATCCATTTATGGATTAAAGCAAGCATCAAGGCAATGGAATAAGAGATTTGATGAAGAAATCAAAATGTTTGGATTTACTCAGAATCTTGATGAGCCATGTGTATATCACAAAGCTAGTGGGAGTGATGTTACTTTCCTTATCCTATATGTTGATTACATACTCCCTCCGTCCCATAATTATTGTCCCCTTTTGACTTTTTCGGTATTTCTTTCTCAACTTTGACCATATATATTTTTGTTTGTGTTATACAATTTTTGATAAAAATTATACCAATGAAAATACATTTAAAACTCAATCCATTCATATATTTTGTATCAAGTATTATATAATATAAACAAAAATACTTATGGTCAAAGTTGAAAAGTAAAGACCGAAAAAGTCAAAAGGGGACAATAATTTTGGGACGGAGGGAGTATTAATTATGGGAAAAGACATTCCAAGTTTACATGAGGTTAAGGTCTATCTTGGAAAGTGTTTTTCTTTGAATGATTTTGGAGAAGTGGCATACATTCTAGGAATCAAGATCTACAGCGATAGATCTAAGCAGTTAATTGGATTAAGTCAAAGTGCTTACATTGATAAAATATTAAAAAGATTCAATATGCAAAATTCCAAGAAAGGATATTTTCCAATGCAAGTAGATCATGGCTTAAGTAGCGAACGGTGTGCTTCAACACCTGAAGAGGTGGCACGAATGATTAAGGTTCCTTATGCTTCGGCTGTAGGATCTATCATGTATGCGGTAAGATGCACAAGGCCAGATGTGGCGTTTGCACAAAATATTACCAGTCGATATCAACAGAACCCAGGTGGACTTCACTGACATGCTGTTAAGAACATTCTCAAGTATTTAAGAAATACAAAAGTTATGTTTCTAGTGTATGGGGGAAATCCAGACGCAGAACTTGATGTTACAGGTTATTGCGATGCGTCCTTTCAAACTGATAAAGATGATACGAAGTCTCAAACGGGTTATCTCTTTGTCATTAATGGAGGAGTTGTGGACTGGAAGAGCAAGAAGCAAAGTACAATTACGATGTCTATTACAGAAGCTGAGTACATATCTGCTTCAGAAGCTGCGATGGAAGCTTTTTAGATTAGGAAATTCATTTCAGGGCTTGAAGTTATGCCTTCAATTGAATTGCCTATAAAATGTATTGCGACAATTCTGCTGCAATTACATTCGCCAATGAACCTGGAGTCATGAAGGGCGCCAGGCATTTCCAACGGAAATATCACTATGTTCGACAACAAGTTGAAATAGGTGAAATTAATCTACTCAAAGTTCGTACAGATGACAATCTAGCTGATCCTTTCACTAAAGGCTTTACCTAAAGAAAAGCTTACTGAACTTGCCAATGGCATTGGACTTCGTTTAGCTAGTAGTTTCATATAAATCTGTGGTTATGTATTTGGATAAAGGATGTTATGAACAATTATTATTTTAATGAAATAAAGTATTTGTTATGTTTAGTTTTCATTTTCTTAATATTATATCATGTATTTGCATGTTTAATGCATGAATAACTTATGTTATTCTAAATAGTCCGTTGTCAATTAATGATATTGGAATATCATTGAATTAAGACAAATTTGAGTTTTGGTAAAATATACTTATATATATTGATGCGTTGGACATGCCAAATACACATGATATTCAATGAATTCAATATAGGACAGATCCCAACCACATGATTGTACTTATAGATCTTTGTCATTAAGTAAATCATGAAATATTTATCCTCAGACTTGAGATACCATATAACTGTCATGGATGTAGCACATTTTTGTGAAATAGTCTAACGCTATTCGTAACTGGTGGTCATAAGGGCGATTTTCAGAAGTGTTGCAAAATTTATGGGTTTTGCTTGTAGTCAAGAAAGAATTTGTTTCTTCGAATTTGTTTCGAAGTTTAATACTGCTGGGCCCCTCGTAGAGTTGACAAGATGTTTGCATGGCCATGCCCAAGATCTATCTGAAATACGTTCAGATGATTTGGTAATCTTTCTCAATCAGATATAACGAGAAACAGAATAGTTAATTATGGAATGACTAAGATCCATATACATATTAACATGGTATTAACAACATAAAGGATAAGTATAATGATGAATCATTAACATGTTTTCTAGAAACCACACTCAGGGTCGTTCCGGGGGCATTGGGGTGTTATGCTAGACTAACCAATGTCATTACTATATTAAGGTATATCCAAGTGGGAGCTGTTAGTTTTGTGGATATAAATTAATATACGTATGACCGGATTCGAACACGAGACTTCGGGATTGCACACTTTACGTATAAGATTCAATGTTTAATAATTAATATAAAATGTTATATTTAATTATTAAATTCACAATAAACACTTAACGGGCGTTAGTATTTAACGAGGTTTAGTTAACAGTCGTTAAATAACAAGTTAAGGGACTAGAGATGAAATTAGTAGGCAAGAAGGATCCGGAAAGCTTCCTTTTCCCTCTTGGCCGATCGGTTGGGTAAAGGATCCCAATCCCACCCTAACTTGGACTCCAAGATTGCATAAGTATAAATACAAGGCCTTTGTATTCATTATTTTCTAATCTTGGTTCCTTAACAAATCTCTCTTCTCTCTTCTCTTCTCCCTTGTGTTTTAGGCCGATCGTCCCCTCCCAATACCCTTTGGGAAATCGATTTGCTAATCACAACAAAAGTGTTTGATTTGTTTTGTGATCAAGAACCTAGTTTTTCTCATTGAATCGTTAGTAATACGTGTGTACAAGAACGAAGGACAAACACACTATTGTTTGTGATCTTTTCCCTAATCGACTAAGGTGTAGTCGATTTCTCTAAACCCTAATTTTTAGGGTTCTTGGTTCTTGGTTATTGAATTGCTTGGAATTGCTAAGAGGTACGCATCACTTTTATGTTCGGTTAATTATATTACAAATATTTGATACTTATGCTTCTGTTGCGTGTTCTTGATGTTTAAATGTTTAATTATATGTCTGCCATGATATATTAATTCCAACATTTATACTATATGGTAGTATCTATGTATTTGAGAAGGCAAAGTAGAGCAACAAATATCCTCACATTGTATCTTCTTAGTATATCTGAACCAAGTGAAAACACACGGACTTTGAAAATAAAAGCAATGATCCATGTATTAATATTCCATTAAGGGCTTTGCCGCTTGGTATGTTTGGTGGGGAATGCAAAGGGAATGCATTCCCTTTCCCCCAAATTGTTGGGTAATGCCCTATTACCCACTACTGGGTAATGGGCCATTGCATTCCCCTATACCAAGCATAATCAATCATTATATTACCCATTACCCACCCCATTATCCCCCCAACCAAGCACCCATGTATTAATATTCCTAAGTACTTTTCCTTGTTTGATCGAATAGGAACATATGGACTTTTGCTTGAATGGGGGTTGAAAAAAGTACATGAGATTTCTTTAGATTACAACAACTCATCCAAGCTACGTTGTAAAACCGCTCAACAGTAAAAGCCAAATTAACTTACATATAAAAATACATGATTTCTATCTATAAAACTTATTGCCAAACTACAGCAAAATGCAACTATTAGCACTTGGAGATAATGAGTTCCTAGTGTACGATTTCGTTAATTGCAAACGACCTTGCATATGTTAATATGCTCATGAGAGGCAATGACAAATAACAAGCAGAGGGGAACAATAGTGCCAACAACACTCCAGCCAATGACTGGCCCCACATTCTCGCAACATCAACAAGGATCCACCAACACTCCAGCGAATGACGGACCCATATTCTGGCAACATCAACAAGATCCGCCTGAAATGATGTAGATATTTCGTTAACAAAGTTACACATAGAGAGATACACTAATGGTAGCTAATAGGAAAGCGGATAAGCAAAGATGGCAAATTCGACCCATTTGTTTATAGATGGGGGCAGTTTGGTTGGTAGTTTTATCACAAATGGACCAAAGCAGAATTTAGCTCAAATATGAACGGGTCCGGCCAAGCCGGTTTGAGAAGTTTACTTTAAATAAAAGTAACCTCCAAAATCGTTTTATTAAAGATCTAGGGTGTGTTTGTTTTAAAAAAATAAATAAATAATTAATATAATAAAATAATTAATTAATAAATCTTACTAGCCATCTTACTCTTACTAGTAAGAGGTGGTCAGACGTTTATCTTGTTTGTTTTTTTTTTTTTTTTTTGAGTCAGACCCAGTTAGACATATAACATCTTACTCAGTAAGAGGTGGGGGACTTGTCTTACTGCCTCTTACTCGATAAGAGATTGAAGACTCGTGTTAATATAATATATTTGATGGTTTATTAACTATGTTATATTTATGATAAAAAATCTTGTTTCATATTTACATAAGTTACTTAAATAAGTTGCAGAAACGAGCACTTAAAATCATTCGGACAATTATAAAAAAAACAACAACATTATTTCGTTCAGATTTGGACTTTCTAGACACCTCTTACTGGTAAGATGTGGTAGCCAAATTGAGACCTAAAACATCAAACAAACACACCCTTACACTATATTTGTAATAATTCTCGACACATTACTATTTCAAATAATGGATAAAAAGTGTTTGCAGGTCAACACCTGTACCAAAATTGATGCTTTGTGCAACCTACAACTTGATTGTTGAATGAGTAACAACTAGCATCTCAAACTCGTGTGGAGGCGGTACGGTTTTCGGGCGGATGCCGTTAAACAATCCCCACTACGCCAGCGTGGGCCCGGTTAAGACAACATAGTCTGGGTATGTGGTGGATGAGGGCCTGCCGATGTGGCGGGCGCGACTCCAATCCAAAAAATGAAAGTCGCCGTTCAAAAAAAAAACAACTAGCATCTCAAACATATTGGTCAAAGATAATATTATCTTTGTAATGCTATTAATAGTAATCAATCATAAATTCTGGATGGAAAAAAAAGGTACCTGTGGCGCAATCATGTCTTCTAAAATGTGCTCATGATCTCGGGGCGCGAGTTTAGATTTAATTAAGGAACTTTTAAAATAATCGCAAGTTACAGGAGGGATGTTTTTTTACAATGTTTCGGGACCGGAGGAAGGCTTGTGTAATTTGTTGTTACACAAAAGTCCTTGGATTTAACATAGGGACTGTTTTCGTAACAGCTTGTTAACATCAAGGACCTATTTTGCAAATTTTCAAGGACTTTTTTTGCAAAGTAAATAAATGAAGGGACCAAAGATGCCACAATTTAAATCGCATGAACCATTTGTACTCTTTTTCAAGGACCATTTTTGCAATTTTCTAGGTACCGTCTTCGCAACACAAATACAACATAAGGTACCATTTTTGCCAAACACCAAACTTCAAGAACCATTTTTGCTATTTTTTAGAAACGTTTACTGTTTGAGAACAGTAACATTCAAAAAAAATGTTACGGAGTAATATTTAAAAATAAAATAAAATTATTTATAGTTATGGGTCAAATTAGCCTATGCCCAAAACTAGCATCATTGATGATTGAACTAAGAAAAGAATCAAAATAATGTCGGCCAAAACAAAAACCACTCGGTTAACGTTGTACAAAAGGTGGCCGAAAGCCAAAATATTAGGAAACGGTTTAGTTTTTGTTAAAAACTAAACCTGTCCAAACCATGTTCATCAACTCTTTGAGCTCAATTGTATTTTTTTTGGCTTTTAATTTCTGAAGCTAGTACTAGTAACTTTTACAACTTCGGTTGTCGACCATCGGTCTTATATGCTTCTAAATGTACGATGTCTTAAAACGATTTATAAGGGGGGAGGGAGTGGTATCGGCAAACCACTCGGCAAAGGCTGGTGCCGATTGGCACACCGCCGCCACCATGCGGTGCCGACCAAAAATGAAACCAAATTGGCAAACTTTGCCGAGGTGAGAGATTGCAATTAGCAAGGGTATAAACTATAAAGTATAAACTGTAAACTCAAACACAAGTGAAAAAAATATCTACCAATCAAATATTAATATTAACTATTTGAACAATAATAAATAAAATACTTGTAAAACTTAAAGTTCCGATCTTGATGAATTTGGGAAAATCCTAGGAGGGTTTTTATGGGTTTTTGATTTTGTGAATTGGGTCGTTGAGATTTTTGGATTTCATTAAAGTCTGGGTTTTTTTAAGGTTTTTTTTGTTGTTGTTGTTTTGTGTGTAAAAAAGTGTTTGTTTTTTAAGGATGATGTTTGTTGGGAGTATGAGGTATGGTTATGGAGGTGAGGTTGAAGAAGGTGAAACTAATAATATTTATGGTCGTGATGATGTATCTTTATCTTATATTGTAAGTATTTTATTATTTATTGAATGCATTTGTTATGTAATGAAACATTGGTTTTGAGATATCTTTTTTTTATTTTTAATGAAATGTTATTTGTTTTATTTTTATATAGTTTATGTATTAAAAATAAATGAAAAAAAAAAAGTGATGTGGAAAATGTGGGATTTGGTAAACTTTGGTGACCGCCGCCACCATTTTGGTAAACTTTGGTAAACTTTGACATGTAAAGTTGTGATTGGTAGATGATGACGTGGCGAAATTGGTAAAGTTTACCAAGGTCTAACCACTCCCTCCCCCCTAAAGAATCATAAAAAAACATCGCTATGGGAAAGATTAGCAGGGTTAATGAATAGATGGAAAGGCGCGTGGTGCATTTTCGGTGATTTAAACGTGGTTAGGAGTAATGAAGATAGACTTAATTCTCAAGTGAATGCTAAAGAATCGATGGAGTTCAATGTTTTCATTAACGACTCAAGGTTAGTAGAGATTCCTATGGGGGGGGAGGAAATTTACTAGGGTAAGTGACGATGGATTGAAATTTAGCAAGTTAGACCGCTTCTTGCTGAATGAGGAATTTAATGATTTATGGGGAAATCTATCGGTCATTTCCTTGGATAGAAAGCTCTCGGATCATTGTCCCATCGTGATAAAAGACATCGAGTTGGATTTTGGTCCAAAACCGTTTAGGGTGTTCAATATATGGATGGAAGAACCTGATTTTTGTCACGTTGTTGAGGAGGCGTGGAAGAAAGTTGTAAGGAGCACTCGGCCAGATTGTATTGTTCGGGATAAATTGAAAAATGTCAAGGCTAGCCTTAGAGTTTGGAGTAAAGGTAGGTTTGGTGACCATAAAGAAAAAATTGAAATTTTAAGAGATGAAGCTATGAGATGGGAGCTAGAGGCCGAAAAGAGACCTTTGAACGACAATAAGAGAGGGACCTGGATGGAAGCAAGGAGGCAATGGGCGGAAAAGGAGCGGGAATATAGTAACATGCTTCGTCAAAAATCTAGAATTAGGTGGGATGTAGAAGGGGACGAGAATTCTAGATTCTTTCATTCACGTGTGAAGAGAAGGAACAACAAAAGTAACTTAAGAGGCCTTATGGTTAACGGGGTGTGGTGTGAAGACCCTAATTTAATCAAAGGGGAAATGGCCAGACACTACAAAAACTTATTCTCCGAAGGGAGGGATACTCGTCCAATTTTTTGTAGTAATAAAATTGAGAAAATTTCGGAGGAGGAGGCTCGAATGATAGAGAAGAACTTCAGCGAGAAGGAGGTATGGGAAGCTATATGTAGTTGCGGTGGAGATAAGGCCCCAGGGCCCGACGGCTTTAACTTCAAGTTCATTAAAAAAATGTGGGAGATCATTAAGCCAGAATTGCTAATTGCGATCGCATGGTTTTGGGAAAAAATGGAGATATCGAGGGGATGTAATGCTTCTTTTATCACCATTGTTCCTAAGGTGGCGGACCCCATAGGTCTCGGTGATTTTCGGCCTATTAGTCTTATCGGGTGCTATTACAAAATTATATCAAAAATATTAGCGGAAAGGGTTAAGCGAGTGGTAGGTAAGGTGGTTGGGGAAGTGCAAAATGCGTTTATAAAAGGGAGATATATTCTTGATGGGGTTCTTATAGCAAACGAAACTATGGAGTTTTTGAAGAAAAACAAAGAAAAGGGTTTAATTTTCAAAGTCGACTTCGAGAAGGCATTTGATAGTATAAACTGGAGATTTTTATTAGATATAATGAAAAAAATGGGGTTCGGGGAAAAATGGCGTAAATGGGTGGATATATGTCTTAGGTCATCGACTATGTCCATCCTTGTAAACGGCTCCCCATCAGAGGAATTTGGGTTACAGAGGGGTGTAAGACAAGGTGACCCTCTTTCGCCTTTCTTATTTATATTGGCGGCGGAGGGGTTGAATGCTATAGTTTCCGAAGCAGTGGAGAAAGGCATCTTTAGAGGGGTTGTAGTAGGCGCAAATAAGGTCACGGTTTCACATCTTCAATACGCGGACGACACTATTTTCTTTGGAGAATGGAATAATGAGAATGCTAAATCTCTTATGTGTATTCTCAAATGTTTTGAAGAAGTATCGGGGTTAAAGATAAACTATAACAAAAGCAAGCTATATGGTATAGGAGTTACTGAGGGAGAAAAGGCGGACATGGCGAGATGGATGGGGTGTGGCATCGGGGAATTTCCGTTTACTTACTTAGGGTTACCAATTGGAGAGAACATGAGACGGGTAAACGCATGGGGGCCTGTGGTGGATAAATTCAAAAAGAGGTTATCGGAATGGAAAGCTAAATCGATGTCGTTTGGGGGACGTCTAACATTGGTAAAATCGGTTCTAGGTAGTTTGCCATTGTATTATTTTTCAATGTTCCGCGTGCCTTTGAGTGTTATTAAAAATCTTGAGAGAATTAGGAAAAGTTTCTTTTGGGGGGGGGGGGTCGGGTGAAGGCAAAAAACTCTCTTGGGTTAAATGGGATTCGGTATTAGCTTCTTCTGGGTTGGGGGGGCTTAGTATTGGGTCTTTACGGGCAAAAAATATGGCTTTATTAGGTAAGTGGTGGTGGAGGTTTAGGACGGAAGGCGGTGGGCTATGGGTTAGGGTGATTAAGAGCATTCACGGAGATAGTGGGGGTTTGAGGGGCACTAGAGCTATGGGAGGGGGGTAAAAGGCGGTGGGGTTTGGCGTGACATTGTGAAGATTGGTGAGGAAATGGATGGATTGGGTTTAGATTTCACTTCCTCTTGTGTTGGTGTATTGGGCGACGGGAGGGATATTAGATTTTGGTTAGATAATTGGGTAGATGATCGAAGGCTTTGTGATAGGTTTCCTAGGTTATTCCATTTAGACAAGAAGAATGAGAGTAGTGTGTTAGATAAGGGGTTGTGGGTTAATGATGCATGGTGTTGGAAATGGGATTGGTTTAGAAGTATTAGGGGTAGAGTTAGTAAGGATTTTGACGATCTTTTAGGTGTTTTGCAAAATGTTGTTGTTAATATTGATTGTAGGGACAAATGGAGATGGTCGCTTGTTGAAGACGGTGAGTTCACGGTTAATGCTTTAGCAAGAATGGTGGAGGAAAAGACTCTACAAGTGGAAAGCGTAGGTCGTGAAACGCTTTGGAATAAGTTGGTCCCGAGAAAAGTAAACATATTTGTGTGGAGGGCTATAAAAGGAAGACTTCCGGTTCGTGTGGAGCTCGACAAAAGAGGTATTGACTTGGATTCGGTTCTATGTCCATGTTGCAATATGGTCGTGGAATCTTGTGTCATAGCTTGACCACTTGTGATCTAGCTATGAGAGTGTGGGAAAAGATTTTTTCTTGGTGGAAGGTGGGTGACGTTAATGTTTTCTCCATTGACGAATTCTTCTCTTCAAACGGAAATGTTAATGTGCCCGCTTACCTCTCTCGCGTTTGGCAAGCGGTTATATGGTCAACCGGGTACTTCATTTGGAAAGAGCGAAATGCTCGTGTGTTCGGTAAAAAGGTTTCAAGTACAAATAAAATTGTTCAAGAGATTCAACTTAGAAGCTTCGAATGGATTGTGAGAAGATCAAACGAATATAAAAAGATAGATTGGCAACATTGGCTTTGGGAACCTCTTAAGATTAGGCTTCCATAAGTTTGTTCTTTGAGTTGTCTGCTGCATTTGTTTCTGTGATGAATTCAGTGTTTGGGTCTGTTAGTTGGTACTAATTCATTGGTCAAGTCTGCTGCAATTTGGTCAAGTCTGCTGCAAGTCGGCTGCAATTTGAGTTCAATTCTGCTACAATTGCTTCTGCGATGACATCTTCTGAGATGTTTGGGTCTAATACAATTTGGTTCAAGTCTACTGTAATTTTTGTGAGTGTTTGGGACTAATTCATTTGGTTAAGTCTGCTGCAATTTATGTGAGGCTATCTACATTTAAGGTTCAGTGGAAGACATGTTATTGGTCAGTTTATCTATGACATCAAGAATAAATAAATAGTTCAACTACTTTGGCATTATTACTCAAGTGAGACTTTAAATGGTTTGACTATGGAACTTTTCTTCTTCCAATCGTTTCAGTGGCTGCATAATATGCTGGGAGGCATGCGGGGTTTTGCTTTGTTTAGTATGGTTCTTGTGATAGTCTTTTAGTTTTGCAATTGCTTGTAAGTTTGCATTTCTTCTTGTTGTTTTCTTTTTGAGGCTCATCCTTTCTAACTATCTTGGTTAGAAGGTGGGCGGTCATTTCTTTTGTATCTTGTCCTTGTTTTTGTTCTCTTAATGCATTGCCTTTCTAAAAAAAAAATGATAGTCACGTGTGATTTAAATGAGATGAACCAATGATTAAATGCATCATGGGCAGGGGCCTGGGGCGAACTGCCAAGTTATCTAGTCAAATATAATGCAAGTAGATATTGGCCAATGTTCAATGGGTTTTGAATTTTTGATGCATTATATATTGGCCAATGTTCAATGGGTTTTGAATTTTTGATGTTATGTCATTGATTGTTTAAGTTGTAAAACTAGAGGTAAGGCTGCACACTGGACGTATAAAATCGGTCGAATGCACCGGTCGACCGATATTGAAATCGATCGAGCCGACTGTGGCAAAAAAAATAAAATATCGGTCATGGCCACTTGAATTCGCAATATGGGTCACAAATTCGACCGACTTTGCACATCACAAAACTCCAAAAAAAAACTTACCGTTTGCATATTTTTAAAAAAAAAAAACTTTTTTTTTTTAAAAAAACTTTACCACTTTACAACCATATAAATACCAACCTCAAACACACTTCTAAACACACAATTTCAAACACAATTCAAACAACTTCTCATCCATATTCATCATGTCAAAAAAAATACTCCGACATAAAAAAACCGACGATCCCGGCTACCACAAAATGCCCTGAATTTGAATTTCTCGCCAGAAAACAATTTCGAATTAACCGGCATAACACCACCACAAATTTGGGGTATTCGCTTTCGTGCACCCGCTTTTGAATATCAATCACGACTACCACCACCGAATCCAAATCAAAACATGTTTTACCTTAATCGTCCATTTATCTCACCACATCGTCCTAATATGGATTATCACCAAGAACCAAGTGGGTCATCAAACCAAAGAAGCCTTCGAGACGTGCTACAAAGGCGAAGGACAAAGACAAAAAGCCCGAACCAGCCAAAAAGAACGAACCATGGACAAAGGCGGAAGAGATCGCGCTTTGTAGAGTTTGGGTTTATATTTCGGAAAATTCCGAGAGAAGAAACGCTATCAACAGACACCGCTTTTTGGAGGAGGTGATAGAGTACTTTGAAAAGGAAACTGGTTCACAAAGATCGTACGACTCGATCACGAGCAAATGGAATAATAGGATTCGTAATAGGGTTGGGAATTTTTGTGCTATTATAGATAATATCAAGGATAATCATGGAAGTGGTGAGAATGATGCAGACGATAAAGAAAAATCTCTTAGAGAATACCGTGTGATTTACGGTCATGATTTTAATTTGGAGGATTGTTGGAAAATTTTGAGGCTTCATGATGCTTGGAAGAAGGAGGTGCCTGCTTTTAGATCGAATAGTCGGAAGAAAACAAAGGGTTCTACAACTACCTCGGGGTCAACACAAGGTCCCTTGAATTTCCAAGACGTGGATGATTCTGATGATGAGGAAGAGACTAGAGAATCACGACCACAAGGTCGTGACGCAGCCAGGAAGAAATCATCCTCATCCTCTCGTGATCCACCATCATCATAGACAAATTCGCTAGCCAAGACCTTTTTCAAGTTCAAGCTGTCTAAACCGGGGAAAATTAAGGACATAGAAGGGTCGTACTTGAAGTTGAAGGAAAAAGAGCTACCAATGAAACAAGAGAAAATTAACCTCCAACCGACAGCAAATGGAAATCATGAACACCACAAAACGAGAGCAAGACTTGATTTTCTACAATTCAGCAATCGACCCAAATTTGCCCGCATGACAACGAAAAGAACTTTTACAGCTTAAGGAACAAATCAAGGAACGCTACAACTTAGATTACTAGTTTAAGTTTTTAATACGTATTGTAATGTTTAAGTTTTATTAGTTTAAGTTTTTAATTTAGTATTGTAATGTTTTTATTTTTAATGAATTTTAAATTTGTTGTTTAAAATATTTGAATTAAAAAAAAAAAAAAAAAAAAAAAAAAAAAAAAAAAAAAAAAAAAAAAAAAACACTTCGGTTATTGACTATGGCAACTTGGTCATGTCTGGTCACCGGAGAGAGAAAGCTGATATGGCAGGGGATGACCCGGGTCACGACTGTGCATAGCCTAATGGGTGTGAATGGTTACACCAAAACCTCATTCTATCATAACCATTTTTCACTCGTGACTAGGCCAGAAAAAAGAGAATAAGGGTGACCTAGCTCACCTCTCGGCATTTGTGCAAATTGTTTGTGTTATATTATTAAATATTTTGTTTGTCAGTGTATGTGGGATATTTTTGTATAAAATAAGTATTTTAATTAAAGGTGAGAAGAGTGGTGACTATTAGGGATGAAAGATTAGAGAGAGTGAGGGGAAGTGAGAGGAGAGACAAAGTTGAGGTGACGCTGATGTGTAGTTAAGTTATAGGTTCGCGTTATAAGAGCACACGGTACGAGGAGGAAAAACACACCAAACGCAACATTTTTGGACGAATGGCGCGCCATTTGTTGTACCAGCTCAAGCACCAAAATCGCGGCAAATGCTCTTGATTTGTTTCACTGGCTCACGACAATGGTAAAAAACGACCGTTTATCCCTTTTTTTTATTTTTTTTTCTTTCTTTTTTTATTTTTATTTTTATTTTTATTTTTTTTATTATTTATTTTTTTTGTATATTGAATGCATGCAAACGGTAACATTTTAAAACAAACCCATTTTTCACCTTTAAATACCAACTTTTACTAAACATTTTTCATATCTTTAACCCAATTCAACTTTTATCAAAACTTTCACATACACATCCATTTATCTTTCAAAAATGTCACAACCAAACACAAATGATTGGTTACTTGATGAGTGTGTAAATACTCATCATTTTATACCCATAATAGACACAAAAATGACCTAAAACACTGAATTATACTGCAGATATCCTTGGTTTGTGTTTTATGTGTCTCAGGTACTGAAGGATTGAAAACGGAACAAAAACGAGCATTTTTTGATCGACTCGACAATAATTGTGCATTTGATCAAGTGAAGACGAAAGTTAAAGACAGAGTCAAAGTCAACCCCCAAAATACCAAAATGACACAAATGGTCCCAGGGAATAATTTCTATTTTTGGCAGCAATAGTCCTTGGATTTTCAGAATATTACAACTTTGGTCCTCAAAGATTAAACCTAAATCCATTTCTATCCTAAAATAACTAAACCCAGCTGCTAAATATAATCCAACCTAATGCCAAATATAACCCAATCCAATCCTTAACTAAACCCAAGCCCAACCAAAAAACCCATAACCCGGCTTGTTCTATCTTTTTAGTTAAGCCAAAAGATTTGACTTCGGTTAAATCTTTCTTCTTCAATACCATCAACGCGTCAAAACCATACCAGAAACCATCCCATATCCACCGCCTTATCCTGACACACCCACCCCCTCCTCCTATCTCACTTCACCTAACAAGCCAAGGAGCATTAAATGCTCCTTCCTCATTGCACTCAATCAGAACCAAGTGGTTTAGCCACTTTACCTGTTTTCCCGCCAAAATGAGTTTCAACGATTGAGATGATATCAAAGCCTATCCAATGGTGGGATTTAATCAGAATTGATCAAGGATGCTTTTTGGATAGCTATATAAAGACCAGAAGACACCAAGAAATAATTGTCACATGTTTTAGACCATTCGTAGTGTAAATTTATTTAATGCTTGTTTCCAGTTTAAATTTAAATTTGGATTCTCATTTCAAGTTTGTTTCAAGCCATTTGTTCTTATTTACTTCTGTATTGTACTAATTTTCAAAGTCAATGAAATTCCAAGTTTTTCAAGTTTCCTGTTTAATTCGAATTAAGTTAAAGTGTTAATTAAAAAGCTTATTTACTGTTTGAATAAGCTCATACAAGCTTAATATAGCTTGGTGTGAGCCTATTCTAGTTTAATTCAGTTCTATCCCATGAAAAACCAGAAAAGTCAACAAAGTCAAAGAATTAGCCAAATAAGCAATTTGGTGGGGTTAAGCTGAAGTGGATGAGCTGAGTGGTGTTTAAGCTTGGTAAGTGACAAACCAAGTTTAGTTCTGATCAGTTTTCTTTGCTTCATTGCCTAATTCAGTTGTAAGCAATTGCTATTTTCCTATTTTTGCATTATTTCCATATTACTGTACTAGTGCTTAATTTTAGCTTATTGTTATAATTTTCTGCTTATTAATAGTTTATAAGTGTATTTCATCTGTGTTATCAGTTTTAACTAGCCTGTTCTTTATTTTCCTTAAAAAAGTTTAAAAAAAAGCCAAAAATAGCTTATTAGTGATAACTTATTCCTAGTGCTTAATTTCCTTTGATTTCTGCTTTTCTAGACTTAATATAGCTTAATTAATATTTGTCTTTCCAAATCTTAGCTAAAAAAATCTTTTTCAGTTAAAAAAACCAAGACAGTCCTTTAAAAAGGGTTGTTTGGATTAAGTTGTCAAATAGGTCAAACCTAGGTGTTACTGTACATTTGCATTAAGCTCAACTTTAATCTTGCTTAAAATAGGTAGTATAAGCTGTTTGTAGGAATTTATAAGTTATTTTGAAGCTTTGAGGAGTTTTGAGTGGACTGTAAAAACCTTAGAACCTCAACTGATCAAATTAGCTTCCCATAAGCTTCTGCTCTTTTGGACCTTATTTTTGGCATAACTGAGGTCTTGTAAGTCCATTTAGTGTAATTGCAATATTTGTTTAAGTCCCAAGTAGTTTTGACCATCTTTGGTCTAGTCTGCACAACCAAAACCAAGTCTGCACACAGACCCACTTTTGCAGTCTGCAACATTTTTCTAGACCAGTTTTTAGTGCTTATTTGTGTTAATCAGCCCTTAATTTTTTATTTCTAGATAATTTGCCAGGTGTTCTTTGCTTATTTCCTAATCCAGACCCTTTCTCTAGCTTACTATAGCTTAAAAGTTGATTGTTCAGCTCAGTATACACTAAGCTCAGCATACACTAAGCTATCAGTATACACTTATCTGATCAGCTGTTTGGCTTATTTGTGGGCTTATTTGAGGTTTTCAATAATAGTGGTAGTTATAAAATTTACTTATTGGTTTGTGTTTGTTGTGTTTAAATCATAAAAATCAAAAAAATAAATAAAAGCAAAAAGTGACAGACCTAGGATTCGAACCCTGGTCTGCCCACTCACACACCACACACTTAACCATCTGCCCTTGGGACTTCTCTGGGTTTAGTTTGTAATGTTTATTATTTAACCCCTTTTTCATTTTAAGCTTATCCGAATTCTTTAGCTTATTATTAGCTTATTAGAATAAGCTGGCATCTTCTTTGTATTTTTCCTAGGATAGTAATAGTATAAAGTATTTTTAGAAAAATTTCCAGATTTTTTCTTTCAGTTTTAGTATTTTTAATAATTTAATTAGTGTAAAACTGTTTTTAATTCATAGTAAAAAATATAAAAATCAGAAAAATATAAATCGTTTTTCTAAAATTTTCTTTTATTATTTAGGATTTAAGAAAAATAATTTTGCACTTGTAGGATTAGTTTTCTAATATTTTGGTTTTTAGTCCCGTTTTAGAATTCCCATTACACGTTTTTAATATAATTTGTTAATCTTAATTTTCTTGTGAGAATTTGTTTCTCATTTGTTTAAATTAGAATTAAAATAAAAGGCAAAATTTCATATCCCAATCATCAGTCACTCTAATCCAAACCTTAAACGATTGCCCATTCACACCTCGTTGGGACACGACCCGGGTAATCACTTACCTGGTATCACACACAAACGTGAGTTTTTACAAGTTAGCCTTTTTCCTAAAGGGTTAATTTGTCTTTATTCACGTGTATCCGTCGTCTGATATTATTTATATATACGTTTCACCACGGATCATTACTTAACACAATATTTCAAACCAAATCCGCTAATTCAAACTCACCTTCACCCGCAACACCATCATCCGGTCGCTCTTTTCCGGTCCAACGTTCTCAAAACCCGATGCCGATGCCGATGGCACCATATCCACCATATCCGAACCATAACATGTCGAGTTTGGAACCATACGGGAACAACCCGCAAAACCCGCAAAACTCGATGCCATATTATCCACAACCCAATTTCGGACCACAAATGAACCAAGATCAATATAATCAAATGGCTTTTTTTTCACAACAACAACGATACTTCAACAACACGAGTCTCGGGAATTCCTCGCAACCAACACAAGACATGCCACCAAACTCACCACCACCAACCTCACCACCATCACCAACACAAGAATCACAAATTGAGTCTTCTCCGATCGGAAAAGGTAAAGGGAAAAAGCCGAGACCAAAGAAAACCGATTCCATCCATAAACATTGGGAACCGGAGGAGGAAAAACTTTTGGACGAAACGTACGTACAAATATCCGAGGATCTAAGACTCGGTATTGACCGAAATTCAAAGTCGTTTTGGAAAAAAGTTACAAATGAATACAACCAGTTTGCAGAATACCAACATACCAAGGATATGATGACGGGAAAGTAGACTACGTTGCATGGTGCTTGTAACAACTTCGCGGGAGTTGTCGATGAAAATGAACGGTTGAGTGGTGAAAACGATTCGAAGTGGCTAAATCGTTGTTACACCATATTCAAACAATTGTGGGGTTATGCGTTTACCCACTACGAAGCATGGGAGGTCTTGAAAGACCACAACAAATGGCGTGGTATCAAAACCGTTAAACCCAAAAGACGCATTCGGGGACTCGACGACATTGAAGAACCGAACGAGCTATTTCAAGACGATGCAATCCCACGTCTTGCCGGCAAGCCAAGGCCTTCCAAGAGTGCAAAATCGGACTCTCCACGTTCGGCGGCTTCTTCGTCTAGCAGAGAAGCATTCAAGGAGATGATCCAAGAGGAATTGCGAGTCGAACAAGAAAAAAAATTGATTATATCGCAACTCAAAAGAAATTGACAGAATTAAAGATTCATAGTTATAGTACCGAGGGGATGACTCCGGAAGATGCGGCGGGTATCGAAGCAATAAAAGCCGATATCCGAGCACGATACTCTGGCACGACCGCGACCTCAAATAATTAATGTGTTTGTCGTATCGTCTTTTATTTTTATGTACTCGTATCATGTCTTTCTTTTTTATGTACTCGTATCATATCCTTTTTTTTATGTACTCGTATCGTGTAGTCGTTTTTTTATTTGTAATCGTATCGTATTTTTAATATATCGTATTTTCATAAATATCTAAAATGTGTTTGTATGAAATAAATAAAATGAAAAAAAAAAAAAAAATTGCGGGACCCAATAACATGTTATTGGTGTGTTATGAGGTAGGTGTGTTTGAGTGATTTGTTTGTTATTGGAGAGGGGATGATGTAGCGCTGAGTTGGTATAACGATTACATGTTAAACGCAACTACCATACCTTGTGCTCTAACTCAGAGTACCAAGTACTCTTTTAGTGTATTTTATGCATTGAGCATTTGAGCTAGGGGCGGAGCCACTGTACAATTAGGGGGGGGGGGGGGGGGCGGTGCCCTCAACAAATTGGCCAAAAAAAAATTTTTATAGTGCAAAATTTTGGGTTTTAATGGATTTTATATTTCATGCCCCCGGCTCAAAACTTAAATTGCCCTCAACAAAATTGAGCCCAACATATAATCTTTTTCTTTTATAAAAATGTGGAAAGTGTTTTTTCCGGTTGTAGCATTTCGTCAGAAAAAATGGAGGTGAAGGTGGAGTGGAAGAGAGAAGGTGAAGAGATGGGGATGTTGTTGTGGGGCCAATTATAATATTTTCTTATATCTTTTGTTTTATTTAGAAAGTTAATTTAATATAATATTTTCTTATATCTATTTCATCTAATATATACTCCACGTCTCCACTATTCTACTACTTTAGTACTTACTGACTTCAAAACTTAAGTACTCCGGAGTATTATATTTGTTTAGGTAGTACTGGTTAGGCAGGTTTATATAATAATCACATTAAATGGTAAGCAATTTGATATAATTTGGATGATATTTAATATGTTTAGTTTTTTGTTTATTTTTTATCTATAATAACTAGAAACATTTTTGTTGCATTTATACAAACTCGAGTACCCGACCCGACCCGATTGATTTAGCGTTACACGGAAAATCTTCTTATTGTTCGATGCCCCCCGTGGCCGCATTTCCTGGCTCCGCCACTGATTTGAGCTAGTGTAAAAAAGATATTATTTAATAATTTGGCTCCTCCAAAATTAATAAGCTACAATTAGACCCCTCTAATAAAAAGTTTCAAGCTTCGTTCCTGATTATGCGTTAATGGAGTTTTGGAGGAGGTGGGCGCATATTGTCAGGTGCGTTTGTATTTAAGTTAGATATGTTTTATATGTTTAGTTTGAAAGTGTCCGACTACAATGGTAATTCTATTTGATTATTTATTCGGTTAAAATGGTAAATACTAAAGTCACCCTAATGAATGTAGTCTGTTACACCAACTTTACCGCATGCACACGAGAGTATCCACGATTAATTTTCTTTAGCCGACTTATTATATATATATATATATATATATTATATATATATATATATATATATATATATATATATATAGTGTAATTTTCAAACGAGAACCATTTTATCCGCAAGAACTGAGAGAACCACCAAAAACATACATGCACGCCTTCAATAATTGTATTTTTGCACATATGTTTTCAAAACAACACATATGTTTTAAAAAAACATAGTTGTTCTAAAGAATTTGATAAGGAATTCGAAATACAAAAATTTTCTTTGAAGGTGTGCATGTATGTTCTTATAAGACGTGCAACGACAATATTGCGGCCGTGTGTAAGGTTTTTATGAAAAAAGAGGATGAGTTCATAATGATATTGAAGAACATAGGTGGATGTTTACGATTATTGATGATTTGCATGTATTTTTATTTTATTTTATTTTAAAAAACGTGCATGTATGTTTTTGGTGGTTCTCTCAGTTCTTGCGGATAAAATGGTTCTCGTTTGAAAGTCCCTATATATATATATATATATATATATATATATATATATATATAATATATATAATATATATATATATATATATATATATATATATATTAAAAAGGCAGAATAATAATATAATAATTATGCTACAGTGAAAAACAGTGTTGCTACAATGTAACACAGTAAAATGAACGGTGTTTTGCAGTTTAGCCCCTAAGGTGAAAATGTCTTTGCAAGGTAGGTCCTTCGGGGACTAACGATGCAACACAGTAAAATCTTTTTTAAAAAATTAATTTCGGAAAAAAAAATTAATTTCGAAAAAAAAATTTCTAAAAAAAAATTAATTTCTAAAAAAGAATAATAATTTTTTTTCCGAATTTATTTTTTTTAGAAGTTTCGAGATTAATTTTTTTAGAATTTCAAAAAAAGTTAATTTTGAAAAAAAAATTAATTATTCTAAAAAAAATTATTTCGGAAAAAAAATTAATTTCGAAAAAAAAAATAATTCAATTTTTTTAGAATTTCAAAAAAAAATTATTTCCGAAAAAAAAATACTTTTTCTAAAAAAATTAATTTCGGGAAAAAAAATTAATTTCAAAAAAATAAATAATTTCGAAAAAAAAATAATTTTTCTAAAAAAATTAATTTTTAATTTCGAAAAAAAATTAATTTCGGAAAAAAAAATTAAAAAAAGTTGTTTCGAAAAAAAAATTTTCTAAAAAAATTTAATTTTGAAAAAAAAAATAATTTCGAAAAAAAAAATTTCTAAAAAAAATAATTTTTAACTTCGAAAAAAAGAAATTCTAAAAAATTTATTTCGGAAAAAAAAAATTAATTTAGTTTTTTTAGAATTTCAAAAAAAAAAATAATTTTTCTTCAAAAATAGTCATTTGGTTTATCAATATTTTTAAAATTTAGTTCTTAATAACTAGCTTTCAAACAAGACTTAGCACCGCATTCCCGCAGCAACGCGTGGATTTCCTAGCTCGTTACTTTGATACATTACATTTTCTCTCACAATCACAAGAATAATTTGAAATGAAACGTCCCCTACCAAAAAAAATGTGCACAGTGTCACGTTTGTAGCACTAGCCAGTACTCTACGTCTCTACTACTCGTACAATAATTTAACAATCAAATAGTTACTAACAAAGTAATAATTCACATTCTCAGAGTTTAAATCCACATATTATTCATCACCCACGCAACAAAACATGTACATGAATTAAAATTTCGAAATATTTGGTCTGGTGTAAGGGAAAAATGTTAACGGGTTTTGTCTTATCTAACGTGAATTGACTTAAATTTCCTTTAGGGGCTGTTTGGTATGAGTATATCGGTTTCAAGGAATGGTTTGAAAGTGAAATAAATTGTTTGTTTCAAGTTTTCGGTTTTAAAACAGTGATCGATTCTCATAGATGTGGTTTTTGCTCATACCCACGTGCATCCTTTGGATTTCTGACAAGATCTCAGGGAGTTATGACAATTTGTTGACTTTTGATTCTATGAGTCATACGTGTAAATCACACATTGTTTTTATTCGCATTGTACACAGTCTAAACCATTTTTAAACAAAAAAAATAATATTATTATATAATTAAGTGGGCCCTTGTTATTATATAATAAAATTAAATAAAAACCAATTCTCACTTACATTTTATAAAACAAACAACATTAATACTATCATTCAATTTTTATTCCTTTCAATCCATACCAAATCCGATACCCATTGTGATTCCTAGCTACAAACCAAACGGCCCTTGTCTTATCTAACGTGAATTGACTTAAATTTCCTTTAAAGCTTTGCCAACCACATTGTAGGTTGGTGGTCCAGGAGTAGGTCTATTATCGTCAATGTACATTTAAACCACAGAACCGAATATGTTGACCATGGCCTTTTTCACTCAACCGATGAAGTACACATTTAAAACCAAAGTTTGAATTTTTGGGGTTATTTTCTGTTCTGTATGTGTTTTATCATTTCTCATAAGAAAATATATTTGGTTTTCAGGCGTATATAATTGTGGACTGTGAACTTATTGCACTTTTTGGTACATAAAACTAAGGAGATTAGATTAAATCGCTAATCAAAGTCCGAGTCTAGCTTACAATTTGGTAAACATATGGAATTAACACAATATCAGTTTTGTCTAACTTTTTACCATTACACAACCCTACTCACAATTTGCTAAGCATTTTTTTGTCCCAAGTCATTTGAACTTTGACAAAAATTGCTAAGCATTTTTTTGTCCCAAGTCATTTGAACTTTGACAAAAAGTGTGTAAGTTTTTCGAGCCCTCTGACTAAAATACCATTTGGCCATTAGGAAAGAAGACAATTACTTTAGTCATTTAAGTTTAGCAAATGATGAAATTTGGAACACAAAGTTTCCCATAGAAACAATGTAAGCACTTCGAAAAGGTAAAGATTGCGTCTGGATTTTGGCCAAACCACACGAATGACTTTTTGCAATTTACTCTATGAATTAAAAGGCTAGTGGTAATAGTGACAAACATCGCAACCGTCAACTCAACTCCACGTCAACTTCCTTCTCAACAACCAACATTACTACCAACATAATGTAATAACACAACCAACACCACCACCAAAACAAATCCCAAATATATCTCACAAAAACCAAAATATGAGACACACACACACACAACAATAACTTCCACAACTCAATCGTCCAAACTCTGAATGACCGAGTTCTCCTAAAACAACTTCCACAACTCGTCTTTGTACTCGGGTGTAACAAACAACGCTTGGTATAATACCGTATTACCCTACTGGTCCAGGGTGATACTATGATACAGTGAATGAAGATTGTTATGTGGCTGATCGATGGTCTAATAATTGTTGGAATTGGAATTGGCATTGGCATAGGCCAATTGAAGGAGGCAGAACTGGTGGTTTGTTGGCTGCCATGATGGACGAAATTAAACACATTGATCTAACTTCTAAATAAGATACATGGCAGTGGCTTCTAGGTAAAGATGGTGTTTTTACTGTTGGAGAAACACGTAAACATATTGACAAGTGTATTCTTCCTATTATGGATTCAAGCACAAGATGGAACAAGTTTCTTCCAAGGAAGATTAATTTCTTTATGTGGAGACTGTTGTTGGACCGCCTCCTCACCGTTTCAATTTATCCAGACGTGGTTTTGATATCGATTCAATTTTATGTCCAATGTGTTTAAAGACGGCCAAGACTAAAGACCATGTTTTCTCTACATGCGAGCTTGCTTCTGATGTATGGAGGTTAGTTCGAGTCTGGTGCGATATTTCTAATTCTAATCTGAGTTCCATTGCAAAATGGTTAGCGTGGATCGATGGTTTAGCAGGAGCCTCTGTTAAAAACGAGCGGATGTACGTGATAGTTGCGACTACATCGTGGTATATTTGGAAGTTTCGAAATAGTGTCATTTTTAACTCTCGGTCTATGAGGAAAAATGACATTTTTGATCACGTACAATTGCATTCTTTTTCTTAGTTAAAATTTAGAAGGGCTAAAAAGTTAAGTTGGCAAGATTTGTTACAAATTCCTTTGTAATTTTCTTCTAGTTTCTTGCTAGAAGTTGTGTTTTATATATTACAATATCTATTTGTTGCTGTTCAAAAAAAAAACCTATGATACAGTGAAACATTTATTGGTGTTCTATTTTGGAGCGTAGTACATTACCCTTACCCAAAACACACACAATGTATGTATAGTCCCAAAAAGACATTAGAATCTCTGTGTATGTATGTACTTCTCACTGCTCAAACACTTCCACATTTCCCACACCATTCAAACAACCTCACAACAATCTTCACCTAATCACATTCAAACACTTAAACAAAACACTATCCTAAATTCCTAAAACCATGTTCATCAACTTTTGTTTTCTCCCAATCTTAATCTTGACATTCACAACAGCACAAAACCCTGAAACACAAACCTTAATCACTTTCAAAAACACCCTCCAAAACACAAACAATATCCTAAACTCATGGGACCCAAAAACCTTAAACCATTGTCATTGGGAAGGTGTTACTTGCAACGACCAAAATTTAGTCACTATACTAAACCTTTCACAAAAATCTCTTTTAGGCACAAATATTAACACCCTTTGTAATCTTAAACACCTCATTATCCTTGACTTATCTTCCAACTTATTTTCCGGCTACATCTCGCCGGAAATTTCCAATCTCCGGCGACTGAAAATACTCTACTTAAACCAAAACCAATTTTCCGGCGAGATACCACCGGAGCTTGGTTTACTGACTGAGTTACAGTCACTTGACCTTTCATCAAACTCACTCGCCGGAGAAATCCCGCCGGAGATCGGAAAGTTGACAGAACTCCGGTCACTAGGGTTTGGTAATAACTTTTTAAATGGTACTATAAATGGAAATATTTTTGTAAATTTGAAAAAGTTGAGGTTTTTGGATATTGCTAATAATAGTATTTCTGGTGAGTTGCCACCTGAGATTGGAGAGCTTGAAAATTTGACTGATCTTTTTATAGGAATTAATCGATTTTCGGGCGAGTTACCGCGCGAAATTGGGAAGTTAGTAAAGCTGGAGAATTTTTATTCACCATCATGTTTTTTTAAAGGGCCTTTACCGCACGAAATAGGGAATCTTAAAATGTTGTCTAAACTTGATTTGTCGTATAATCCTTTGAAATGTGAGATTCCGAAAAGTATAGGAAAGCTGCAGAATTTGGAGATTTTGAATTTAGTGTATTCCGGACTTAATGGTTCGATACCTAAAGAGTTGGGACAATGTCGAAAATTAAAGAGTTTGGTACTCTCGTTTAACTCTTTATCTGGGTCGTTACCGTATGAGATGTTTGATCTTCCGCTGTTGTCGTTTTCGGCTGAAAATAATCAGTTTTCGGGTGATTTGCCAAAATGGGTTGGAAAATGGGGTGAAATAAACTCGATATTGTTGTCGGGTAATCGGTTTACGGGCAGGATACCCGCGGAAATAGGGAACTGTTCGATGCTTAATGTTGTGAGTTTAAGTAATAATTTGTTTTCGGGTTCGGTTCCTAAGGAAATATGTAATGCTGTTTCGTTAACTGAGATTGATCTCGAAAGTAATATGATTTCGGGGTCGTTAGAAGATACGTTTGTGAAATGTGGGAATGTTTCGCAGTTGATATTGTCGGATAATAAGATTGTTGGGTTGATCCCGGGTTACTTTTCGGAGCTACCTTTGATGGTACTTGATCTTGATTCGAATAACTTAACGGGTTCGATACCTTTAAGTTTGTGGAAGTCGACAAACTTATTGGAATTCTCAGCTGCAAATAATATGTTAGAAGGTAACTTGATATCCGAAATTGGGAATTCGGTTATGTTGGAACGGTTAATTCTTAGTAATAATCTGTTAACGGGTGAAATTCCTAAAGATATCGGGAAGTTGACTTCGCTTTCGGTTCTTAATCTAAATTCGAATCAATTTTCGGGTTCTATTCCTGCTGAAATTGGAGACTGTGTTTCACTTACGACACTAGACCTTGGCGATAACGGGTTGAATGGGTCGATTCCTGAAGAAATTACCCGTTTACCTGAGTTACAATGTTTGGTTCTTTCGAATAATGAGTTGACGGGGTCAATTCCGGGGTCGGAAAAGTCAAAGTATTTTCGCCAAGTCGGCATTCCGGATTCGAGTTTTGTTCAGCACCATGGATTGTATGATCTCTCCTACAATCGGTTAACAGGTTTGATACCCGATGATATCGGGGATTGTTTAGTTGTGGTGGATCTTTTGTTAAATGGAAACATGCTTTCAGGTGAAATACCGAAATCTTTAGCTAAGTTAACTAACTTAACTACTTTAGATTTATCTGGCAATTTGTTTTCGGGTGGGATACCGATGGAAATAGGCGGTAATTCGAAGTTGCAAGGGTTGTTTTTAGAAAATAATAACCTTACGGGCACGATACCGTTCAAGCTCGGTCAACTCACCAGTTTAGTGAAGCTTAACATAACGGGGAACAAGCTCTCAGGGTCGATACCTGTTTCGTTTGGTGGTTTAAACGGGTTGACACATTTGGATCTAAGCAATAATCAGCTCAACGGCGAACTTGCTCACTTTGTAGTGTGGCGGATTGAGATAATGAATTTGAGTTATAATTCGTTTACGGGTGAATTGCCTCGATCTTTAGGTAATATGTCGTACTTGAATTCTTTGGATCTTCATGGGAATGGGTTTACTGGGACGATTCCTGCAGACCTTGGGAATTTAATCGAGCTCGAGTACTTGGATTTCTCGAACAACAACTTATCGGGAAGGATACCCGATAAATTATGCGGAATTTCGATGTTGAATTTCGTGAATTTGGCGGGAAATCAGTTAGAAGGTCCTGTTCCGAGGAATGGGATCTGTAGCAATGTTTCAATACTTTCGTTATCTGGGAACAAAGATTTGTGTGGTGGGATTCTTGGTATGGAATGTCCAGATCAAAGATTCAAGAAACGATCACGGTTTTGGAACGTTTGGGTTTTGACTTTAATCGTTATTGGAATGCTACTAATCACAGTCTTCGCGATAGCAAAAATATGTATGAACAAAATGAAGAAACGAGACGACTGTGAACGTGTCAACGACATCAAGATGAGCAGCGACAGTTCACTCGATCAAAATCTGTACTTGCTAAGTAGTAGCAGATCGAAAGAGCCATTAAGTATCAACATAGCAATGTTTGAACAACCCCTTATGAAGTTGACTTTAGTTGATATTCTTGAAGCCACAAACAACTTCTGTAAATCAAACATTGTCGGTGATGGCGGTTTTGGTACCGTATACAAAGCTCGATTACCAGACGGGAAGACAGTAGCCGTCAAGAAACTGAGCAAATCGAAAAGCCAGGGTCAACGGGAATTCTTAGCAGAAATGGAAACACTTGGGAAAGTCAAACATCGTAACCTCGTCCCTTTACTTGGATACTGCTCGTATGATGATGAAAAACTACTTGTTTATGAGTATATGGTTAACGGAAGTTTGGACCTTTGGCTAAGAAATCAAACCGGGCCAACAGGTTTGGGAATATTGGGTTGGACCACACGGTTCAAGATCGCAGTGGGTGCAGCCCGTGGGTTAGCCTTTCTTCACCATGGTTTTATACCACACATTATTCATCGGGACATAAAGGCGAGCAACATTCTACTTAACGAGGATTTCGAACCTAAAGTAGCTGACTTTGGGTTGGCCAGATTGATAAGTGCATGCGAGACTCACGTGAGTACTGACTTAGCCGGAACATTTGGTTACATTCCACCTGAGTATGGTCAAAGCTGGCGGTGCACGACTCGTGGAGACGTCTATAGCTTTGGTGTAATCCTTCTAGAGTTGGCGACTGGGAAAGAGCCAACCGGACCTGAGTTTAAAGACATTGAAGGCGGGAATTTGGTCGGGTGGGTTTCTCAGAAGATCAAGAAAGGCCAGATTGTGGAAGTGCTTGATCCAACGGTTGTGAATGCTAGTTCAAAACAAGCGATGTTGAAAACTGTGCAGATTGCTGCTATTTGTCTTTCTGAAAATCCTACGAGTAGGCCTAACATGCTTCATGTCCTCAAGTTCTTGAAAGCGATCAAAAACGAGTTTTTGTAGTGCTCTTCTAGGAATAACAATGTAAAGATAACTCTCTAGTAAGTAGTATGTTTAGTTCTTGTAACTTCTGTTAGTTAAGTTAAACTTAATAAAAGTTGAGAACATAAAATAGTTCATGAATGTGATCAGCCTTCTTATCAAATCATTAGCAAAATTACCAGAAGACAACTATGCAAGGATAGATAACTAACCCCAAGATCAAAACATGATCTAATTACAACAAAATTTATGACAGATGATGCTACAAGAAATTAGTATTGAACTCGAATAAGAAACATATACCAATATCATTTCATTTCCTTCATATGTGTCCCAAAAATTACAAAAAAACATCAAGAATTTTGTCAGCAACACAAAACTCTACAACCAAATCTACCAAATCTACCAAATCTCAACTCGTGTAATCTACAACAAACGTAGACACGATCCACTCACGAAACATACAAAATCCCTTGTCGATAAAGCACAAGATTTGCTGAAACAAAAACACCCGAAACAAAAACAACCCACCAACTCATAAACAAACCCATTTCCTTAACCAAGGCAGAACAAGGTAACAAGTTACACAAAGCAGGAAAATGATCAAGCACATTATCATCAATACGCGATAAACCAAGAAAGAGCAGTACCAGCGCAGATGGTGCAAAAAACTGAATTCCAGCAAGGCATAAATAATGGTTATGTAGAAACACTTTTCTCCGACTGTAAGTTAAATCTGGAACCTTGCTAGCATGCAACCTTTGGTACCAAGACAACACCGACTCGTTCAAAAACATCTGCAAATTCGCCCGTAAACTCAGCATTTGCAAAACACCCGTAGCTAGCAAACAGTATAATCTAAAAACCTCAAAATCCGATCTCGACATACCCACATTCCCAACTAAACGATTCGTGTATCCAACTTTCTTCACACCAACATTTCTATTCACTAAAAGATCAGCAAAAGGACTAATCCAAAGCAATGAAACAAACAGAGTCAATAAATACGTCACGTAAACCAACATCCTCCCTAACCAACCGCAATAAATCATAGACAAATTACACCTAATCTGATCCGTAGCAAGCCAGTACGCACGCGCTGTTTTCGCGGCAGGAACATACAACACGCCAGCTAAAAAACCCATAAATACCGAAACACAAATCTTCGCATACCCATCTAAACTCCCAAACTCAAAATCAACTACCCAATTGGGGAAAACTTCATTAACCAATAAAAACACAATTAAACTACCTACAAACGAAACTAAAACACTTAATTGCATTTCCGAGCTTTTCGAACCCGAACTATCCATCGAAACCCTAGTAACTGATACCAAAACCCTAACAAACCCTAGAAACCCTAATAAAATAGGGATCAATGTACCATTAGATATAACCCCAATTGACTCATTTGACGATCTGGGTATTATAGTATGAATCAAAAGTGATACACAAGCCACAATTGTAAAACTAAAAACCCCTTTTAATTGATCAAAATATAGCCTAGATTGCAAGTGATTATGGTTCAATTTAAGCCTAAAAATCTGAGCTTTATTTTCATCAAATTCGAATCTTTCTTTTGTTTTCTTTCTGGGTTTTAGCTCGTCGTCGCTGGGGCGGCGGATGGCGGCTTTGATGTTGGAATTAGGGTTAGGGTTTTGGGGAGTGACGTCATCAGGGTGGATGTAAGTGTTGAGACCATTAAGGAGTAATGATGGGACGTTGAGGAGTGTGAAGAGAAGTGTGAGGATTAGTGAGATTGATGTTTGGATTATGAGATTGTAGTTGGTTGTTGATGAGAAGAATAATGACATTTTCTTTTTGTGAAGATGTGTTATAAGATGAGATCTTGAGTAGTGTGGATTTGGAATTTTGATCTAAATTTTGGTTGTGAGTTTTCAGGTTGTTGATGTTTTTGAAGAAATGATTTTTCAAAATTTTGTTTACCTATTAACCCCACATACTTCTCTTCCAGGTACAATATTGACCTATAGAATAGAGCTAATTTTCAAAAGAGAACAAAAATTTAACTTTTAAAAAAAAATACAAAAATAATATTCATTCCTTAAATGGTCATGTGCGAATGTGCGACTCTACTAATTTGTTGACACGTGTCCAGACAAAAAGTACAACACCAATCATTTGTTGGCCCAAACAGATGTGCGAATTCCAGCTAATGTGCGAACTAAGCCCACAAACATCGCCTCTCTACCTTGTAACGATCTCTGATTCGTTTATTTGGTATGCAATCGATTCTCTAGGGTTGTGTTTTTATCATAGAAGTAGCGTGCTAGGGTTATGGTAATACCCTTACATCTTTATTGATCGATCTTATTCTCTAATGTCTGATCGCGTTTCATTAATTCTATCGTTCATTGTTTATTCATTAACGATTTTGTTAGGATCTGCGATTGGTTTTTAGGGTTTGCGATTATCTTTCTTTAAGGGTTTACCATTGTCGCTTGGTGTGATGGCTGTTGCGCTATATCTACTGAAACCCTAATTTTTTATGGTTTCTTATTTATCATTCGAATGGTGGTGTACTTGGTGCGTTAATGACCGATGGTACCCTAACCCTTAGGGTTTCATTGTTATTTTCTTACTGTTGGTGCCTGAAGCTGCACGTGAACCCGTTTAGAGTTTGTTTGGGGGTTGATTGTTCTACTGCACGTTTTTGTTATATGGACATGGGTTTCGAGAGAGATGTAAGTCAAGTTTGGGGGAATCTTGTTCAAAAACCCTTCTTTCACAGCCCTGTACGCTCCTGGTTGTATTTTATAAGATATACAGGTATCGATGTGAAGTCAGGGTTATTGAAACCCTATTATTTTCTGCCCCGGTTGGACTTTCTGCTTGCGGATTTGTCATCGGGGTGGATGTTTGTTAGGGTTTGATTAAACCCTAGTCCTCGTCTGTGGTATGATTTTGCGTATGGAATGCTTTGAATCGTACCATGGTTGTTCTTGCGCACACCTGTTACTGCTTGGTTCTGATCATCATAGCCTGATGTTAGGGCTGTTCAACCCTATCTCATTACCGGTTTTCAGGTTTGTGTTGGAAATTAGGGTTATTTGAACCCTATTATCGTCGAAATAGGTCACATTGCTTGTACTGGTGGTATTTTTATTCGATCTGTTGGTTTCGATGTTGAAGTTAAGGTTTTTGTAACCCTATTTGTATCTACTCCAGTTGGATTTGCTTGCAGATTTGTCATCGGGGTGGTTATATGTTAGGGTTTGATGAAACCCTAGTCCTTGTTCTGGTTCATCTATGTTTTGCTTGGGCTGGTTCGATCGCTGGAAGTTAGGGTTGATTACCCTATTATCGTTTCGCATTGCTGATCCTCATGATCTTATATGATGATCGGTTGTGTGATGATCTGTTCGTGTTTCGTTTGTAAGTGTGGCAAACATTGATCGCTTAGGGTTCTTTGGAGCTGCTGCAATTTATTCTTATTAACCATTCATGTGATCATGGGAGCTACTGGCTTCGTATGTGTTGAGTGTTCGCCCGCTGGAAGTTTGATTTAAACCATGGTTGGCGTTATTCATTTCTCAGATCCGCATTGCTTCATGTTACACTCCTATCTAGGTTATTATTGTTTTTGCGAACAAATAATAGCAGTTGCAGTGGATCGAGATTTGTTGGGGCTGTTTTGAAGCTTCGGTGACTTATTTGAAGTTTCGAATTAGAATGATGGAAGTCAAGTTTGGTGGTATTCTTGTTCAAAAACCTTCGTAGACGGATTTCAAGTTTGGGGGTATTCTTGTTCAAAAACCTTCATACTCGTATAAGTTCAAGTTCTATGTGGATTCAAGACGTGACTCACTGGGTGGTTTTCTGGATCGCATGGAAGTTGATTTTAAGTTCTATGATGACTATGGCTAAGAGTTTCCTAAGTGATGCAAGTTTTTAATTCTCATTTTCACTTGTATAGTCATTATAGGTTGTAAGTTTAATATGTAAGTTATAAGAGTGGCATGTCATTCTTATATAGTGGTTTGGTTTGGTTTGTTAACCATTGCATGTAAGTGCCCATATAACGGGCTGAGATATGGGACTTCACCCATATCCTTTGTACTTAAACGTTTTGGGTTAATACATTTTACCAAGGTGCATGATTACTCCCCTTTACCCAAAAAAAAAAGCCCACAAACATATACATATCGAGATCCACAGATCGAAACACCACCATCATCCACCACACCATTCAAACACCACCACCATCCACCACACCATCCAAACACCACCACCATCTACCATACCACCATCGACACACACCATCCAAACACCACCACCATCCACCACACCAGGCTAGGTAAACTAATCCAATTCAGCAAAGCAGCCGAGTAAACTAATCCTTAACGACAACATCCTTACTTTTCACTCCCCAACTCACAACAAACGAACAATCCTAATCTACTGAATCAAAAAAGAAAATAAAGAGATCTCATATTTCAACTTGTCCACAAATCTTTAAAGATTACAAGTTTTGAAACACCATCATTGATCTTTAAAAGGAAAAGCAAAAACAATACGACCTACCCGAGACCTTAGATAAGATCTTGAAGCCATGAAACCAAAAGAAAAAACAAAGTCACTGAAGGTTGTTTTCTGCTCGATCTCCTCCAGTTAGATTCTTAAAGAGTTTGTTCGTGTTTGGTATTCGACTCATAGCTGGGTGAAAGGGAGTGACGTGACGTCTTTTATGGAGTAATAACGATGGAAATTGACTGCGTTTTCTGGAGTGATAAGGTTGGAGCAATAAGGATGGATCTGTGTTTTGCTGTGTAAGGAGAGAAAAGGTAGGAGATGGGGGCGTGTGTTTATTTGAGCATCTTAGGATTGGAGACTACTTATATCCAATAAGAATTAGGTTTGATGAAAATGAAGTTGGGCTTGCTATGTGTATCTGATTATTTTAAAAATGGGCTGGTAACTGGTGTGGTGGATGGTGGTGGTGTTTGGATGGTGGTGTCGATGGTGGTGTTTGGATGGTGGTGTCGATGGTGTGGTGTATGGTGGTGGTGTTTGGATGGTGTGGTGGATGGTGGTGGTGTTTGGATGTGTGTTGGATGATGGTGGTGTTTGGATATGTGGATCTGGATATGTATATGTTTGTGGGCTTAGTTCACACATTAGCTGGAATATTTACACACTCATCGCACACCGTCGTTCGCACATCTGTTTGGGCCAACAAATGATTGGTGTTGTACTTTTTGTCTGGACACGTGTCAACAAATTAGTAGAGTCGCACATTCGCACATGACCATTTAGGGAATGGGTATTATTTTTGTACATTTTAAAAAAAAAATTAAATTTTTGTCCTACTTTAAGAATTAGCTCTATAGAATACATTACTTGCATATTACTTAAAGGAAAGAAATTAAGGAAAATGAAATGAAACATAAAAAGTTGTGTTGTCAAGTATTACTTAAAAAAGAAAAGAAAAAGACTGAAAAAGAATAGTGATTTGATTAATTTTGAAGTAAAATATTTCATTCCATGACTAAGCCGAAAATGTTTATTTCTTACTATTTATTTTATATTTTCTTACTGAAAATACTTGAAAATTGATAGGAATAATAAAAGCATCTGCAACACTTCAAACCATAATGATTTTTTCTTTTAACCACATTTAATTTGTTCTATAAATTCTATCTTTTAATGTCATTTCTACAAATACTCTTCAATGCACAAAAGCTTTTTTATAAACTCGATACATTAAATGAGAAACATTTATTGCATTTTGTATCAAACGCAGATATTTACCAAGCTATTTTTTCAAAGTCATTGGCCAAGCTTGTATCACAATGGGTAAAGTCATTAAAATGACTTGATCAAATAGAAAAAAGTTTTTTGTAAACTTAGCATTGCAGTTGTTTTAAAGTTTAATTTCCATGAGAACCATCGTCTGTCTCACCTACAAATCTTCTGGGGCATTGTGAAACAGAAGCAAATAGACTATGCTCAACTTATCTGGGAAGACATAGTTTTTCAGATTCAAAGTCACTACCTCAAACCTCTCACCAAAATCCCATTTGTCAGATATACCAAGCTCATCATCTATCATCTACTTGACGACAACAAAGACATCCCTCGACGTTTTGAAGACCAAGAGAATCATTTATTTGCTATGGACAAGACCGTTAGTCAAGTCTACATCCTTAAAGGAAGGACACGCAAACAATGGATGAGACTACCTGAATCTCTTCTGACTGACAAGATAAAGAAAACGCAAGCATATATCAAATATGATAAAGTGTTCAATGAGGGACATGTCAGTTTCTGCAAGTATGATGATGAGCCTGCTCCAGCTAAGAATCAAGCAAAGGAAGGTAGCAAGTCAGGCAACACATCTAGCACATCTAAGAAGATCAAACCAGGGCCTCCTAAATACACCAAGAGGAGAGTTCCGGTCAAGATTGCTAAGCCTGAGCCAGAAGATGAAAAGATTGTTGAAGAAGAGGGATCGAGTTCTGATACGGAAACCGATGAAGAACCAACAATCTACAAGGAAGATATAGCTACCAAGATTGCTCTAGATGAACGTCGTGAGTCATTTAAAGCTGATGAAGAGAAGCGGAAGAAGAAAATGCTTGAGGAACAAATGAGGATTGATGAAGAAAATTACAAAGACTTTGATGAAGACCAGACCCTCGTCAATCCGGTTAATCAACCCGGTGGGTCTGGAGTTGCAGCAAGAGCTATTCCACCTCGTTCAGATCCGGTTAATCAACCCGGTAATGACGAGGAAAAGGATGAAGATGAACAGGCTAGAGATTTTGACATGGATGAGGATGATGATACAGAGAAGGTGCTTATTGATGAGGAAGTGATCAGAAAAGCTGCTGCAGAGTTGGAATTGGAAAAGAAAAGAAATGAGGAGGAAGAAAGGTTGGCAAGGATAAGGGCTGAGGAGAAGGAAGCCGAAGAATACATTCAAACACCTCCAACCACTCCTCCACACTCTCCCCCAATTACCCATGACACACCTCCGGTCTCTAAGCAAGCTTCTCCACTTAAAGACCAAAAACTTCCTGAATCATCCACACACTCTTCACCACCACCAACACAAACAACAATAAGCAAGTCAACAAAGAAACCGATCTCCCAAGCTTCAAAAAGGGTAAAGCAGGCCGTAAAGCTTGCAAGAGCTAAGAAAGATGACAAGCTTCGTGACCAAATTGAAACTTCGACAAATATAGTCACCGGCCTTGCTGGACAAGTGAACGAGCTTTAAAACACCAAAGCTCGAGTTGAAGAATTCCTTTCAGATGACGTTCAAGAAAGGATGCTCACTGCGATCAAGGGAAACACTAAAGAATACTTGAAGAAGTACTTGCCTAAGATCACATCTAAGAAGGTGGAAGAATATCTTGAGCCGAACATCGAAGGTCTTCTCAAGAATATTGTGGCTACAGTTCCACTTGTCCTTCAAACCCAACCGACGAAGCCAAAAGAACCAACTCTGGAAGAGCTTCAACTTCAACTATTTGAAAGCTTAACAAGTCTTACCTCACCAACTCCCGAGCAAATTGCCATCTCAGAGGCTATAAAGGCTAACATATTGAAGGAGTCGTGTAAAGCTGAGGCTGACAAAGGTAAACGTCCAAGAGAAGACGAAGACCCAGACCCGAACTTACAAGCCAAGAAATCAAAGAGTGTCGGCGGATCTGGTTCTCAACATCAAGAACATGTCAGACCTTCAGCAACAACAACAGCCACGCAACCACCTAAGGTTTCTGGCTCCGGACCAACAACGATGGAGCATCAGTTTGAGTTCACTGCAGACAAAGAATTTCAACAACACCAAGATCAACCAGACTCTCCACCCAAGTCAAAGGAAACAATGTCTAAGCCTGGAAAGAAGACAACATCCAAAAGACCAACTGTTGTCTCATGGTTGGACGAAGACACGACGAAAGGGAATGAATGGTTTGATCAACTAGTCAGTGCTCAACCTTATGTCGACGATGACTCCATGATCGAAGGTCGCACACTTTGAGTTCACACAAAAACTCAAATGTGACCAACACATCAAAAAGCTCACAAAAGGATAACTTCGTCGAATCAAGAATGATGCTTTTAATCTGCTGAAAGATAGGTCTTCTAGTGCAGCTGAGCTTGAATATCACCTGAAAAACATTGCACGAGCAATGTCTAGTGAGTTCAGCTGGACAAATCCGGACATGCATGTTGTTGATAGCACTTCTCAACCCAAACAACCATACATTACGAATTGGACAAAGCCTCTACCGGTGATTGGAACTTCAGATCAACCTGCTGTCCCGTACAGATTCTTCTTCAACAACGGCCTCAAACTTCTTGTGCACGGCATCAAGTTTCAACCCAAGTATGCAACTTCTATAACCCTGATTCCCGCAACAAGCTATCCACAACCTGTCATCGAAGAAACTGCTACAAGACTCTTTGTTACAAACAAAGTACAATACGATCAAGATGCGCAACTGGGAATATATCACTAGATTGAGAAGAGGAGAACATGGTACAAAAGTAAACTCACGAAGAAGTCTCCAACTCCAATGATGAGTTATCTTAGGATAATTGTTGTGGTTAGCCTTGAAGCGGAAAAGAGGTATGATTATACATTTCTACATAAAATCAAGGTTAGAAGACAAGATCAGAAGATGTACACATTCTCAGAAGCAGACTTCCCGGATTTGAACCTCAACGATCTTGAAGACATGTATCTCATCAAGGTTCAAGGGAAGATGCATCATTTCTCCACTGAACTTACATACGCGTTCAGCACTTCACTGCTATACTACATCAGAAGAAAGATCATCCAAGAACGCGTCGAAGATTTGCAACTTGGGGCCGAGAGCTATCAAAGGAAGATTAACTTAACCACACCATTCCTACATCTTCCCGAGATCAACCAAGAACCCCGGTATACTATGAAGAAAGAACCAACCTTCGAGTTTGTCTACAAGAGTGATCTCTCCATTAACTGCTTCATGGGATACAAAGAGGTTCACAAGTTCTGCGACCACATGCTCAAGAAAGTTCGTGATAGGTTGGTGATTCGAGTAAGAGACTGGGAACTATACAAGACCAGCAGGTGGATAGCTTCTCAACTAAGAGAAGTTCATCAATTTATTCTGAAGATCGAGAAAAGGCTTTTTCATATATACCAGATGAGGAGACTTGATGTAACACCTAAAAAATCCAAAACGTGTAAAATGACCAAATTGCCCTTACAAGTTATAAAATTATTTAAAAGTCCATAAAGTACCGAATCGATTCCAAACTTCTGGAAAAGAACAAGATATGATGTAAAATAATTTTGAAAACTTCGATTAATATTTATACAAGTTACGAAATTACCAAAATACCCTTGATTCAACCGAATGGGATAAATAACAATTAATTAGATTTTAAAAGCAATAAAATTACACTTAAATGGGAAAATTAAATCACATTGATGGCCATAAAAATTTCCGTGATTTTTGGGGCTGATTCCCTCCCCTAGGACGCTCCTAGGCTCCCTCATAAAATAAATCTCATAAAACCCTATTTCTCCTAATTGCCGATTAAAAGAAAAACACAAATAATTTCACCATTCCTTCATCCGATTTTCTGGAGCAAAAGGAGCATTTTTCTAGTGTTGTTCGTGGCCTAAGGAAGATTAGAAAATTCGGTTTTGGTCGTGGCTCTCACTCATTCGATCGCTAGGAATTAATTATCATTCGATAGGTAAAAATCCCAAACTAATTCATGCGACTATCTAAAATTCTTTTATCAATTTTCTTATGTTCCTTACGTCATGTATACTCTGTATAAAATTGCTCTAAGGTCGTGGAGGTCGTGGTTGATCGCTAGGGATTTTTGGTGCTCAAAATCCATTCGCTAAGGTGTAATCTGTTTTGGCTCGTTCACACGTTCATCCTCTGATTCGGTATTTTTCCTATGATCTATCATCATCATATAACTCAGATAAAATATAAAATTCGACCCATGCAACCTTAAACATATCGCTTGAATTAAAATGACTAAAAAGCGTATAAAACATGAAAATATGATATGCGAATTTTCTGGATGTTGTAATCAATTTTCCTGGTCTGTATACGATCTATGTGACCTGGGAAAAATAAGAATTCGAATGTTAGAAGCTAAGTTTGATCGTGGCTTAAATATGTTCTTATCGCTAAAAATGAAAAGGGTTTAAATCGAATGAAATAAAACCCTAGCTTCGATTAGGGTTAAGATTTGGTGTTTCTGGAATTAATAAATGCAGAAAAAATGAGATGCTAATGATTGATAATGATTGGGTCGTGTATTGCTTAATGGATTAGGGTTTTCGAATTTTGTATATATGCGAATGGAACTTTTAAAAACTATAGGGTGTGTTTCGAAATGTTTGAAACTAATGGTCATTTTTGTAAGGTGTATTTAACTGTGATAAATGTGAATAAAATCTAAGATGAAGGGTCTTTGTGTAAATATAAGGTTTAGAAGATTTAAATTGTAAATTATGGAAAGATTATATATCGATTTGAATTTATTTAAAAGAGGAGGACTTGTTTTGTAATTTTGGAAAAAACTTGTGGTCATTCGTATAAAAATATTTATGAGGGACTTGATGTGTAACTTTGGATACTAAATGGATTTAAAGTGTAAATGTAAAAAAATAGATAAGCGAATTGTAGTTTATTTTTATTAAGGGACCAAATGTGTAAATAATGTAAAGTTGTGGACTTATTCGTACACCATTTAAAATATGGGTTATTTCGGTAATTTGAAAAGGGTAAAGGGTTTGTTGTGTTAATATGGTCATGAAAAGGGTATTCGAATTAATTTATTAAAGTTAGGGTATGTTTTGTAATTTCTTAAACTTGAGGGTCTAAATCGTAAATTATTGAACTACGAGGTATATGAGTAAAATATGTAGTTAAGGGCTGATCTTGCAAAAAGATAAAATTATGATAATTACATTTAAAACCTTACACTTTAATTATACTTCCAATTTGATCCCTAACTTATATTTAACTATAGAAATAAATCCTAATAATACATAAAGAAATTATTGAAAGTACGTGAACCTATAACTAAGTGAAATCTGATAAAATGAGTAATTCTGCTAACTAAATAAGAAACTTACTAAATCCGGAAAACTGCTAAAAAGGGAAAGTTACTTAAAATGGAAAGTCAGTTAAAACCTATTGTAATACTCTTCTACTCTCTTAGGTGTGAAGAAGGAGAGATCCTGAGCCTGTCAGTGTTTGCTATTTCTGGTTTTGTTTTGCTTGTAATAAGGTACAGATACTCTGCCCTTATTCAGTAAGGGTGTCCTATCTCATGGTTATGATTCTGATTCTGATTCGTTTAAGTTTTCCCAAAGCCATTGCTATGACCCCTTTTATTATGAACCTTTCTGATTACACTCTGATTTGGACCTTTGGTATTTCATCTGATATATCTGTTTATGAACCATCTGTTATGGACCATCTGTTTTGACCTTTGATATATGACCCTCTGATTATGATATGATATCTGACTCTTAGTTTGATACCCGAGCCATTTCACTAGGCATGGGGGTTCCATGTCCGTGTCATTGATGCACCAATGGCATGACTCTAGGGCGGTAGAGTGATGTTCCGCCACGTCCCCATTCTGATTATGATATGCGCATTACTTTATTTATGGATTATATATGTTTCTGGGGGGGCGTATGGATGCATCCTAGATCTGTTCTGTTAGTGGATTTAACTATATGATATGATTTCTGTTCTGGTGACTGGTGCTTGTGTGCAATACACGCCTTTCACATATTTCTGGGAGCTGATCACTCCATTTGATACATGAGGACACCCCTCATATTATCTGGTTACTTAAGAGGCATCCCCTCTAGATTATGATGGTTACTATCTGATATGTTCTGGGCTCATGGTGGATGACTATCCTATTCTTCTTTTATATTTCTGTCTCTTGTTTATACTTCATGATATTTCCCCGTGCACCATATTTCAGTTCTGTTTCATTATTATTGCTTTGTATATGTATCTGTTCACTGGGCTTTTTAAGCTCAGCCGTACGTTTTCTTTTCATGTACGGCAGGTATTTAAGCTTGGAACTGGGTTTTAGCTTTGGGGATGAGAGCAACTGTGTGAAGCTTAGACCTTAGCATTCTAGTTATGCCATTTTGGATTCTGTTTTTGTTATGCCATTGTTTAGGCATTTTGGATTTATGTACTTCGGTTTATTTCTGTTTTGGACATAAGTTATGTTGACTTATTTCCTTTGACCATTCATGTTATGGACTTATGATGTTTTGGAGTTATGCTTGTGATCTGATATGAAGCCATTGTTGTGATATCTCTACCCTTGCCGGGTTGGGGTGTTACAATTTATGGTATCAGAGCCAGGTTTATCCGAAACCCTTAGAGCTTAGGCTCGTGACCTGTGAGGATTGGGTAGAACTTAGGTTTCCTTTCGCGCACTCTTTTCCTGTTTTGACCTGTCATATATTCTTGATCTGCTCTGTCATATTCTATCTGAATTGCTAATCCTTTTTGTAATCATTCAGATGGTGAATACCCGACATCAGGAATATAATGGAGGGACCCCTGATTTTCAGGCCATGATAGCAGAAGCTTTGGCCAACGCTCTTCCTAACTTGGTGACTCAGGTCACCAACAATATTCAGAATGGGGCAGGTCCTTCTGGAGGTGGTGTTGGCGGTGCTCCACCCGCTGCTCCACCGGTCGGTATTCATGTATGGATAGAGAGGTTCAACAAGCTAAAGCCTCTATCGTTCAAGTCCGCTGCCACTCCTCATGAGGCAGAGGACTGGATTACGCATGTGGAGAAATTGTTTCGGGTTCTCGGATGTGCTGACGAGTTTAAAACTCGTTTGGCTACATTCAAACTGGAGGGTGATGCTCAGAACTGGTGGACTGCTCTTGTGCAGGCAAAGGGGGATGATTATGCTGAGACTTGTTCGTGGGCAGAGTTCATTAAGGCGTTTTATAAGCAGTACATTCCTATGGCAGAACAGCAGAGATATGAGAGGGAATACGGGTCGATTCGTCAGGGTGATCATGAGTCTTCAGGAGACTTTATGCAGCGATTCTTACGTCTGGCCAGTTTCGTTGGGCCAGAGGTTACTGGGGATGCGTTTCGACAGGCTCGTCATTTCAAGTGGGCTCTTAAGAGATGGGTGTTAGACCGGATTGTTAACACTCCATTTGATGATGTGGCTAGTGTTCAGGATGCTGCGCGCAACATTGAGTTGTTGCATGCGGACAGGGGATCTAATAAACGTGATAGGGATGGCAACAGGGTTGATACTCGGGGTCATGGTCGTCAGGACCAGAGACAGGATTTTCGAGGTCGTCAGGACCATGGGCATGATCAGCGGGGTCGCCAAGACCGAGGTGGTGATTATAGGCGACAGGATTCTAGGAACCAGGGCCGGCAGGATTATGGTCGGTATGGTGGTGACCGTCAGGGTCAGGGTGATAATAGCAGGCGTAGGGATTCTCAGCAGTATCAGCAGTCGGGATCGTCAGGTCAGAAGAAGGCTGTGGAGACTCTACCTCCTCCTCCTATATGTACGACATGTGGGAAACCACATCCAGGTCCTTGTTATAAAGCTTCTGGTGGTTGTTTTTCGTGTGGCTCTACTCAGCACAGGATCAAAGATTGCCCCAAGAAGAACCCCATCGTGCCAGTAAACACGACTAGGCCAGCTCCCACCATGGGCCGAGTTTATGCTACTACTCGGGATCAGGCTGCCAACACATCAGGTACCATTACTGGCATACTTTATATTGGAGATCGTACGGCTTTCGTATTGTTTGACACCGGTGCTACTCATTCTATTATATCTGTAAACTTTGCTAAGAAACTTAATCTGGAACCAAAACCATTAATAAATCGTATATCCATTGCAACCCCAATGAAAACCCAAGTGATTATTGATCATGAATATGTGAACTGCCCTCTACGTTTCGATGATCGTGTTCGTCCGGCAAATCTGCTTCCCATTGATATGATCGATTTTGATGCAATCCTGGGCATGGATTGGTTGGCTGATCACAAGGCTACCATCGATTGTTATGCCCGTAAGGTGATCTTCGGCGATATTCATCATCCTGATTTCGTTTATCGTGGTTCTCAGCCTCTGAAATCTGTTAAAATTATTTCTGCCATGAAAGCACGAACTCTGATATCTCATGGTTGCCAAGGCTATTTGGCTTCTGTTAAAGATTCATCTGTAGGAAAGTCCTGATGTTGCTAGCGTTCCCATTGTTCGGGAGTTTGCTGATGTTTTTCCTGATGAACTTCTTGGTCTTCCTCCGGCTAGGGAAGTTGAATTTTCTATTGATCTGATTCCCGGTGCCGAACCTATCTCTAAGGCTCCGTACCGGATGGCGCCTGTTGAGTTAAAGGAATTAAAGGAGTAATTGGAGGAACTATTAGAGAACGGTTTTATTCGGCCTAGTGTTTCGCCCTGGGGTGCTCCGGTTCTATTTGTGAAGAAGAAGGATGGGTCTATGCGGTTGTGCATTGATTATCGTGAGTTGAATCGTATTACCATTCGTAACCGTTATCCGCTTCCTTGCATTGATGACTTGTTTGATCAATTGCAAGGAGCCAAGGTGTTCTCTAAAATCGACTTGCGATCTGGTTATCACCAACTGCGAGTTAAAGAGCAGGATGTTTCTAAGACTGCTTTCCGTACCCGCTATGGACACTATGAGTTTCTGGTTATGCCTTTTGGCCTAACAAATGCTCCTGCTGTGTTTATGGATTTGATGAACCGGATCTTTCATGAATTTCTTGATAAGTTCGTCATTGTTTTCATTGATGATATTTTGGTGTATTCTAAATCGTCTGAGGAGCACGAGCAGCATTTACGTATTGTTCTGGGTATTCTGAGGCAGCAGAAATTATTCGCGAAATTTTCTAAGTGTGAGTTCTGGCTTAACCAAGTAGCTTTCCTTGGTCATATCGTGTCTGCAGAGGGTATCACTATGGATCCCGCTAAGGTTGAGGCTATCACCAAGTGGCCGAGACCTACCACGGTGACTGAAATTCGGAGTTTTCTGGGATTAGCTGGCTATTACCGGCGTTTTGTTGAAGGGTTTTCTAAGTTGGCTTTGCCTTTGACTCAGTTGATGCGGAAGGGTGAAAAGTTTGTATGGACTGAAGAGCGTGAGCAGAGTTTTGAGGAGTTGAAAAGGCGATTAGTGTCTGCACCTATTCTGACCTTACCTTCTGGTTCTGGAGGTTTCCAGATCTATAGCGATGCGTCTAAAAAGGGTTTAGGCTGTGTGCTTATGCAACACGACAAAGTGATTGCCTATGCTTCTCGGCAATTGAAACCCTATGAAGAAAATTATCCAACTCATGATCTGGAATTAGCCGCGGTTGTTTTTGCATTAAAAATCTGGAGACATTACTTGTATGGTGAATCGTGTGATATCTTCACCGATCACAAGAGTCTCAAATACATCTTTACTCAGAAGGAGCTTAATATGAGGCAGAGGAGATGGTTAGAGCTTCTAAAAGATTACGACACGAACATCCAGTACCACCCAGGCAAGGCTAATGTAGTTGCTGATGCACTTAGTCGTAAGTCTGGGATGATTGCTAGCTTGGAGATTGATTCACATGTTCTTAAGGATTTGGAGCGTTTGGATGTCGAGTTGTGTGTTCGGCGTGACGTTGGTTACTGGGCTAGTTTGAAAATTGAGTCGAATCTGATGTTGCGTATTAAAGAGGCTCAGAAGGATGATGGTGAACTCTGGGCTATTGTTCAAAATATTGAAGAGGGTAAGCAAACTGAGTTTAGAGTTGATGATAACGGAGCTGTCTGGTATGAGGATCGTTTATGCGTGCCTAATGATTCTGATTTGCGTGAGGCGGTTTTGACTGAGGCTCACAGTTCTCCTTTCTCCATACATCCTGGTTCTACCAAGATGTATCGGGATCTAAAGCAACATTTCTGGTGGAACGGTATGAAGCAAGATGTGGCATTATTTGTTGCTAGATGTATGACCTGCCAGCAAGTTAAGATTGAGCATTAGCGAGCTAGTGGTCTGTTGCAGCCTCTGGAGATTCCTACATGGAAGTGGGATGAGATTTCCATGGATTTCGTTTCTGGTTTGCCTTTGACTCGTAAAAGACATGATGCGATTTGGGTGGTCGTCGATCGGCTAACTAAATCCGCTCATTTCTTACCTATCCGTATGACCTATAGTATCAGTAAGTTGGCGGAAATCTTTCAGCAGGAGATTGTCAGATTGCATGGTATGCCTTCATCTATTGTTTCTGATCGTGATCCTCGTTTCACTTCGCGTTTCTGGAAGGGACTTCATAAGGCTTGGGGCGCTCGCCTTAAGTTTAGTACTGCATTTCATCCCCAAACTGATGGTCAGTCGGAGAGGACCATTCAGACTTTGGAAGACATGTTACGATCTTGTGCTTTGGAATGGACGGGTAGTTGGGACGAGTATTTATGTTTGTGGAGTTTGCGTATAATAACAGTTGGCATGCTAGTATTCGGATGGCTCCTTTCGAGATGTTATATGGGCGCAAGTGTAGAGCGCCGGTTTGTTGGAACGAAGTAGGGGAGCGTATTATTGAGGGTCCGGAGTTGGTTCGGGACACCAACGAAAAGGTAGCTGTTGCTAGGGAAAAGTTAAAGGAGGCCCGTGCTCGTCAGAAGAGCTATGCTGACAAGCACCGTCGTGACCTAGAGTTTAATGTTGGTGACCGGGTATTTCTGAAAGTATCTCCTTTTCGCGGGGTTAAGCGTTTTGGAATTAAGGGCAAGTTGAGTCCTCGTTTTATTGGTCCCTTTGAAATTCTGGATCGTATTGGGGAGGTTTCTTATCGTCTGGCTCTACCTCCTCAGCTATCTCATGTGCATAATGTTTTCCATGTATCCCTTCTGAGGGGATACAACTATCACCCGTTGCATGTGGTGTCTTATCCACTTGATCAGATTCAGCCGGATATGTCCTTATCCGAAGAGCCGGAGGCTATTCTGGACCGGCAATAGCGGGTCATGAGGAATAAAGTCATTCCTTTCATAAAAGTTCTTTGGAAGAATCACCCAGAGCGCGAGGCTACCTGGGAGACTGAAGAATCGATTCGTGCAGTTATCCTCACTTTGTATTCTGATCTGGTATGTCTTTGTCTTGTCTTCGTTTCATTTCATCTGTACTTCTTTGCAAATTTCGAGGACGAAATTTTTCTGTTAGAGGGGAAGAAGTTGTAACACCTAAAAAATCCAAAACGTGTAAAATGACCAATTGCCCTTACAAGTTATAAAATTATTTAAAAGTCCATAAAGTACCGAATCGATTCCAAACTTCTGGAAAAGAACAAGATATGATGTAAAATAATTTTGACAACTTCGATTAATATTTATACAAGTTACGAAATTACCAAAATACCCTTGATTCAACCGAATGGGATAAATAACAATTTAATTAGATTTTAAAAGCAATAAAATTACACTTAAATGGGAAAATTAAATCACATTGATGGCCATAAAAATTTCCGTGATTTTTGGGGCTGATTCCCTCCCCTAGGACGCTCCTAGGCTCCCTCATAAATAAATCTCATAAACCCTATTTCTCCTAATTGCCGATTAAAAGAAAAACACAAATAATTTCACCATTCCTTCATCCGATTTTCTGGAGTTCAAAAGGAGCATTTTTCTAGTGTTTTCGTGGCTAAGGAAGATTAGAAAATTCAGTTTTGGTCGTGGCTCTCACTCATTCGATCGCTAGAAAATTAATTATCATCCGATAGGTAAAAATCCCAAACTAATTCATGCGACTATCTAAAATTCTTTTATCAATTTTCTTATGTTCCTTACGTCATGTATACTCTGTATAAAATTGCTCTAAGGTCGTGGAGGTCGTGGTTGATCGCTAGGGATTTTTGGTGCTCAAATCCATTCGCTAAGGTGTAATCTGTTTTGGCTCGTTCACACGTTCATCCTCTGATTCGGTATTTTTCCTATGATCTATCACCATCATATAACTCAGATAAAATATAAAATTCGACCCATGCAACCTTAAACATATCGCTTGAATTAAAATGACTAAAAAGCGTATAAAACATGAAAATATGATATGCGAATTTTCTGGATGTTGTAATCAATTTTCCTGGATTGTATATGATCTATGTGACCTGGGAAAAATAAGAATTCGAATGTTAGAAGCTAAGTTTGATCGTGGCTTAAATATGTTCTTATCGCTAATAATGAAAAGGGTTTAAATCGAATGAAATAAAACCCTAGCTTCGATTAGGGTTAAGATTTGGTGTTTCTGGAATTAATAAATGCAGAAAAATGAGATGCTAATGATTGATAATGATTGGGTCGTGTATTGCTTAATGGATTAGGGTTTTCGAATTTTGTATATATGCGAATGGAACTTTTAAAAACTATAGGGTGTGTTTCGAAATGTTTGAAACTAATGGGTCATTTTTGTAAGGTGTATTTAACTGTGATAAATGTGAATAAAATCTAAGATGAAGGGTCTTTGTGTAAATATAAGGTTTAGAAGATTTAAATTGTAAATTATGGAAAGATTATATATCGATTTGAATTTATTTAAAAGAGGAGGACTTGTTTTGTAATTTTGGAAAAACTTGTGGTCATTCGTATAAAAATATTTATGAGGGACTTGATGTGTAACTTTGGATACTAAATGGATTTAAAGTTTAAATGTAAAAATAGATAAGCGAATTGTAGTTTATTTTTATTAAGGGACCAAATGTGTAAATAATGTAAAGTTGTGGACTTATTCGTACACCATTTAAAATATGGGTTATTTCGGTAATTTGAAAAGGGTAAAGGGTTTGTTGTGTTAATATGGTCATGTAAAGGGTATTCGAATTAATTTATTAAAGTTAGGGTATGTTTTGTAATTTCTTAAACTTGAGGGTCTAAATCGTAAATTATTGAACTACGAGGTATATGAGTAAAATATGTAGTTAAGGGCTGATCTTGCAAAAGATAAAATTATGATAATTACATTTAAAACCTTACCTTTAATTATACTTCCAATTTGATCCCTAACTTATATTTAACTATAGAAATAAATCCTAATAATACATAAAGAAATTATTGAAAGTACGTGAACCTATAACTAAGTGAAATCTGATAAAATGAGTAATTCTGCTAACTAAATAAGAAACTTACTAAATTCGGAAAACTGCTAAAAAGGGAAAGTTACTTAAAATGGAAAGTCAGTTAAAACCTATTGTAATACTCTTCTACTCTCTTAGGTGTGAAGAAGGAGAGATCCTGAGCTGTCAGTGTTTGCTATTTCTGGTTTTGTTTTGCTTGTAATAAGGTACAGATACTCTGCCCTTTTTCAGTAAGGGTGTCCTATCTCATGGTTATGATTCTGATTCTGATTAGTTTAAGTTTTCCCAAAGCCATTACTATGATCCCTTTTATTATGAACCTTTCTGATTACACTCTGATTTGGACCTTTGGTATTTCATCTGATATATCTGTTTATGAACCATCTGTTATGGACCATCTGATTTGACCTTTGATATATGACCCTCTGATTATGATATGATATCTGACTCTTAGTTTGATACCCGAGCCATTTCACTAGGCATGGGGGTTCCATGTCCGTGTCATTGATGCACCAATGGCATGACTCTAGGGCGGTAGAGTGATGTTCCGCCACGTCCCCATTCTGATTATGATATGCGCATTACTTTATTATGGATTATATATGTTTCTGGGGGGGCGTATGGATGCATCCTAGATCTGTTCTGTTTAGTGGATTTAACTATATATGATATGATTTCTGTTCTGGTGACTGGTGCTTGTGTGCAATACACGCCTTTCACATTTATCTGGGAGCTGATCACTCCATTTGATACATGAGGACACCCCTCATATTATCTGGTTACTTAAGAGGCATCCCCTCTAGATTATGATGGTTACTATCTGATATGTTCTGGGCTCGTGGTGGATGACTATCCTATTCTTCTTTTATGTTTCTGTCTCTTGTTTATACTTCATGATATTTCCCCATGCACCATATTTCAGTCTGTTTCATTATTATTGCTTGTATATGTATCTGTTCACTGGGCTTTTTAAGCTCAGCCGTACGTTTTCTTTTCATGTACGGCAGGTATTTAAGCTTGGATCTGGGTTCTTAGCTTTGGGAATGAGAGCAACTGTGTGAAGCTTAGACCTTAGCATTCCAGTTATGCCATTTGGATTCTGTTTCTGTTATGCCATTGTTTAGGCATTTGGATTATGTACTTCAGTTTATTTCTGTTTTGGGCATAAGTTATGTTAACTTATTTCCTTGATCATTAATGTTATGGACTTATGATGTTTTGGATTTTATGCTTGTAATCTGATATGAAGCCATTGTTGTGATATCTTTACCCTTGCCGGGTTGGGGTGTTACAATTTATGGTATCAGAGACAGGTTTATCCGAAACCCTTAGAGCTTAGGCTCGTGACCTGTGAGGATTGGGTAGAAATTAGGTTTCCTTTTGCGCACTCTTTTCCTGCTTTGCCTGTCATATATTCTTGATCTGCTCTGTCATATTCTATCTGAATTGCTAATTCTTTTTGTAATCGTTCAGATGGTGAACACGCCGCTAGTAATGAGTATGAGGCTCCAATTTCGAAGCCATGATTGCTGAGGCTTTGAAAAACGTCCTTCCTAACCTTTCTGTCAGGTGGTGACCGAGGTCACCAACAACATTCGTAATGGGGCAGGTCCTTCTGGAGGTGGTGGTGGCGGTGATCCACCCGCTGCTCCACCGGTCGGTATTCATGTATGGATAGAGCGGTTCAACAAGCTCAAGCCTCTCTCGTTCAAGTCCGCTGCCACTCCTCATGAGGCAGAGGACTGGATTACGCACGTGGAGAAATTGTTTCGGGTTCTCGGATGTGCTGACGAGTTTAAAACTCGTTTGGCTACATTCAAGCTGGAGGGTGATGCTCAGAACTGGTGGACTGCTCTTGTGCAGGCAAAGGGGGATGATTTTGCTGAGACTTGTTCGTGGGCAGAGTTCATTGAGGCGTTTTATAAGCAGTACATTCCTATGGCAGAACAGCAGAGATATGAGAGGGAATACGGGTCGATTCGTCAGGGTGATCATGAGTCTTCAGGAGACTTTATGCAGCGATTCTTACGTCTGGCCAGTTTCGTTGGGCCAGAGGTTACTGGGGATTCGTTTCGACAGGCTCGTCATTTCAAGTGGGCTCTTAAGAGATGGGTGTTAGACCGGATTGTTAACACTCCATTCGATGATGTGGCTAGTGTTCAGGATGCCGCGCGTAACATTGAGTTGTTGCATGCGGACAGGGGATCTAATAAGCGTGATAGGGATGGCAACAGGTTGATACTCGGGGTCATGGTCGTCAGGACCATGGGCAGGATCAGCGGGGTCGCCAGGACCGAGGTGGTGATTATAGGCGACAGGATTCTAGGAACCAGGGCCGACAGGATTATGGTCGGTATGGTGGTGACCGTCAGGGTCAGGGTGATAATAGCAGGCGTAGGGATTCTCAGCAGTATCAGCAGTCGGGATCGTCAGGTCAGAAGAAGGCTGTGGAGACTCTACCTCCTCCTCCTACATGTACTACATGTGGGAAACCACATCCAGGTCCTTGTTATAAAGCTTCTGGTGGTTGTTTTTCGTGTGGCTCTACTCAGCACAGGATCAAAGATTGCCCCAAGAAGAACCCTATCGTGCCAGTAAACACGACTAGGCCAGCTCCCACCATGGGCCGAGTTTATGCTACTACTCGGGACCAAGCGGCCAACACATCAGGTACCATTACTGGCATACTTTATATTGGAGATCGTACGGCTTTCGTATGTTTGACACCGGTGCTACTCATTCTATTATATCTGTAAACTTTGCTAAGAAACTTAATCTGGAACCAAAACCATTAATAAATCGTATATCCATTGCAACCCCAATGAAAACCCAAGTGATTATTGATCATGAATATGTGAACTGCCCTCTACGTTTCGATGATCGTGTTCGTCCGGCAAATCTGCTTCCCATTGATATGATCGATTTTGATGCAATCCTGGGCATGGATTGGTTGGCTGATCACAAGGCTACCATCGATTGTTATGCCCGTAAGGTGATCTTCGGCGATATTCATCATCCTGATTTCGTTTATCGTGGTTCTCAGCCTCTGAAATCTGTTAAAATTATTTCTGCCATGAAAGCACGAACTCTGATATCTCATGGTTGCCAAGGCTATTTGGCTTCTGTTAAAGATTCATCTGTAGGAAGTCCTGATGTTGCTAGCGTTCCCATTGTTCGGGAGTTTGCTGATGTTTTTCCTGATGAACTTCCTGGTCTTCCTCCGGCTAGGGAAGTTGAATTTTCTATTGATCTGATTCCCGGTGCCGAACCTATCTCTAAGGCTCCGTACCGGATGGCGCCTGTTGAGTTAAAGGAATTAAAGGAGCAATTGGAGGAACTATTAGAGAACGGTTTTATTCGGCCTAGTGTTTCGCCCTGGGGTGCTCCGGTTCTATTTGTGAAGAAGAAGGATGGGTCTATGCGGTTGTGCATTGATTATCGTGAGTTGAATCGTATTACCATTCGTAACCGTTATCCGCTTCCTCGCATTGATGACTTGTTTGATCAATTGCAAGGAGCCAAGGTGTTCTCTAAAATCGACTTGCGATCTGGTTATCACCAACTGCGAGTTAAAGAGCAGGATGTCTCTAAGACTGCTTTCCGTACCCGCTATGGACACTATGAGTTTCTGGTTATGCCTTTTGGCCTAACAAATGCTCCTGCTGTGTTTATGGATTTGATGAACCGGATCTTTCATGAATTTCTTGATAAGTTCGTCATTGTTTTCATTGATGATATTTTGGTGTATTCTAAATCGTCTGAGGAGCACGAGCAGCATTTACGTATTGTTCTGGGTATTCTGAGGCAGCAGAAATTGTTCGCGAAATTTTCTAAGTGTGAGTTCTGGCTTAACCAAGTCGCTTTCCTTGGTCATATCGTGTCTGCAGAGGGTATCACTATGGATCCTGCCAAGGTTGAGGCTATCACCAAGTGGCCGAGACCTACCACGGTGACTGAAATTCGGAGTTTTCTGGGATTAGCTGGTTATTACCGGCGTTTTGTTGAAGGGTTTTCTAAGTTGGCTTTGCCTTTGACTCAGTTGATGCGGAAGGGTGAAAAGTTTGTATGGACTGAAGAGCGTGAGCAGAGTTTTGAGGAGTTGAAAAGGCGATTAGTGTCTGCACCTATTCTGACCTTACCTTCTGGTTCTGGAGGTTTCCAGATCTATAGCGATGCGTCTAAAAAGGGTTTAGGCTGTGTGCTTATGCAACACGGCAAAGTGATTGCCTATGCTTCTCGGCAATTGAAACCCTATGAAGAAAATTATCCAACTCATGATCTGGAATTAGCCGCGGTTGTTTTTGCATTAAAAATCTGGAGACATTACTTGTATGGTGAATCGTGTGATATCTTCACCGATCACAAGAGTCTCAAATACATCTTTACTCAGAAGGAGCTTAATATGAGGCAGAGGAGATGGTTAGAGCTTCTAAAAGATTACGACACGAACATCCAGTACCACCCAGGCAAGGCTAATGTAGTTGCTGATGCACTTAGTCGTAAGTCTGGGATGATTGCTAGCTTGGAGATTGATTCACATGTTCTTAAGGATTTGGAGCGTTTGGATGTCGAGTTGTGTGTTCGGCGTGACGTTGGTTACTGGGCTAGTTTGAAAATTGAGTCGAATCTGATGTTGCGTATTAAAGAGGCTCAGAAGGATGATGGTGAACTCTGGGCTATTGTTCAAAATATTGAAGAGGGTAAGCAAACTGAGTTTAGAGTTGATGATAACGGAGTTGTCTGGTATGAGGATCGTTTATGCGTGCCTAATGATTCTGATTTGCGTGAGGCGGTTTTGACTGAGGCTCACAGTTCTCCTTTCTCCATACATCCTGGTTCTACCAAGATGTATCGGGATCTAAAGCAACATTTCTGGTGGAACGGTATGAAGCAAGATGTGGCATTATTTGTTGCTAGATGTATGACCTGCCAGCAAGTTAAGATTGAGCATCAGCGAGCTAGTGGTCTGTTGCAGCCTCTGGAGATTCCTACATGGAAGTGGGATGAGATTTCCATGGATTTCGTTTCTGGTTTGCCTTTGACTCGTAAAAGACATGATGCGATTTGGGTGGTCGTCGATCGGCTAACTAAATCCGCTCATTTCTTACCTATCCGTATGACCTATAGTATCAGTAAGTTGGCGGAAATCTTTCAGCAGGAGATTGTCAGATTGCATGGTATGCCTTCATCTATTGTTTCTGATCGTGATCCTCGTTTCACTTCGCGTTTCTGGAAGGGACTTCATAAGGCTTGGGGCGCTCGCCTTAAGTTTAGTACTGCATTTCATCCCCAAACTGATGGTCAGTCGGAGAGGACCATTCAGACTTTGGAAGACATGTTACGATCTTGTGCTTTGGAATGGACGGGTAGTTGGGACGAGTATTTATGTTTGGTGGAGTTTGCGTATAATAACAGTTGGCATGCTAGTATTCGGATGGCTCCTTTCGAGATGTTATATGGGCGCAAGTGTAGAGCGCCGGTTTGTTGGAACGAAGTAGGGGAGCGTATTATTGAGGGTCCGGAGTTGGTTCGGGACACCAACGAAAAGGTAGCTGTTGCTAGGGAAAAGTTAAAGGAGGCCCGTGATCGTCAGAAGAGCTATGCTGACAAGCACCGTCGTGACCTAGAGTTTAATGTTGGTGACCGGGTATTTCTGAAAGTATCTCCTTTTCGCGGGGTTAAGCGTTTTGGAATTAAGGGCAAGTTGAGTCCTCGTTTTATTGGTCCCTTTGAAATTCTGGATCGTATTGGGGAGGTTTCTTATCGTCTGGCTCTACCTCCTCAGCTATCTCATGTGCATAATGTTTTCCATGTATCCCTTCTGAGGGGATACAACTATCACCCGTTGCATGTGGTGTCTTATCCACTTGATCAGATTCAGCCGGATATGTCTTTATCCGAAGAGCCGGAGGCTATTCTGGACCGGCAAGAGCGGGTCATGAGGAATAAAGTCATTCCTTTCATAAAAGTTCTTTGGAAGAATCACCCAGAGCGCGAGGCTACCTGGGAGACTGAAGAATCGATTCGTGCCAGTTATCCTCACTTTGTATTCTGATCTGGTATGTCTTTGTCTTGTCTTCTGTTTCATTTCATCTGTACTTCTTTACAAATTTCGAGGACGAAATTTTTCTGTTAGAGGGGAAGAAGTTGTAACACCTAAAAAATCCAAAACGTGTAAAATGACCAAATTGCCCTTACAAGTTATAAAATTATTTAAAAGTCCATAAAGTACCGAATCGATTCCAAACTTCTGGAAAAGAACAAGATATGATGTAAAATAATTTTGACAACTTCGATTAATATTTATACAAGTTACGAAATTACCAAAATACCCTTGATTCAACCGAATGGGATAAATAACAATTAATTAGATTTTAAAAGCAATAAAATTACACTTAAATGGGAAAATTAAATCACATTGATGGCCATAAAAATTTCCGTGATTTTTGGGGCTGATTCCCTCCCCTAGGACGCTCCTAGGCTCCCTCATAAAATAAATCTCATAAAACCCTATTTCTCCTAATTGCCGATTAAAAGAAAAACACAAATAATTTCACCATTCCTTCATCCGATTTTCTGGAGTTCAAAAGGAGCATTTTTCTAGTGTTGTTCATGGCCTAAGGAAGATTAGAAAATTCGGTTTTGGTCGTGGCTCTCACTCATTCGATCGCTAGAAATTAATTATCATCCGATAGGTAAAAATCCCAAACTAATTCATGCGACTATCTAAAATTCTTTTATCAATTTTCTCATGTTCCTTACGTCATGTATACTCTGTATAAAATTGCTCTAAGGTCGTGGAGGTCGTGGTTGATCGCTAGGGATTTTTGGTGCTCAAAATCCATTCGCTAAGGTGTAATCTGTTTTGGCTCGTTCACACGTTCATCCTCTGATTCGGTATTTTTCCTATGATCTATCATCATCATATAACTCAGATAAAATATAAAATTCGACCCATGCAACCTTAAACATATCGCTTGAATTAAAATGACTAAAAAGCGTATAAAACATGAAAATATGATATGCGAATTTTCTGGATGTTGTAATCAATTTTCCTGGACTGTATACGATCTATGTGACCTGGGAAAAATAAGAATTCGAATGTTAGAAGCTAAGTTTGATCGTGGCTTAAATATGTTCTTATCGCTAAAAATGAAAAGGGTTTAAATCGAATGAAATAAAACCCTAGCTTCGATTAGGGTTAAGATTTGGTGTTTCTGGAATTAATAAATGCAGAAAAAATGAGATGCTAATGATTGATAATGATTGGGTCGTGTATTGCTTAATGGATTAGGGTTTTCGAATTTTGTATATATGCGAATGGAACTTTTAAAAAACTATAGGGTGTGTTTCGAAATGTTTGAAACTAATGGGTCATTTTTGTAAGGTGTATTTAACTGTGATAAATGTGAATAAAATCTAAGATGAAGGGTCTTTGTGTAAATATAAGGTTTAGAAGATTTAAATTGTAAATTATGGAAAGATTATATATCGATTTGAATTTATTTAAAAGAGGAGGACTTGTTTTGTAATTTTGGAAAAAACTTGTGGTCATTCGTATAAAAATATTTATGAGGGACTTGATGTGTAACTTTGGATACTAAATGGATTTAAAGTGTAAATGTAAAAAAATAGATAAGCGAATTGTAGTTTATTTTTATTAAGGGACCAAATGTGTAAATAATGTAAAGTTGTGGACTTATTCGTACACCATTTAAAATATGGGTTATTTCGGTAATTTGAAAAGGGTAAAGGGTTTGTTGTGTTAATATGGTCATGAAAAGGGTATTCGAATTAATTTATTAAAGTTAGGGTATGTTTTGTAATTTCTTAAACTTGAGGGTCTAAATCGTAAATTATTGAACTACGAGGTATATGAGGAAAATATGTAGTTAAGGGCTGATCTTGCAAAAAGATAAAATTATGATAATTACATTTAAAACCTTACACTTTAATTATACTTCCAATTTGATCCCTAACTTATATTTAACTATAGAAATAAATCCTAATAATACATAAAGAAATTATTGAAAGTACGTGAACCTATATGATGAGGCGAAAAGTGTACCGCTTTTAAGGGGTCATTTAAGCCTTAAATCGTATTTATTTGATCAAATATTGCCCTAAATCGTTCCTTTTGTCATTTTAGGTACTTTTGAGGAGAAATCTGGAAAAGGAGGCATTTTGGACGTTTTTGGAGCATAAAAGTGAAGAAAACGACAAAGTCTCAAAAATCGGCTAAAAGTTACTCTTGACGGCGTCACAATTTACTCTGGACGGCGTCATGCTTTGGCAAGAAAAGTTGGACGTGAAATTTACTCATGATAAGCCAGTGAAAATAGCATGTGAATTCTGACGGCGTCACGCTTTAACTTGATCAAGGGCGTCACGGCTTAAATCATAAGGGGACGGCGTCACGTTCACGAGCTGACGGCGTCAAGCCTTGATAAGCCAGAATGGATTTTGGAAGAGCTAAAGAGGGACGGCGTCAAGAAGGTCATCCGGGAACCCTAGAAGCGGCGAGGTGACGGCGTCACAATCCATAAGGTGACGCCGTCAGATCCAAAAATCTATATATAGTTTTCTAATCTTTTGTCATTAGGGAGAGCTTAGTGTGTGGAATTTTGGGATAAAACCCTAAGACGATTTTAGCTACTTTTTCAGGGCTTTTTGCCTTGAGATCTTCCATGTTTCATTGAAAGATAAGTTATCAATTAATCATTCAATATGTCTATGTGTTGTTTGATTCTATCTTATTCTTGTCTTTTGTTTAACATGTTAGGCTAAATTTATCTTGTGTTTGCTTAGATCTAATGAAACCTAGCTATTGATTATTGGTTGTTAGTGTGTTGTTAGTTGTATTGGATGATTGTTTATCTATGTTAGGCTTAAGAAAACTGGCCAACTTCCTATTCGGTAACTTGCTTGAACGTCTTAAGAAACATGAACCAAACGCGTACTAAAGGTTTTTATGGTTGTATTTAATGCACAAGCGAATTCTAGTGATCCCATGTTAGGAGCTTCCTAGCCGGCTCGACATAGGAGTGAAGTAGGAGCTTGTAGAGTTGGGGAAGTAAGTACGCCACCCCACGAATGGTATTAAGGAATACACCCGTCATCCACGCGACTAATACACACTAATTAACCGGTAAAAGATAGTTAGGGAGTAAGGAAATCTAAGTAAACACATTTCTCTACACATAAGTTTCTCACCACATTTTATTTTCAGTTATTTATTTTATTTGCATTCGTAGTAATTTGGGTTAGTTGACTAGCAACTAATTCCGCCCACTCCTTCAAAACCGAGATTTTACTTGCTTTCATAAAAATATAAAAACATAAAAAGAATCTTCCTCAACCCTTAGACCTAATTAGAGTAGCCTTTCATACCTAACGAACACTATTCCCTGTGGAGAACGATCAATCCCCCGTACTTACCACTACACTATACTACATCGGTCAGGTACACTGCCTGGTGGGGTTGTAAGCCTCTTGAGATCCCTCGAGAGGTAAAACCTGTTGTAAGGTTACAAAACCACGCAATCAAGTTTTTGGCGCCGCTGCCGGGGAATAGTTATTGTTTAGGTTGAATTTTTATTTCTATTAGGTCTACTCACTAGATTCCTTTCTAGTGAGATTTTTATTTTATTTTTCTAGGTTTTCTTTAGTCTATCTATTTTCTTCGTGTCTTTGTTCGTAACCATTACCGTCCGACATCATGGAAGATGGTAATATCCTTAACCCCCACAACCCACCACCACAACAACCACAACCACCTCCTAGAGCCCGTACTTTAGGAGAGTATTCCCGTCCTAGCCACCATGGCTATCGAAACACCATTGAGCTCACTCAAGGAGCCAATATCACACCCTTGCGATCCGACACCATCCGGTTGGTGCAAAGCGGATGCGCATTCCATGGACTTCGTTCTGAAGATCCTAATCAACATCTCAAGGACTTTCTTAAAATCGTTGATTCTATAGACCTTGATGTTGCCACTCGAGAGACGACCCGATTGCGTCTCTTTCAATTCTCTTTGCGGGACCAAGCTAGTCAGTGGCTAGAACGTCAACCCGCAGGATCCATCACCTCTTGGGATGATCTCACCACTCGTTTCCTTGCTCAGTTTTTCCCACCGGGAAGAACTACCAAGCTAAGGAATGATATCTTGATGTTCCAACAACGTCAAGGCGAAACTCTCTACGAGGCATGGACTCGATTCAAGGACTTACTCCAGAAAGTCCCTCACCATGGCATAGAACTTTGGCTCCAAGTCCAAATCTTCTATGATCATATCAATCTCTCCACGAGGCAAACCATTGACCAATCGGCCGGTGGCAAGCTACGTGATCTAAGTGCGGAACAATCATGGGCTCTCCTAGAGGATCTTGCTCTTTATGACAACGAAAGTTGGAGTGACCCCCGTGATTTGAATAAAACGGTCAAGGCAATATCTTTGCCCTCGAACAATTCAAGCACTTCTGACCGTAGGATCATAGAACTTGAAGACCAAGTCAAGTTTCTCATGAAATCCTACGAGGCTCCTAAACCTTCAAACCAAGTGAACAAAATCACTTCTTCATGTGAATTATGTAGTGGTCCCCACGACACTCGTGATTGCATGGAACTCCCCGAACAAGCTTTTGTGGACTACGCATTCTCGCGTACCGACGGAGCGGGAGACAAGTGGTACACTTTCAAACCCGAGCCAAACCATTACGGTGATTCATACAACCCCTCATGGAAAAATCACCCGAACCTTAGGTGGAAACAAAACCAAAACTCTCAACAAACCAATTCTTCCAACCCACCTAATCGTTTCCAATCAAGCGGTTCCAACTCGAACCGTACTTTCAACAACAATCCTTCCGGCAATGGTAGTACCAATAACTTTGAAGGATTGATTTCCCAATTTATGGCATCTCAAGAAGCTCGGATAGCTAGATTCGAGACCGAATTCAATCAACAACAAACTGAGATGACCAATAAAATTGACAACTTGTTGAAAGCCCTCAATAACCAAGTGTTATCACCTCCACATAAGGACGCTAGGAACACAAATAGCGGACCCCAAGTAAAAGACCCCTCTTCATCCAAACACGTCCACTTTGTCAACATTGTCACTATTAAACCAATTGATAGGAATGAGGATAATAGTGAACCTAAGGATGAGGATAGGAAAGTCGAGGTTGATAAGGAAGTTAGGACAAGTGAGATTGAAGAAGTAGATAATGATGAGGACTACTTCAATAGGCTACCCACTAAGGAAGAGCGTGCATATCATACAAACTTATTCGATGACCCCGAGACACCATACTTCCTAGGTAGACCAATCATAGAAATAGGCGACCCTTCTAATCTCAACATACCATGCAACATCGGACATCTACATGTGTGGAAAGCTTACATCGACCTTAGATCGCCCATAAACATCATGACTAGAGCCCACTACAACTTGATATAATGAAAAATCAACTTGGGTATAGGATGCTCCCTGATAAGGGTTGGATGAGTAACTTCACGGGAAGAGTTAAGGGATTACCGGTTTATGTAGGAAACTTCACCTATGTCACCGACTTTGTAATTGTAGAAGATATCCGCCCAATAGTCGATACATCCTTGACTCAAGTGGTTTTTGGAAAACCATTTGTTGAGGTCTCTAGAATGACTTATGAACCTTCCTTAGGGATAGTTAGATTTAAGGATGAGACCGATGAAGTAAGCTACCAAATGCCATATAAGATAGAACAATTCCAACACTTGTCAAATGTTGAGAAGGAGCTTAAACAAGCGGTCTACTATAGGAATGATAAGGATAGAAGTAAAGGAGTAGACTATGTTATGGAAAGGATATTCGGTTTCTACAAGGATTGTTTGAAATTAGGACCGGAATATAGAACCGGGAAAGAGAATGTCCTAGGAACCGTGACCGATGATGGAGTCACGTAATGTACGTGACTTTGAGTCTAGCTACAAGACTCGTTAATAAAGAAAAGCGCTTCTTGGGAGGCAACCCAAGCTTTATTTGTTTTATTTGCTTTGTGTGTTTATTTATTTGCTTGTTTGATTTTATTTTCCGTATGTGTGTTTAATTTTTATTAGTATTGATTCATGTTAAAAACTAATTTGTGAAAATGCTTTATGTTGTTTTTAACTTCGTCTTAACTACATATAAAGGTATTTTGCAAAAGATAAGTGTAAGGGAAATCTAAATCGGTTTATTAGAACACAAATGAACATGAATCATAATAATAATAAATTAGCATACATATCCGTATTTGTTTGAGTCAAATGCTTGTATCGAGTCATAATGATGTTTTGCAGGATTTCCAGGAAGTAAGGTAAAGGTTTTTCCATAAATTTTCCGGAAACTTAAAATGAAAATTTTTGTCAGGTCATTTCTGACGGCGTCAGGGGTTATAACCTGACGGCGTCAGATTTAATTTCCAGAAATTTTTGAAAGTTTTGTTTTCATAAAAAGTTTTTATTAAAATCTCCAACTTATAATCTCCAGGAATCTGCAAAATTTTCATTCCACAAGCATTATATCCTTATATATAGATTTTATCCCGCCGATGTTATGCAGGTTTTCGTGTTTGTTTTCTCAGGTTTAACAGGTTATTTTGGACAAGGAGATGTTTTTGGAATCAAGCTTATGGCGATGCATTAGTCATGGAACTTCAACATTCTCTTTGGAGGAAGATTTAACCGTGTAATTTCATTATCCACCGAGCGAATCAGGGGAGTATTTGATTTCATTCTTTTACTTTTTGCTTTTACATCTTATTATTTGAACATTGGGGACAATGTTCATCTTAAGTGTAAGGGGAGGGTAAAAGTACGATTTTAGAGAATACAATTGCGCGTGATTTTTGTTTGTTTAATAGTAGATGTGTAATAAAACTGAGAGGAATACTTGTTAAGGTAATTTTAGTGCCAAATTTAAAATTTTTTACAACATATAGGAGTGAAACTTTGATCTTAATGAGCATCTCACGGATAGGAGTTATATGACTAGCACAAAAACCGTACCACTAAAAAATTTTCCACCCCAAATATGTGAGGTTCGCCCCTAGAATTGGTAGGAAAAGCATTTATGCTATGATGTGTGTACCGGTAGCACTTAGATTCTAGAACTTGTGTTAGGACCATTCCGAGGCCACAAGTGAGACTACATTCGTGTAGTTAGATTTACTACATGATAAGAGGCATTAGGATTAACCCATTGTTTTACACCTGTGTTTTTGTTATAATTACGTTGGCTACATTGGTCAAGTAATTCCCCCACACCCTTTGCGTTGTACTCATTTTTAGTACACGATACCCCTAGTACACCCCTCAGAGCCTATCTTTTCGTTTCAACCTTTAAGCATTTTACTTAATGGAAGAATTTGTTTACACCCCACTAAAATGTACACCCAAATCGCCTTAGCCTACCTTGTATGCACTCATTTTTAGTGCATTATTGTGACAACATTTGTTTAAACCCAAGTTAATTATCTAATTGATTACATGGTTGCTAAGTCGAGTCATATCCTTGTACATATTGTTTTGGGACGATTGGGACTCATGGGTAAAGTACTAGTGTAATGGAGTAATGGGGAAGAACATCATTTATTACCCCCATATGTGCTAAATATTTTAAAAGTACTCCAAGTTTTTCAATTATCTTAATTCGAGTCATTAGATTAGTATTTGTAAAGTTATGTAAAAATTCAAGTGTAAGGGGAATGCAACGCCCCTATGATGTATTATTTTGGATGGTAGGGTAAAAGTGTATGCAAAAAAAAAAAAAAAAAAAAAAAAAAAAAAAAAAAAATCGAAAAAAAAATCAAGAAAAATACAAAAAAATGAGAAAATGAAAAATAGAAAAAACATACGGACTACCATCCCATTTTATTTTATGTTTATTTTATATTTTTGTTATTTTGTTATTTTGTTTCTAGCTTAAGATCGAGTCTAGTCTTGGCTTAGCAACATTGTATAGTACATGTAATTGATCAAGATTTTTAACTCGCCACCAGTAAAATATCCTTTATCCAACAAAACCGTGTTTTCCTTTTCCCTACACATAACGTTATAACCCATTTAAAAGCCCTCTTTGATAGTTTATCTTAGGTGCTTACGCCTAGTGGAGGAGGTTTTCGATCCTTTCCCAAGCCTATGGTAATCTATTTGCTATGACAGGTAGTGAGAGATATTATCCGTTTTCATTTATGAGATTTATTTTGATGACACTTGAGAGATGTGAGTATCTAAGCACTACTTGTGAGGTGCTAGTTTATAATCTCCGTGCTTATTATGATTGAAGTGGAACGATTATTTGTTGTAATTACTTTTATGTTAGCATTAAATGACCCCTAACTTGTATTTTGATTAGAATAAAAGTGCATTTGCTTGAGGACAAGCAAATCTCAAGTGTAAGGGTATTTGATGAGGCGAAAAGTGTACCGCTTTTAAGGGGTCATTTAAGCCTTAAATCGTATTTATTTGATCAAATATTGCCCTAAATCGTTCCTTTTGTCATTTTAGGTACTTTTGAGGAGAAATCTGGAAAAGGAGGCATTTTGGACGTTTTTGGAGCATAAAAGTGAAGAAAACGACAAAGTCTCAAAAATCGGCTAAAAGTTACTCTTGACGGCGTCACAATTTACTCTGGACGGCGTCATGCTTTGGCAAGAAAAGTTGGACGTGAAATTTACTCATGATAAGCCAGTGAAAATAGCATGTGAATTCTGACGGCGTCACGCTTTAACTTGATCAAGGGCGTCACGGCTTAAATCATAAGGGGACGGCGTCACGTTCACGAGCTGACGGCGTCAAGCCTTGATAAGCCAGAATGGATTTTGAAAGAGCTAAAGAGGGACGACATCAAGAAGGTCATCCGGGAACCCTAGAAGCGGCGAGGTGACGGCGTCACAATCCATAAGGTGACGCCGTCAGATCCAAAAATCTATATATAGTTTTCTAATCTTTTGTCATTAGGGAGAGCTTAGTGTGTGGAATTTTGGGATAAAACCCTAAGACGATTTTAGCTACTTTTTCAGGGCTTTTTGCCTTGAGATCTTCCATGTTTCATTGAAAGATAAGTTATCAATTAATCATTCAATATGTCTATGTGTTGTTTGATTCTATCTTATTCTTGTCTTTTGTTTAACATGTTAGGCTAAATTTATCTTGTGTTTGCTTAGATCTAATGAAACCTAGCTATTGATTATTGGTTGTTAGTGTGTTGTTAGTTGTATTGGATGATTGTTTATCTATGTTAGGCTTAAGAAAACTGGCCAACTTCCTATTCGGTAACTTGCTTGAACGTCTTAAGAAACATGAACCAAACGCGTACTAAAGGTTTTTATGGTTGTATTTAATGCACAAGCGAATTCTAGTGATCCCATGTTAGGAGCTTCCTAGCCGGCTCGACATAGGAGTGAAGTAGGAGCTTGTAGAGTTGGGGAAGTAAGTACGCCACCCCACGAATGGTATTAAGGAATACACCCGTCATCCACGCGACTAATACACACTAATTAACCGGTAAAAGATAGTTAGGGAGTAAGGAAATCTAAGTAAACACATTTCTCTACACATAAGTTTCTCACCACATTTTATTTTCAGTTATTTATTTTATTTGCATTCGTAGTAATTTGGGTTAGTTGACTAGCAACTAATTCCGCCCACTCCTTCAAAACCGAGATTTTACTTGCTTTCATAAAAATATAAAAACATAAAAAGAATCTTCCTCAACCCTTAGACCTAATTAGAGTAGCCTTTCATACCTAACGAACACTATTCCCTGTGGAGAACGATCAATCCCCCGTACTTACCACTACACTATACTACATCGGTCAGGTACACTGCCTGGTGGGGTTGTAAGCCTCTTGAGATCCCTCGAGAGGTAAAACCTGTTGTAAGGTTACAAAACCACGCAATCACTATAACTAAGTGAAATCTGATAAAATGAGTAATTCTGCTAACTAAATAAGAAACTTACTAAATCCGGAAAACTGCTAAAAAGGGGAAAGTTACTTAAAATGGAAAGTCAGTTAAAAACCTATTGTAATACTCTTCTACTCTCTTAGGTGTGAAGAAGGAGAGATCCTGAGCCTGTCAGTGTTTGCTATTTCTGGTTTTGTTTTGCTTGCAATAAGGTACAGATACTCTGCCCTTATTCAGTAAGGGTGTCCTATCTCATGGTTATGATTCTGATTCTGATTCGTTTAAGTTTTCCCAAAGCCATTGCTATGACCCCTTTTATTATGAACCTTTCTGATTACACTCTGATTTGGACCTTTGGTATTTCATCTGATATATCTGTTTATGAACCATCTGTTATAGACCATCTGTTTTGACCTTTGATATATGACCCTCTGATTATGATATGATATCTGACTCTTAGTTTGATACCCGAGCCATTTCACTAGGCATGGGGGTTCCATGTCCGTGTCATTGATGCACCAATGGCATGACTCTAGGGCGGTAGAGTGATGTTCCGCCACGTCCCCATTCTGATTATGATATGCGCATTACTTTATTTATGGATTATATATGTTTCTGGGGGGGCGTATGGATGCATCCTAGATCTGTTCTGTTAGTGGATTTAACTATATGATATGATTTCTGTTCTGGTGACTGGTGCTTGTGTGCAATACACGCCTTTCACATATTTCTGGGAGCTGATCACTCCATTTGATACATGAGGACACCCCTCATATTATCTGGTTACTTAAGAGGCATCCCCTCTAGATTATGATGGTTACTATCTGATATGTTCTGGGCTCATGGTGGATGACTATCCTATTCTTCTTTTATATTTCTGTCTCTTGTTTATACTTCATGATATTTCCCCGTGCACCATATTTCAGTTCTGTTTCATTATTATTGCTTTGTATATGTATCTGTTCACTGGGCTTTTTAAGCTCAGCCGTACGTTTTCTTTTCATGTACGGCAGGTATTTAAGCTTGGATCTGGGTTTTAGCTTTGGGGATGAGAGCAACTGTGTGAAGCTTAGACCTTAGCATTCTAGTTATGCCATTTTGGATTCTGTTTTTGTTATGCCATTGTTTAGGCATTTTGGATTTATGTACTTCGGTTTATTTCTGTTTTGGACATAAGTTATGTTGACTTATTTCCTTTGACCATTCATGTTATGGACTTATGATGTTTTGGAGTTATGCTTGTGATCTGATATGAAGCCATTGTTGTGATATCTCTACCCTTGCCGGGTTGGGGTGTTACACTTGAAAGCTAGGTGGGAGGAAGACCTTCTTTCCCGATCAGGAATTTTCAAAGACCTGATCCAGTTTTCACTGTCTTTAGAAGCACGGAGTGACGTAAGAGTTGGATAATTCTTTGTTGATAATACTTGCTTGTGATATATATTATGGTTTGTGTACATATAACAGTGCACAACCCGTACTTGTAAAGAAAGGACCCTGAGGTACGCTTCAGTGCCTCAATCCTAATATAAGGAGCGAAAGCTTCTTACTTTTGAGTAGAATTAATCAAAATTTTGATAAGTTTTTCAAAATTCTGCTCAAAAGAACAACTATTCCCTCTCGTGGTTAAAACCTTAAAAAGTGATTTCACTTGTTGAGGGGGAGTACTTGAAACAAATCTTTGTTCAAAACAAAAGTTCTTGTTGAATTCTTCCCGTAGACCTCAAAAAGCATATTTTAATCAAAAAGTTTTTCAAAAACAACATCAATATGCTATTTTTGAGGGGGAGAATAAAAATGTGATTAAAATATGAGTGTGAAGTATGATATCTCACATGAGCTCGACTCAGATTTTACTCAAGAATTGATGAAAATTAATTGTCATTAATCGAAAGGACTTGTCCTGGACGTGTAATAATTTCAAGCTGGTTTATCCAGTGTTGTAAGCGTGTCTCGAATAGGACTTGTCTGAGTAGAGTATACCATTTTCAAGAGATTCTCTTTGAATATGACCAGGACGGGTAATAATTTCAAACTAGTCTAACTAGTGATGTAAGCGTGTCTCGCAACGGTCATATTCACTGAAAATCAATCAATTCAAAAAGTGCTAACTCCACCCGACATGTGCAAATTTATTTTAAAAACTCATGAGCACATATGAAGGGGGAGTATTTCTGAAAAAGCAAAACTCTCAAAGTGTTAACAAAATATGTTTTATAATCATAAACACTTGGAGAGGTTTTCAAATAAATGGTTTATGGCAACATAGGATAGTTATGGAGTTATAAGGTGACTAAGGATAGGAAACACGTCCTATGATCCGCCAGAACCGGGGGGATCTACCCATGGACAATACCAATAGTTTAGAACTAGAAAGTCCTTAGGTATGATTGAAAAAAGGAGTAAAGAAATGAATGGAGAAAAAAGGGGTTGAAGAATTAAAAAGAAAAGTAAATAAAAGGGTGAAAAGAAATAGCCCTCCATATGTTCAACCTTAGGGCAAAAACCAGGTTGAAATCATATGCTACTGGTTGTTACTACGGTGACACTGGTATTGAAGACTAAGCCGTCATGGACCCAGTGACGCACTGCACTAAACCTTCTAGCCACTCAAGTGTCTCTCAAAAGATACTTGTTTCATTTCTCACGGAGAACCCTTCATAATCTATCAACCTCTCACTCCGAGATGAGTTGATATTGAAAAGGAGGCACTCTGCTCCATGCCTCAGACGACTAAAACCAAAATGCACTAAACCGAGTCTAGAGCCGCGAGATACATCAAAAGATCTCTTAGGAACACTTAATATTTCTACACTGGTTGTTCAACATTAAGGACACCAGTTGTAAATAACAAGAGTCCTACGCAGATCTTAGCAATCTGCCAAGAACATTCATGAGGGAACTCAAAATTGTGATTCTCAGTGATTAAGTGGAAATTCCTGCCAGGGTCAACATCAAACAGCCCTGACAGTAGGTCACTTCGGTAATCCCTTGTGGGTTACGCTTAGTGTTCGAGGTGGTTCCAAACGGTCTACAGTCGTGGAGTGATACTTCGGTATACTTCAGCGACTCACCCTGAATCGTTGACACACTTAGGTGTATCTGAGTTAGCCCTCTCGGGGGCATCCGATTCAGGAACGGCCTTGGCAAGGATTAGATAAAGTTTTCACACTATGCGGTTAACGATCTCGAAGTCCGAACCTGTAAGTGCCGGATGAATTATTGCTTACTGTTTACATGCAGGTATTCATGGAGACTAGGAGTTCCACCACCACCATCACCATCATGCTCATACTAACATCACAAAGATAATTCTCACAAAGATCAAAGCAAAGTAAAAGTTCAAAAGTCAAAGATCGAAGCTAAAGAATGAGAATTACTTGAAGCATAAAGATCAAAGTCAAAAGAAGTATGAGCATGGTGGAAAAGACGTAAAGACAATGGAATTAAAGACGTTGATGGAAGGCAGATTACTACATTACCATATCACACAAAACAAGAACAAAGAACCAAGATACGAAAGATGTCAGAGCCTAAGAAGCAAAGAAGACGTCAAGCAACCTTGATGACCAATCCTTAGGGGGAGATTGTTGGGAACACATTTCAGTTTATGTCAAGTCTTGGTCATCTCATTTGTATTTGGTTGCTAATTATATGGCCTTTAAGTTAGTTATGATGCCACGGCCCTTGTAGAAGGTCCATGGGCCGTGGCCTAGTTATTAGTTTCTAGAAAGGCTTAAGGTGTTGCCCTAATGCAATGCCTATAAATACTTATGTAATACTACTCTCTTATTGTTGGTTATTTTCATATGCAAGCTACACTTTGTCATTCTCTCTTGTGTGAAGATAACGAGCCATTCTCTTATCTCTTTCTCTCATATCTCTTGTTATATTACTTGTGTTACATAATTATAGTGACCTAACAGTATATATTTTTATAAATATGTATATAATACCGTAAAAAATGTATACAAAAACGTATATAAAAATGTGTATAAAAAAGTATACAAAATGTATATAAAAACGATATAAAAGCGTATAAAAACATATATGTTATTATAAAAATGTATATAAAAGATCGAAAAATTATAAATAAACCGAAAATTTTAAATTATAAACGGTCGTTAGTTTAAAGGATGGACGTTGCAACGGTTATTGGCCAAAAGGGCTAAATGTGTAACTTTTAACGGAATTCATTTAACGCCAGTTAAAATCAGGGACAAAAACGATCCCAAACTTTCGCCACTGTGAGGCCGCCTGCAATTAGCTAACCCCAGGGACAATATTTGCAATCTTGGCAAACCACAAGGACGATTTATGCAATTTACTCTAGATAAAAACATTGTAAATCTAACTTGATAACATAAAATTTGTGAACATTTATTAATTAAGGTATTCACTAATAACAACAATATGAGTTTTGTTTAATCTTTTCATATTTACATAATTAGCACTTAATGGTTTTCAAACATTTCATAGTTAACATCACATACCTCTCTTATATAATAAGAGATTTTCAAAAAATGTTTAAAAACTCGATTGGACTAATGGAAGTGCACTATTATGCCTGTGTGGCTAAACTAAGTCTTCCTATTGGCCAATTGAAGTAAAAATTGATTTCTATTTTGTCAAACTTATTTAAATTTCATCCAACAAAACACATATGTGTTTATTTTTTTTTGATTTTTTTTTTAAAGAAAAAACTTTAAAAAATGAGGGATTAATTAATATCTTTAGTTGTTAAATATTACTCTCCGTCCCAAAATAATTATCCTGTTTTGATTTTTTTAAGTTTTTCAACTTTGACATTAGAATTTTTGTTTGTGTTACAAAACACTTGATGAAAATTATACTAACAAAAATACATTTAAAATCAAATTCATTCAAATATTATGCATCAAGTATTATATAAAACACAAAAGAAATAGTTAAGGTCAAAGTTAAAAAAGAAATACTTCAAAAAGTTAAAACATGACAATTATTTTAGGTCGAAGGGAGTAAATAATTTATATGGACTTAAGTATAATTATCAATTTTTATGTTTTTAATAACTTTATAAATTTAATGGATAACCACTAAACTTAATACCTCTATACTTTATATTTTATTAAAAAGATGTAACATATAATCTTGTTATTTATAAATCTTATTATCAGTGTATATTAAATTAATGTATTTTGCACAGAATTATAAAATAAAAATAAAAGCACGAGTTACTGTGATATGTAAATGAATACACGAGATTATGCATACGAACGACTCATGCTATTCTTTTTTATGAGATTAAGTAAGAATATCTGAAAAAGTATTTTTTAACTATCTGTATTAATTAAAGACTCATATTATTCCTTTTTATAGGTTTAACTCGTGCTTACACGGATTTTAAAATTTATTACGGGTAAAATTATTATTAATAGGAATAAAAATATCAAAATGAAAGCACGACTTGACGGGTTACAATGAAATGAAAATCAATAGACGAGTTTGTATATATAGCAACAACGCATATTTTTCAAGAGTCATTATGTGCTACTAAATATGCATAATGTTAAGAACATGATATCAATAGTTAAATTTAAACAAGATCAAGTTAAACACCGTGTCAGTTAAACAAAGTTAAATCTTCTGTGCAACAAAAATTTATACAAAGTATGAATCAATTAATACATAATAAAAAAATAATAACTCGCACGTGCACGAATATTATAGTATATAAGTATAAAATATTTATTATAATTTTATAGAAAAAGTTTAGACATTAAAAAACCATGAATTTATGTGTCGTCACAATATTTAACTTCAAAACAAAGTTATTAAACTATTATTATCCGTTCAACTATCTGCCCAAATCTCATACGTGCACGAATTTTAAAACTAGTGTTTAACATCATATATTTTGTTTAAAATGATTAAAAAATATATAAATGTCTTTTTTTATGAATATAAAAAAGTTTAAACAAAATCCATATAATTGCTGTTAGAAAATCCATTAATTATTTCGTTTTTAGTAAAAGTAATAGTTTTATAACTTAAACGATGACGTGGAAAGGTAAAATCATCTTTTGGACTTTTTACCACTTTCTTGCTGCCAAATTATGACACGGTTCACGATAAGATATTGTTCCCCCAAAAAAATAGTTTTCATCGATGCATGACGGTCGGCCAGATATTTTCATTTGCTTTACCAAATAATAGTAATAAAATGAGCTTTTACATTTTTTGTATTGTAAAGGTTCGTTCTAAACTAGTAACATTTGTTGAAAGATTAGAACAAACGGTAAAATATAAGTTTTACATTTTTCGAGTTTGTACAAAAACATTAGTTATTAGAACAAGTATTTTATTTATTTGTAGTAATATGAATATATGAAGTTTGTAATTTGTAATATATAGATAGTTTTGGGAAAGTTTAGATTTGCTTGACCAATGAGCTAAGGGCAAAATTTTGAATATAGTAGTTAGGAAGTTGCTATTTGTGCTTTTCAAATAAATAAATGCAACGTACTAGATTTGAAATGCTTACATTATCTATTTACGAGGCACTTTATTTTGCATACTCCTATTTTGGTACATATCAAGGGACAAATCCCCACCATCAATCTAGTTTGATCTAATGGTGGGGATTAACCTAAAATTAAATATGGAAATCTAAGTTCATGTTTTTTTTTTCCTCTTTTTCTTTGTCTTTTTTATTATTCACTTTTTTTCTTTCTTTTTTTTTTCTTTTTTTTTTTGTTTCTTTTTTTACAAATTCACGCTTCTTTTTTTTTCTTTTTTTTTGTCTTTTTTTACAAATTCACGCTTTTTTTTTTTTTTTTTTTTTTTTTTTTCTTTTTTTTTCTTTTTGGCTTTTTTTTTGTTCTAATTCACGTTTTTTTTTTTTTTTTTTTTTTTTTTTTTTTTTTTTTTTTTGTCTGTTTTTCTAATGAACGTTTTTTTTTCCCCAATACACGTTTTTTTTTGCTTTCATACATTTTCGTCTGTCTTCATACGTTTTTTTCTGTTTTCGTACGTTTTGGCCCGTTTTCATATATTTTCGCCCGTTTTCGTCCGTTTTCATACGTTTTTGTCCGGTTTCATACGTTTTCGTCTGCTTTCTTACGTTTTCGCCCGTTAACGTCTGTGTTCATATGTTTTCATCTGTATTCTTACATTTTCATTCGTTTTTATACGTTTTCGTCCGTTTTCTTACGTTTTAGTTCGTTTTCATACGTTTTCGTCCGTTTTCATTCGTTTTCTTTCGTTTTCGTCCATTTTTCAAACGTTTTTGTCCTTTTCATACATGTTTTTACACTTTCATACGTTTTCTTCCATTTCCATACGTTTTCGTCCATTTTTTCATTCATTTTCGTCCGTTTTTAAATGTTTTTGGCCATTTTCAGACGTTTTCATATGTTTATAAATATCACAAGTGATATTATGAATATCACAAGTGATATTCTGTGATATTCAGAATATCACAAGTGATATTCTGAGTACCACAAATGATATTCTGGATATCATAATTAATATTCTGTGATATTCAGAATATCACAAGTGATATTCTGAATATCATAAGTGATTTTCTGAATATGACAAGTGATTTTCAGAAGGGATTTTCTGTGATATGAATGTGATATCACCAGTGATACGAGTGATATCACCAGTGATACCTCATATGAATGTGATATCACCAGTGATACCAGTGATACCAGTGAATGTGATATCAAAGGTATTACCTCATATGAATGTGATATCACCAGTGATACCAGTGATATCACCAGTGATATTCAGAATATCACAAGTGATATTCTGAGTACCACAAATGATATTCTGGATATCATAATTAATATTCTGTGATATTCAGAATATCACAAGTGATATTCTGAATATCATAAGTGGTTTTTTGAATATGACAAGTGATTTTCAGAAGTGATTTTCTGTTATATGAATGTGATATCACCAGTGATACCAGTGATATCACCAGTGATACGAGTGATATCACCAGTGATACCTCATATGAATATGATATCACCAGTGATACCAGTGATATCACCAGTGATACCAGTGAATGTGATATCAAAGGTATTATCTTATATGAATGTGATATCACCAGTGATACCAGTGATATCACCAGTGATACCAGTGATATCACCAGTGATACCTGATATGAATGTTTTCTGGCAAAAACGTAAGAAAACAGACGAATACGTATGAAAACGGACAAAAACGTATGAAAAATGGACGAAAACGAAAGAAAACGGACGAAAACATATTAAAATGAACGAAAACGTAAAAAAATTGACGAAAACGTATGAAAACGAACGAAAATGGGCGAAAACGTAAGAAAACGGACGAAAACGTAAGAAAACAGACGAAAATGTATGAAAGCGTAAAAACACGTCTGAAAATGGACGAAAACGTATTAAAAATGGACGAAAACGAAAGAAAAACAGATGAAAACGGACAAAAACGTATTAAAACAGACGAAAACGTATGAAAACGAACGAAAACATAAGAAAACAGATGAAAACGTAAGAAAACGGATGAAAACAGACGAAAATGTATAAAAACGGACGAAAACGTCTGAAAATAGACGAAAACGACTAAAAATGGGCGAAAACGTAAAAAACGGACAAAAACGTCTGAAAACGGGCGAAAACGTATCTAAACGTATCAAAACGGACAAAAACGTATAAAAACGGACGAAAACGTATAAAAACAGACGAAAATGTTTGAAAACGGATGAAAACGTTTAAAAACGTAAAAAAATGGACGAAAACGTATGAAAACGGATGAAAATGTATGAAAACAGACGAAAACGTATGAAAGCGAAGTAGAAGAGAAAAAAACGTAAATTAAAAAAAAATGAATTAGAAAAAAAAAAAGTGAATTAGGAAAGAAAAAACAAAAAAGAAACAAAAAAAAAAAAACAAAAAAAGAAAAAGAAAAAAAAGAAGCGTGAATTAGAAGAAAAAAAAAGACACAAAAAAAAAGAAAGAAAGTGAGTGAACAATTAAAAAGACAAAAAGACAAAGAAAGAGAGAAAAAAAACATGGACTTAGGTTTTCATAATTAATCTTAGGTTAATCCTCACCATTAGATCAAACTAGATGGATAGTGGGAATTTGTCCATTAGTATGCACCAATAAAAGGGTATGCATTTGAATTTTCCTCATCTATTTACCATCTCTTTTACAAGGCACGATAGATATAAGAAATTTCAGACTTGGGTTAAAAATCAACACATTCAGTTTGATGATAACCAACTCAATCATTTTTACATACCGAAAGTCATGCATATTTATACTCCGTAATCATTTAGCTACTTGTAACAAGAATAAATGGATAATACGTTTCGTTCAGGTTATTTGAAGAAGGCGAGTCAGACTCTCACGTACACGAATTGCGAGTTAACGTAGGTATATAATTCCCAACTCAATGTATAAACACCCTAAAATATGTATACTAGATTTAAACGATTGATCTTTTGTAAAGATATTATATGTCGTCAATCTCATTTCTTTTTGTTGTATGGTCAATGTCGTGCAACAAAATACAACACGTAACTTTTAACGTTATGAATAAAAAGAAATCTTATAACCGTAATTGGTTTGCTAGATCTTTTTTATAAAACCCAAAAATATCTACCAATCAATAATACAACTTGATAAAAAAATCAAAAAAAATATCCTAAGATATTTTCTCTGCCTACTTATTTGCACACATCTCACCAAGTACAAACGTGAATCACACGCTCTCATTCACCAATAGAACTTCACCAAACCAGCTTTAGTGACACGTGTAAACCTACTAGAGCGCGTGATATAAACTACACTAATTTGGCGCGTGTAAATAGATTAAAACTCAACATAGCGTAAACGTGGGGGAAAAAAAAAAAAAAAAAAAAAAAATCGAATAAAAAAGTGCTATCGGCACCTTATAAAAAGCAGACTAGTTCGATAGTTTTAACAACTGAATATATTCGTTTTATCAGAAAATATCACCGGAAACTGATCGGGATTTTTTTGGGTTAAATGGATAAAAGATGGACAAATGAAAAGCATCTTCATTTTCTTAAATCTGTCGAGGCGTCGTTTGTACGAACAATGTTGGAAAATGGTGATGGTCGAGTTCTAGCGATAGATCGAATTTTGCCGGATAGTTGTGAATCGACGTTGGACTCGAAGTTTACGACGAAAAGAAAGAGACGTTATCGTGGAGGTATGTATGATAGTATGAATACGGTTATAGAGTTGCAATGAAAGTATGAAACAAGAAGAAAAATTAAAATGAAAAAGGCAAGGAGAAACAACAATCACATATTTCAGATGTATCTACAGTAGATGCATCTCTTCTTAAAATTCTCGATGTGTAGCTAAAAATCATTCTTGTTTTTTCTCATTTTAGTTTTTCTTCTAGTTCACTGGATCTCTTTATGATTGATATATGTGTATTTTTAGGGTTTGTCTAACTTGTAGCAATATTTTGATGATATTACATAAAAGGTGTCAGCATGTCACATTTTTTGTATATGTATTGTTTATGTAGAATATAGCTATTATCGTTCAACATATGAAAGAAAAACTGATTAGACTGTTAAGATTGTACTTTTTCCGTCTTAAAATATAAGTCCATTTTGTTATTTTTGATTGTCCCAAATTTAATGTTTACTTTCAATAACAACCAATCAAAATACTTTTAAGTGGGTGAGAATGAAATTTTATTGGTTAATATTGTAAGAGGCTTATTTTTCTTAAACATTGTAAAATTTGAAAATGTACATATAATTTGAGTCGAAGAGAGCAGAATCTGTTTAGGATTTAGAGTTGACAAAGATAAATTTTGTGATTTGACATGTTAAATTATTAAATCTATTACTTTTACTTGACCTTAGTTTAGATTATATATTCAACGAGCTTTTACTTTTGAAAATTAAATAAGGGAAACATGAGTGCATGACAAATTAATTCTGGCTGACCACATCCTATGGGTATCATTGAATCAATAGCAATAAGAGCGAGAACATGCAAAATTGAACAATATCTTGCAAGTTGTTAATGAATTGAGTTAGGATTAAATGAGAATAAAAATTAACAAGATAACGGTGAGAAAAAAAAAAAAAAAAATACAAGATATGCATTTCTTTTTAAAATTCTTCCTTTTGTTTGAAATTTGTTGCTAAAAATTTCTCATTTTTTATTTTAGTTTTTTCTTCTAATCAGATGAGTGAACCTTCTAAAAGATTAATGGTGCTATAATACATAGTTTACTTATAAGATGGCTAATCAAGATAGGCACAATTGTTTTTTTAAGAACTTTATGTGTGCTATGCTAGGCTATGAATTATTGTCTAAGTAATAATTGAAGACATGTTAAGAGCACCGTAATATAAAAACCAACAAAAGCTTTTTACTATTTTAAAAAGTTTTTCGAAAAGGTTTTTATGCATTACATCAAAAGCTTTTTACAAAGACTTGATAGTGTTTGGTAAAAGCTTTCTCTCTTGATGCATAGGCTTTAAATACATTAAATGCAAGCTCTAAATGCATACAAAATATACTCAAGAGGATAGGTTAACGTACGTATTATGAAGAAACATTAAAAATTGTGACGATGATAACAGAGTTTTATTGTGACAAGTTTAATGCCAAATTCGATGTTTTTGAAGTAGAAGATATTTTAAGGCGTCGATATTTTATTCTACTTGCTTGTTCTTTTTTTTTTTTTTTTTTTTTTTTTTTTTTTTTTTTTTTAAATAAAAAAGTCAAAACGTTTCTAATATTTTTTTTAATATGTAATTTAATCAGATAATTTGAAGGCCGGCATGAGTATTGACCAAAAAGTAATCACAAGACTACGCATTCACTCGTGTCCTTCATTTCAAGAAGATCAAGTGTGTTTCTTTTGTTATCTAAGTTTTTGTATCATTTTCATAATTATCATTATTGGTTTTGTTGCTAAATATTGATGTTTTTATTCAAATTGTAGGTAGTTCCGCAGATGAAACGGCTAAAGAACGACACCAATGATGAAGACAGGACATGTTCGTCGTGAATACGTTACCGATATGTCTTCGGCATCAGCATCATCTCGAAAAAAACATGCATCATTCATAAGTTCATATTGGAATAGTCTTATGATTATAAGGTTTTGTTTGATGTTTAGGCTTAATTTAGTCTTTAATTCATTCTCATGAAAATAACCTAAATTAGTTAGATATTTCTACTTCAACATAACCAATTGATTGCTTAGTTTGTATTCTTATTACGAATATCTAATCCATGTCCTCTTCAAGTTCTGATGAATTTTTGTTGGCTCTTTAAGTACTTAATTTTATGAAACGTATCGTCTTATTTTAAATGTCCATCTTAGTATTTTAGTTTATCTAGATATAATGCCCGCGCACGCGCGAGGTTTTTTCTAATCATTTAAATAAATTATTATTTCTAATTTCGGGTTTTAATTATTATAACAGGACCTTCAAAACCATTGTACTTTGATTGAGGTATTGAATTAGGGTTATTTACGAATGTAGTGGGTTTTAATATTAATTAGATTTTGAGGAAATGTTCTTGCGTCAATGATTGTGCGTGAATGAATGATAAGATATCGAGTTTGATTGATGGAGGAGGAATTTAGGAATGTTGGGACTTCAAATATTTAGTGGGAATGATACTGAATTTTAAGTTTCAGCCCAAATCTTTGAAAAACTTGCTCCACCGTTTTCAAGTTTTAATTTTTTATATTTTGACACATATATTTTTGTAAGTTTTTATTGAATGATTACAAATCACATTCTTTTTTTTGTAGAATAAGGATAAATTTAGAAGTATTTAGGCTTTTCTTATTTAATATTTAAGAAAATAATAATAATAATAATTTGATTATTACTTAATAAGGTATGATTTGATTTTTTTGAAATGTAAAAGTCCCCACTAGGGGTTTTGTTTTATTATATAAAAGTCCATCTTAGTATTTTAGTTTATTTAAAAAAAACTGCTTGCAACAAATAAAAGTTATAATTTACCGTTTTATCTATTTTATCATTCAAATACTTTCCATATCACACAATCTGCATTTAATTGATATATTTAATACATGAGTAAAATTGCAATTTGTTAACTTAAATCTACATTTATTATGCATATCTTAAATTAAAGAAAATGTGTTTGTGAACAGTAAATCGGGACAGAGGGAGTAGAAAAAGTTAAGAACGAAAGTGCAGTGACAAAATATAAATGTTCCAAGTTGGCAACCAGCCAAAAAGTAAAATTTGCGTTTGCAATGCAATACAGTATGACAGTGAAAATAGTTATTGACAAACTAATTCTTTTTTAACTACTGATATATTATATATAACGAGCATGGAAGCTCCACGTTGCAGCGGGTTGTTTGTTCAGATAGTTGTTTTTTGTTGTACGATGTGTGTTTTACGTTTTGTAGGTTCACAATTATTTCGTGATTTTTTTTTTTTTTTTTTTTTTTTTTTTTTTTTTTTTTTTTTTTTTGGTTATTTCATAGTCACCAAAAATTGACCCATTAAATCATTCAATTCCTTCTAAGTCTTTAAGCAAATGGTGCACCAACCAGCACAACATAGAAAGCACGAAACGTAGTGTATTTGTCAAAAATATTGATTTTTGAAAATATTGAAAATTTATACTCGTTTTTATTGTAAAAATTATTTCGTGAACAATGGCGCAAGTTTCGTATTTTTTCGAGTCCGTTTGGTATGTCGAATGAGCCCTGAACCGTTTTCGTGAAAAGTATTGTCAAGATGGCAAGAATACCCCCTCCGCCCTTAAGTTTCATTTCCCACCCCCACATCTTGTATTTTCATTTCTAATCCTGAACCTTTAATATTTAAACCCTTTATTTTTATTTTTTATTCATTTTTAACACTAATAAAAACACACACATATAATCTCTCTCTCTCTCCCCTTTCTCTCTCTACACCGCCGGCCACCCAATAACTTCCGGCGACCACCGTGCCGGAAATTTTTCCGACAACCTTTTTTCTTTGCCGAATCGATAGATCGGCTTATTTATTCCATTTCTGGAGATTTTGAGCCTTCGGTTCCCACCACAACACCACCCACGCGCCACTACCTTTCCTGCCTTCTTCACGGAGCCACCACCGTACACCCCGCCACCTTCTTTTTTCGGTAAAAACCCCTCACGCGCTTTATTTTTTTCATTTTTAATAATATTTTTCAAACCCTAATTTCTATTTTCTTTTAAATCCGATTAATAAAATGTTTTATTAATAAAATGTGGAAAACCCTCCCCCTCCCTCTTCTCGTTGACCCAGTTGACTCTGTTGTGTTGTTGTTATTTAAATGTTGTTTATATTTGAGGTCCACTCACGACGAGGCGAGGTGATGTTTCGGTTGAATTAACCCGTTTCTTTCTATTTTCCTTATTTTTACTAACTATTTTATCTTATTTTGTAGCATTTGGTATTGTTTGGACTCGTTTTGGGTTGGTTGTTCTCGGCAGCCGCGTAACGCGAGCCCAAGACGTGGGTAGGATTAGGATGTGGATTTGTTGGTGTTGTGATGTTTGGATATGTTTATGTTGTATTCGGATTTGGTTTGTAGTTTGGATTTAGCGTTGGTCTCGGGTTCGTTTGAGGTTTCGGCCGACGTACGGCTGAGCCAAGCCGTAACTCATGGTGAGTCAATGCGAGGCGGGGTGTAATTGTTTAGGGTTAGAATATGGTGATGTTGTGTTTAAATTTGATGCTTGTCTTTCATTCTGGATTTGCTTTGGGATTATTTGTATCAGGATTAATAGGGTTAGGATTAATATATGTGTTGTGGAAGCACCTTTGATTAGATTAGCAGGTTTGATGAAGTTTCTGGATATTTGTAAGAGGTAAATTCTGCTTAATGGGCTTTTCGCTTACTCAATTGGGCCTGCAGTTCATGGACTAACTGGAATCATGGTGTAACACCCCCACCCGACAAGGGCAAAGGTGTCACAACAACGGTGACATATCAGAACAAACAAAAGCATTTGACATTAATAATACAATAAAATTCAATGGTTATAAAGGAAATATGAAACTACAAGGTTACAATACAAAGTCTCTAAGTCTAAATAAAGGATCTTCTAGTCATCTTCAATAGCTATTAAGGTCTTCTAATCCAATGGTGCTTTCCACTCATACCCAGCCTCCAACTAAAACCTGCCACGGGAAAAAGAAACGCGGCTGAGCTACGAGAGCTCAGTGAACAGATATAACGATAACAAAGCAGAAATATAGGATAATGAAGTAAGTGAAACATTTCAAGATGTAACAGGAGTAGGAAAGAAAATAGGACAAGGTTATCAAGAAAATGGTTACAACAGGTAGGTGTAAAGTAAACCGTAACCCACCACCAGCCCAAGTCGAATCAAGTCAAGTCCAGTATCAAGTCATAGGGTAACATAACCAGTAATCCACCACAACCCAAGTCAAATCAAGTCAGGTCAAATGTCAGGTCAAGTGTCAGGTCATAAGGTTACAAGGATTCAGGGAAACAGAAATCCTCTACGAGCCCAGAAACAGTACATATCAAATCAAATCACATATCAGGGTGTATGGAGGGGTGACCTCAGCATACCAGGTACAGGGTGAGGGGATACCTCCAGGGGTTGGAGTAGCTAGCTCCCAGGATTGTGAAAGACGTGTATCGCACACACTCGTCAGTCACCAAATAATACAAGTAATACAAATCAATCAGGTCAGGTCTAGGATGCATCCATACGCCCCCGCAGGCCACAGGGTCTTCCTCTACGTAACAAATCAAATCAGGTCAGGGACGGGACAGGACATCACTCCCCTGCCCTAGAGTCATGCCACCGGTGCATCAATGACATGGACATGAAACCCTCATGCCTAGTGGATGGCTCGTAGTCTCAAACTGTGGGTCAAGGTCAAGTATCAAGTCTCAGGTGTCAAGTCTCAGGTATCAAGTATCAGGTGTCAAGTATCAGGTACTCAGAATCAAGTATCAAGTTGCTCAGGTCAAGTTTCATATCAGGGATTCAGGACAGGAGATCAATACAGGGATTCACTATCAGGAGGTCAATGTCAGAAAGGTCAAAATACCAGAAGGTCAATACCAGAAGGTTCATATCCATTTGCTAAAAGTAATCATTTTAAATGGTCTTTATAAAAGTGTCCTTTAAAACAGTTTTCATAATAAAAGTCTTTTAAAAGAATTTCTCAAAACCTCTTCATATGTAATTTAGAAAAGTAGTTATAAAATCCTATGGACCTTTAAGTATCCCAGGTCCTAAATATTCAGGTTACCAGGTGATGAACAGGTCATGTCAAGTATCAAGGAAACGTAACAGGGTTCGAGGCAAGGTTTCAAGTAAAGGTTCAAGTCAAGGGAATCTTATCAAGGGTTCACAATACACGGAAACAAAAGCAAGGTTCACAGAACAAGGGAACATAGCAGTGGCTTAGGGAATCCTAAACGAAATCAAAATCAGGAATCAAGAGAAACGAAGGCTCCTTACAAGAAGAGCAGAATATCTGTACCTTATTTGATAGCAAAACAAACCAAAGACAGATCACAGGACACCGGATTACTCCCGCCTCAGCGAATCTACATGAATTATAAGTGTACTTATAAGTTTCATAGCTTTATGATTTCATAGTTTCATAGTTTCTAAATCATGAGGTTTCATTTTAGTTTCTCTCCATCTTAGGTAACTTTACATATTCAGTAACTTTAGTTATTATCATTCCCGTTTATCAACTTAAAGTATTAAAGATGACCACGTTAGTAGGTTAAGGTTCATAATGCCCTTTACATAAGTTCAAGGTTCATAATGTAGTTTTTATAATTTTAGGGTTCATTGTGCAATTATCACAAGTTTAGGGTTCATAATGTCATTAAGATAAGATTAGGGTAAATAATGTAAATATTATAAAGTTACAGGTTCACACAAGTTGAGTCCTTTAGTTTTAGCAAATAACAATTTAAACCCTTTAGTTTATAAAATAAACACAAAACACCTTTTAAATTTCCTTTTTAACCTTTTATAATTTCTCACAGTTTTATATACGAAATTGTTAGGTATTCTATAAATTGTAAACCATATAAGAACTCAGTAATAAAATTCCCAAAAATTCTCAGAGATGCTCAAATGTCTTAAGTATTTTATCTAATTTTTCCAGATTTTATTAAGTAGCATAGCTATGGATTAAAATTCACTTAAACCAACTCGTCCAGATTTCTGATTAATTTTACTATACGAAATGTTATTAATTAAAAACCTTTTAAGAAAAATTCACAAAAATCTACAAAAATTCTAGGAAGTAATATACATCCTGAATATTTCACAGATCAAAGGAAACCTCCTAATTCAACATGGTTTGGAAATTAAAATTCAAAAACCCAGACTGATTTTCCAGACTCACAAATCCGATCAGACACATAATTTTCCAAAAATCAAAAGGTAACCTTCCAGGCCTCCAAAAATTACAAACTAAATTTTCCCAGGTAGCCATTTCATTGAACTTAGTTTTAGACTCTTAAAACACCAAAATATACGTTCACATCAATTAGTTACAGCCGGTTAAAGTCGGACAAAATTCCAGGTCAGTAGCAGTTATTCACAGAATCATGTATTCTCTTAGGTTTTCGTTATTCCAATCATTAGTTCTAGACATATAACGATTATATATGAGTTCATATCATATTTAGGTCAATTAATAACAGGTCATACATATTCAAAACAATTTAAAACCATCACACACACCTGTGTCGATTTACATATATTAGATTTAGGGTTTTATGATTATGATTTCATGTATCATTTTATGTGACCATATATTGATTAGAACATGGCAAGAACATGAACAAGGATTTAACAAGGCAAGTGATACAATACCCTCGAAGATCACACGAAGAACAAGGATACCACAAGATCAAGAATACCACACGAAATCAATCCTTCCTCTCCTTCTTCTTTAGTTCGAACAGCAGCAAGATCAAGAAAGAAAAAAAAAAAAAAAAAAAACAATTGGTCGATTTAGGGTTTAAGAACAATTCGAATGGATCAATGGGGACAAGAACAAGATCTGATACACAAGAACAAGAACAATCCTTCCTTTGGCTGCAGCAGAAAGTCGACAAGGAGCAGCAGAAAAAAAAGGCCGACACTTTTTTTTTGGAGGGTTAGGGTTTCTTATTTTTGTTGTGATGTTTGGTCCTATAAGAAAAATAAATACCGGTTTGTTTTGATGGGCCAAGATAAGGAGTATATGGGTTTATTTTGGATCTTCATAATGGGCTTAACAAACTTTAGTTAACTCTTTTGTTCTAATTCTCTTGGGCCAAAAATTAGGAATATCATAGGTGCATAAGTTCACAAAATTTCACCTAGCATATTAGGTGAAGGATTAATATTTTGTGTATAACATAAGTCTTAAATATTCGTATCACGTTCATATATTCAATTATTGGCGTGTTAGATACTTAGGTTAAGTTCACACGAGATTACTTATATAATTTCATAAATTCTTAAAAGTTCAAATTCGGAGGGTATTTTAGTCTTTTCGGATCATATAAATTTTGGGGTTTTACATATGGCCCAACTGCTACTGTGCTGCACTGTAGCACCATTATGACGTTTTAATATATTAGATAATATAATGCAGCGTCAACAAATGACGCTAGTAACGTCGTTTTGGTTTTGGGTTGCCTGCTTTACGGCCCGTTTGCTTAGCCCACTCCATTTTTCTTCTTAGCTTCTTTTGTTCATACACGTACCACATACATGTCTTCTCCCTGTGGTTTTACCGGTAGTTGTGCGAACCTTCTCCGTGTGATTTTATCGGTACCTGTGCAAACCCTAAAGATTGTTGTCTCGGCGAATCCAGAGGACAGTAGGTTTGTGTATCTTTTGCTTATGGTTTATGTGTGGATGGTGCATATGGTTTTTCCTTTTTTTTTTTTTTTTTTTTTTTTTTTTTTTTTTTTTTTTTTTTTTTGTTGTTGTTGTTGTTGTTGTTGTTGTTGTTATTTTATGCATGTGTCTGATTTGTGTCTTTAAGAATGAGAAGTAAGAGTAAAGCTGTCCGTAGAAATAGTTGTAACCAACCGTTAGAGGGAGACGGGTCTGTTAGGGGTGATACTGGTGAAGGGTTGGATCCTGGTGGTCTTATAGATGTGGCTACTGATTTAGATACTAATAGCGGTAGTAGCTTTCTGATGATTGATAAGCCGGCTTCGGTTTCGGAAAATATAATGGGCTCTGCTTGTGACGTTGCTGAATTCATGGATGTTGACAATTCCTTATGTTGTACCAAACCTTTGCGTGACGGTTCTGTTACCAGGAAAACTGTTCCTTCTATGTCTACGAGATCTTCGAATGGTATATCGATTAATGAGCCTCCGCAGGGTTGTCAACGCATGTTCCCGGATCCCACTAATGTCACTGAAAAAGGGAAACAGAAGGTGGATGATGTGTCGCTGTCGACAATAACTGGTAGGGTATATTTTCTGATTGTGGTTTGTTCATATCTGTATTTTATTCATGTGTATAGTCTTTCTCACGCGTTTTCCATTTGCAGGTTCGTGTCGTATGGATACATATATTCCATCGCGTTTGGGAGCTGGCCAATCTTCTGGTAATGTTCTGTATGTTTTGTTTTTCATTTTTCTCCTTCTTTGTTTGTTAATGTTTTCTGTGGTTTTTATAATAATTGGTTACGTTACGTTGTTGTGACAGCCGAGATTGGACTAGGAAGTAGTAATGGTTTCGTTGCGAATACCATCGATGGTCAGTTATAATCTTTCATTCATAGTGTTGGTTTAGATGTATCATCTGTTTGTATGCCTCACCTTTTGTTTCTTTCATTTTCAGTTACTACAGGTGCCTGTGATACTTGCTATAGATCTCAATCTTTGCCTGTGCATTTACCGAGTACGTATGAATGTTAGCACAATGCCCTTTTTAATTAGCTACATACAACGGTTTTGTTTTCTCAGCTAATAGATGTGTCTACTCATTTAGATGCTAATACCGGTAGTGCCTTTCTCATGATTGATACGCCGACTTCGGTTTGGGAAAGTATAATGATCCCTGCGTGTGACGTTGCTGAATTCATGGATGTTGACGCTTCCTTATGTTATGCCGAAGGCTTGCGTGGCGGTTCTGTTACCAGGAACGGTGTTCCTGCTATGCCTTTCAAATGGTATTTCGATCAATGAGCCTCTGTAGGGTTGTCAACGTAGTTTATTGATGTCTATAGTCTTTCTGACACATTTTCCAATAGCAGGTTCGTGTCGTATGGATACATATGTTGCAACGCATTCGGGAACTGGCCAATCTTCCGGTAATGTTGCGTATGTTTTATTTTTCATTTTTCTTCTTATTTGTTTGTTAATGTTTTCGTTGATCTTTATAATAATTGGTTACATCACGTTGTTGTGACAGCCGAGATTGGAGTGGGAAGTAGTGATGCTTTCGGTGCGAATACCATCGATGGTCAATCGTAATTTTTCGTTCATAGTGTTGGTTTACATGTATCATTTCTTCATACGTTTCACGTTTTGTTTCTTTGATTTTCAGCTACTACCTCCGCCTGTGATACTTGCTATACATCTCAATCTTTACGTGCGCGTTTATCGAGTACTTATGAATGTGAGCACAGTCTCCTTTCTTAGCTTGTACATACAGCAGTTCTGTTTTCTCAAATGTGTTTATTTTTTTGGCGTTGTTTTCACAGTTGAATTTCAGCCTCCTGCTACTGCACCTTCTAACTATAATGCGCACCCTCAACATGCGTCCTCCACTGGCGGTCCCAATCGTCAAACGTTTGCCAATCCTATATCCAGTGCTAGGCGGGCGACACCTCGAAGAAGACAAAGGCGTGCGGCTGGAATGACACCTACTACAATCTACGGACACACATGTACTATTGATTATGTCTTCTTTCTATGTAGGTCTTTCTTTCTACTTTTGTTTTGCGCTGTGGTTTCCTTTTAACTTTTTTTTTTTTGGTCTTTCGCAGGGCCACTGGATGCATATGTGTCTTTAGGGCCATGTAACAGGATCTGTCGCCATTGCAAGGCGTTGTTTTGGTTTGAAGAAAGGGTTAAACACGGAAGCCGTTCGATTCCCAGGTATCATAGATGTTGTATGGGTGGTCAGGTGGTTTTGCGGCGACAATCCGAATATCCTCTGTATATCAAACAGTTATTCACGGACCGCCACTTCATGGAGAATGTCAGAGCTTATAACTCAATATTTGCTATGACTTCCTTAGGAGCTCAGATTGATGAATCAGTTAACAGAGGCCGTGGCCCGTACATCTTCAAAATATCAGGAAAAATTTATCATTGGATAGGTGGCCTTTGCCCTTCTGAGGACACTGATCCGCGCTTCTTACAGTTGTATATCTTTGATACACAGAATGAAGTACGGAATCGGCTAAGCCATTTTAACGATGGTAGTCAAACTTTAAGGGCGGAAATTGCTGACGGTTTAATTCATGTTCTGGATGAGCATAATCAGTTAGTTCGTATATTTAGGACAGCAAGAGACTTGCTAACAGTTGAGGACATTCTTGAGTTCAAGATACGATTATTTGCAGTCAAGGGTTCGCGCCAATATGAGTTGCCTTCTGGGGATTCCATTGGGGCTATTGTTTACGAAGGAGGTCCCGATACAGGAACTGAATACAATATCATTATTCAGAAACGCACCGGCGAGCCACAGAGAGTCAGTAAATTACACCCTTGCTATATGTCGTTTCAATTTCCGTTACTGTTTATTTTTGGAGAAGACGGGTTTCACGTTGGTTTGCGCCTATGGAACACGAGTACTCAAACGTTGGAAGAAAGCAAAAATATGTCAATGAAAATGTACTACGCATATCAGTTACATGATCGGTTTCAGGAATATAATCTACTAACAAGATCCGGCAAGCTGTTTCAACAATATGTTGTTACAGCTTATTGTAGTGTTGAACAATATCGATTGGATTTCATTCGGGAACACCAGAGTGATATCAGAAACGATTATCTTTCTGGGGTATACGACGCGATTGCGCGGGGTGATCGTAATGGTTCTGATGTAGGAATGCGAACAATTCTTTCTGCATCATTCGTTGGTGGGCCACGCTATATGTACAGCCATTATCTTGATGCACTTGCAATTTGTCGAGTTCATGGAAAACCTTCTTTCTTCATCACGTTTACGTGCAATGTTAGATGGCCAGAGATTGTAGAATATATGGAGCAGTTTTCGGACGTCACTGTTGCTGATAGGCCAGATGTTGTTGACCGCGTTTTTGAACAGAAAATCCATCTTCCGATTACATATCTCCGTGACGGGAGGCCTTTTGGATCAGTTGCAGCCAGTAAGTTTCGATTTCTATTAGCATATACCTGTACATAAACCTTTGCCGTTATACCTGACTTTTTTTTTCACTTAATTTCCCAGTTTTGTACATGATCGAATTTCAAAAACGTGGGTTACCGCATTGTCATTTGTTGCTGTGGATACAAGAATCTTCGAGGGTGCGTACAAATGCGGATATCGATCGATATATATCTGCTGAGCTACCTGCTAGGGACATTGATCCGGAAGGTTATCGGATTGTTAGCGAGCTTATGATGCACGGGCCGTGTGGTGTGGCTAATAGATCGGCACCATGTACGAAGGGAACTGATACATGCACAAAAGGGTTTCCTAAACCATATGCCAATGCCACATCCATTGAAAAAAACGGGTACGTGCATTACCGTAGGCGTCCTTGGGGCGATGTGACTACCAACCAAAATTTTGAGCTAGATAATGGATATGTTGTACCATATAACATGCTGCTTCTCAGAAGGTTTTATGCACATATCAATGTGGAATATTGTGAATGGACAATGCTGATGAAGTATTTATTCAAGTATATTTCAAAGGGTAGGGATCGGATAGTCACACAGATAACAAGATCTGTTGGAGATACGCCTTCTACTAGCCAAGTGCCTGCAATCAGAATTGACGAAATAAAGAATTGTCTAGATGCAAGATACATAGGGCCACACGAAGCCTGTTGGCGGTTGCTGGGATTCAATATTCACCACAGGGATCCGGCTGTCCAGATACTAGCTGTTCATCTTAAGAACATGCAGCGTGTAACTTTCAGAACAAACGAAAGTTTAGAATCTGTTGTCGAAAATCCGAGTAACAAGAAAACCACCCTTACGCAATGGTTAGATTTTAATGCTCGGTCAACACTCGGTCACCACCGAACCTACCTAGACTTTCCTTCCGAATTCCTTTGGAATGGTACTCAGAAGTTTTGGTCGCCTAGACAAAACCTTAACAAGCCATCGATTGGTAGGTTAGCGTATATACATCCCAGCGCTGGCGATTTGTTTTTCCAAAGGCTTTTGTTGTGCCATCAGAAGGGATGTGCATCGTTTCCGGCTATACGTACAGTTGAAGGTCGAGTTTATCCAACTAACAGAGCAGCATGTGAAGCGATGGGTTTATTAACAGGTGACGGAGAATGGTCACTTGCTCTTTTAGATGCAACTTTAACGGTTATAGCATCAGAAATACGACAACTGTTCTGTCAACTTCTCATCTTTTGTGATGTTGCTAATCCAATATCTCTTTGGAATAGACACTGGAGACTCGTGAGTGATGATATACCCAGAATGTTGTCGCAACTGCTGCACATGCCTGAAGTTAACTTGACTGACGAAGAACTGCAAGGTGGGATTCTGTACGAGTTAGAAGTTATTCTTAGGTTCCATGGAAAATCGGTTACAGACTTTGGTATGCATCTCCCTGTGCAGCGCCTGCTTGAGATTCTACGAAATAGAACAGTCATGGAAGAACGAAGCTATGATACAGAAGCTATGGCCACTGAAAGGGATCGACTGGTGCCAAATCTCAATACTCAACAATGACAACTGTTTGATACCATTGTCGGAGGGGTTAGAAATAACATACATGAACTAATTTTCGTATATGGATACGGCGGGACTGGAAAGACTTTTGTGTGGAGAAGTATAATTTACGCACTCCAGGCGCAGCGGAAGATAGTTCTTGCGGTAGCTTCTTCTGGAATCGCTTCGCTCCTATTGCCATCAGGCCGTACTGCTCATTCAAGATTCAACTTACCACTAGATGTGACAAATGAGTCTATGTGCACTGTAAGAAAAACATACTCAGCTGGCTGATCTACTGATACAGGCAAACCTGATAATTTGGGACGAGGCGCCCATGAACGACCGTAAATGTTTTGAGGCTCTCGACCGGACCTTTCGAGATCTATTAGATAGGCCAACGGCTGTCTTTGGCAACAAGTCAGTGATCCTGGGAGGTGAATTCAGACAAACTTTACCGGTGAAGAAAAAAGGTACAAAACAACAAATCATTTCTTCGTGTATCACTGAATCCTATCTCTGGAAACACTTCAAAGTTCATTTGTTGACAGAAAATATGCGACTAACGAGGATTCAGGCATCTCCCCAACAGCTGCATGATACCGCATCATTTTCCAGATGGTTGGTAGACGTAGGTAATGGTGTTATTGGTGAACCAGATGAAACAGATCCTGAAGATAGTTCGTGGATACATATACCTGAAATGTACCGTATTCCAGATAGTGATGACGCGAGGATGCAACTTATACGGTTTATATATCCCCACACGATACTTCAATCACCAACTGCCGAGGCCTTGCAAGAAAGAGCCATTATTTGTCCCAAAAATGAAACCGCCGATGCCATTAATTCAGATGTCCTGCAAATGTTGTCTGCCACCAGCCATGTATATGCAAGTAACGACGAAGCTATACCGCGCGGAAATGACGGAGGAGCCATAGAATTACTATATCCACCAGAGTACCTAAACACGCTTTCATTCATTGGAATTCCACCACATAACCTTGAATTGAAAAAAGGCGCACCTGTTATGTTGCTCAGAAACTTGAATTTGGCTGGGGGCTTTGTAATGGCACGCGCATGATCGTAACACAGATGCTTGCTAAGGTGATCGAAGTGAGAATTGTTATTGGTACTCGCATGTTGCAAAAAGTATTTCTTCCTCGGATCATGTTGTTTAACAGAGACGAGCACCTGCCATTTATATTTAAAAGGAAGCAATTCTCGATCAAAGTATGTTACGCGATGACCATCAACAAGAGCCAGGGCCAGTCACTTAATAAGATAGGTGTCTACTTACCGGAACCTATATTTGGTCACGGATAGTTATACGTAGCACTTTCAAGAGCCACGTCTCCTGAGGGGTTGAAAATCCTCATCAAAGATCAACCTAACAGACCGTCAAATACAACGAAAAATATCGTCTACAGGGACTTTTTAGAAAACATTGTTAGAAACCAGGTCTTCTTCATAACAAATACATCATCCATGTTCTTTGTTGTTTTCATGTCCGTGTTTACTCATACGAGCCGACTACAGACAGAGAATAAACATCTATTACCATTTACCTTATATGCGGTTTTAATACCCATAATATGTTTTTTTAACCCTTGCGAATTGTATCTTTGTTAGTTATATTTTTACAGATTTTGTCGCCTATCGCTAAAGCCCAGGTCAGTGAACCCATATAGGGTCTAATATGTTCTTTTAATCCTTGCGGATTGTGTCTTTCTTAGTTATATTTTTACAGATTTTGTCGCCTATCGCTAAAGGCCAGGTCAGTGAACCCATATAGGGTCACACGCATTCTAATAGCATGCCTATACTGACGAGAAATTGTCCACAGATTTTGCTACATTCAATTTGACAGTTACATGTGCAGCCCTATAGAGAAGAAAATAGACCTAGCCTTTTATTATGTTCTAAGAATGGATACCTTCAGAGACTTCTTTGGCGTGTACTTTCGAAAGCCTAGGAAGACAACTGGCGAGTGCTTCACAGACTATATCCATTTACAGAGACCACAACCATGTATCTGTTTCCATGTAGAGCCAATATATTTTTCGAACTAAGGTAAACTTATAGTAGGCTGACCCCCGCTAACACCAACTATGATGTGGTGGTTACTTGGATACGGTTTATTGCCTATGCATTTTTCTTAATGACTACCTTTTGTTGCTTATTCCGGGCATTTATATATGATCTCATTTACGATTGCGTTGTTATGGTACAGGAAAATGTCGCATGATACTGCGTTAGCGGCCATAGCAAAGTCTGCAGGAAAAAGACCAGCTACAGAACTTGAGATCGTTGGAGTTGCTAATCTGAAACCATCAGACATAGGAAAAGGCATACGCGTGCGAGTGTATCATAAATGGATACTCACATCCACCATGGGAACAAAGCAACCGACTCTCAGTGTCATATTACTTGACCAACAGGTGATGTTAGCCTGCATAACCCCTTCTAATGTACATGCTGCTTCTTAGAAGGTTTTATGCACACATCAATGTGGAGTATTGTGAATGGACAATGATGATTAAGTATTTATTCAAGTATATTTCAAAAGGTACGGATCGGATAGTTACACAGATAACAAGATCTGTTGGAGACACACCTTCGGCAAGCCAAATGCCTGCAATCAGAATTGACGAAATAAAGAATTATCTAGATGCAAGATACTTAGGGCCGCGCGAAGCCTGTTGGCGGTTGCTAGGATTCGATATTCACTACAGGGATCCGGCTGTCCAGATACTAGCTGTTCATCTTGAAAACATGCAACGTGTGACTTTCAGAACACACGAAAATTTATAATCTGTTGTCGAAAATCCAAGTAACAAGAAAACCACCCTTACGGAATGGTTAGATTTTAATGCTCGGTCTACACTTGGTCACAATCTAACATACCTAGACTTTCCTTCCGAATTTGTTTGGAATAGTCCTCAGAAGTTTTGGTCACCTAGATGAAACCTTAACAAGCCGGTGATTGGTAGGTTAGTGTATATACATCCCAGCGCTGGCGATTTGTTTTACCAAAGGCTTTTGCTGTGCCATCAGAAGGGATGTGCATCGTTTCCGGCTATACGTACAGCTGAAGTTCGAGTTTATCCAACTAACAGAGCAGCGTGTGAGGAAATGGGTTTATTGACAGGTGACGGAGAATGGTCACTTGCTCTTTTAGAGGTAGCTTTAACGGCTACAGCATCAAAAATACGGCAACTGTTCTGTCAAATTCTCATATTTTGTGATGTTGCTAATCCAATATCTCTTTGGAGTAGACATTGGAGGCTCATGAGTGACGATATACCCAGAATGTTGTCGCACCTGTTGCACATGCCTGAAGTTAACCTGACTGATGAAGAAATGTAAAGCGGGATTCTATATGAGTTATAAGGTATTCTTAGGTTTCATGGAAAATCGGTTACAAACTTTGGTATGCACCTCCCTATGCGGCGCCTACTCGAGATTCTATGGAATAGAACAGTCATGGAAGAACGAAGCTATGATACAGAAGCTATGGCCACTGAAAGGGATCGACTGGTGCCAAATCTCAATACTCAGTAACGACAACTGTTTGAAACCATTGTCGAAGGGGTAAGGAATAACAGACAGGAACTAATTTTCGTGTATGGATACGGTAGAACTGGAAAGACTTTTGTGTGGAGAAGTATAATTTACGCACTCCAGGCGCAGCGGAAGATAGTTCTTGCGGTAGCTTCTTCTGGAATTGCTTCGCTCCTGTTGCCATCAGGTCGTACTGCTCATTCAAGGTTTAAGTTACCACTAGATGTCACAAACGAGTCTATGTGCACCGTAAAAAAAACATACTCAGCTGGCTGATCTACTGATACAGGCAGACCTGATAATTTTGGATGAGTCGCCCATGAACGACCGTAAATGTTTTGAGGCTCTCGACCAGACCTTGCGAGATCTATTAGATAGACCAACGACTGTCTTTGGCAACAAGTCAGTAATCCTGGGGGGTGACTTCAGACAAACTTTACCAGTGAAGAAAAAAGGTACAAAACAACAAATCATTTCTTCGTGTATCACTGAATCCTATCTCTGGAAACACTTCAAAGTTTATTTGTTGACAGAAAATATGCGACTTACGAGGATCCAGGCGTCTCCCCAACAGTTACATGATACCGCATCATTTTCCAGATGGTTGGTAGACGTAGGGAACAGTGTTATTGGTGAACCAGATGAATCAGATCCTGAAGATACTTCATGGATACATATACCTAAAAGATACTGCATTCCAGATAGTGATGACGTGAGGATGCAACTTATACGGTTTATATATCCTGACACCAACTGCCGAGGCCTTGCAAGAAAGGGACATTGTTTGTCCGAAAAATGAAACCGTCGATGCCATTAATTCAGATGTCCTACAGAGTTGTCTGCCACCAGCCATGTATATGCAAGTAACGACGAAGCTATACCGGTACTCGCATGTTGCAGAAAGTATTGTTACCGGCACGCGCATGATCGTAACACAAATGCTTGCTAAGGTGATAGAAGTGAGAATTGTTACCGGTACTCGCATGTTGCAGAAAGTATTTCTTCCACGGATCATGTTATTTAACAAAGATGAGCACCTGCCGTTTGTATTTAAAAGGAAGCAATTCCCGATCAAAGTATGTTATGCGATGACCATCAGCAAGAGCCAAGGCCAATCACTGCACAAGATAGGCGTCTACTTACCAGATTCTATATTTGGTCATGGACAGTTATACGTAGCACTTTCAAGAGCCACATATCCTGAAGGGTTGAAGATCCTCATCAAAGATCAGCCTAACAGACCGTCAAGTACAATGAAAAATATCGTATACAGGGACTTTTTAGAAAACATTGTCAGAAACCAAGTCTTCTTCATAACAAATACATCACCCATGTTCTTTGCTGTTTTCATGTTCGTGTTTACTCATACGAGCCGATTACAGACACATAATAAACTTCTTTTACCATTTACCTTATATGCAGCTTTGATACACATAATATATTCTTTTAACCCCTGCAAATTGTATCTTTCTTAGTTATATTTTTACAGATTTTGTGGCCTATAGCTAAAGCCCAGGTCAGGAACCCATATAGGGTTTAATATCTTCTTTTAACCCTTGCGTATTGTGTCTTTCTTAGTTATATTTTTACAGATTTTGTCGCCTATTGCTAAAGCCCACGTCAGTGAACCCATATAGGGTCACACACATTCTACTGGCATGCCTATACTGATGAGATATTGTTCGCAGATTTTGCTACATTCGCTTTCACAGTTACATGTGCAGCCCTATAGAGAAGAAAATAGACCTACCCTTTTATTATGTTCTAAGAACCGATACCTTCAGAGACTTCTTTGGCGTATACTTTCGAAAGCCTAGGAAGACGACCGGCGAGTACTTGACAGACTATATCCATTTACAGAGACCACAACCATGTATCTGTTTCCATGTACTAGCAATATATTTTTCGAACTAAGGTAAAGTTATAGTAGACTGGCCCCCACTAACACCAACTATGATGTGGTGGTTACTTGGACACGGTTTATTGCCTATGCATTTTTCTTACTGACTACCTTTTGTTGCTTATTCCGGCCATTTATATATGATCTCATTCATGATTCCATTGCTATGCTACAGGAAAATGTCGCATGATACTACGCTAGCGGCCATAGCAAAGTCTGCAGGAAAAAGACCAGCTGCAGATCTTGAGATTGTTAGAGTTGCTAATCTGAAACCATCAGACATAGGAAAAGGCATACGTGTGCGAGTATATCGTAAATGGACACTCACATCCCTCAGAGGAGCAAAGCAACCGACTCTCAGTGTTATATTACTTGTCCAACAGGTGATGTTAGTCTGCACAACCCCTTCTAATACACATTAGATTAGCCAGCCTTGTTATCTATATTCCTCTGTCGTATTATAGGGAGGCGCGATACAGGCGAATGCGGAAGGCCGCGAACAGGCCAAGTTTGACAATATCCTAGAGATCAATGCTACATACACAATTACCGGATTCGGGCTGCTGGACAAAAAAAAGAGGATGCAGACGTTGCCTAATCACTTTACCTTTATGCTAGGAAGGCTCACAGATGTTCAGCGGTATACTGGAAACGGATTCCCACTACATCATTTCAACTTTGCATCATACAATGAGTTACCTCAGCGTGCAGACAACAACACTGCCATACTAACAGGTACATACTACTATTACTGTCAATCATGCATTAAAAAATGGTATAATTGCACATTCTGTGGCTACATATTACATAGGTTGCGTCCTTTATGTTGGTGACGTGCGTGAACCCAGGGCGCCAGTCAAAAGCAAGTTGTCTGGAGGAATATCATACTCCGTAACCTAGAGTAAGTCGTACGAACTCCTTTTGAATAACAATCATTCTAAATGACAATTCACTAGCGTGTTTATCCACACGCAGAGGAGACACTGTCAGATTCACCCTTTGGAATGAAAAAGCCAGAGACTTCGATACTAATGCCTATGAAAAGGAACCGAAACCAACAGTGATGGCAGTCAGTTCATGCTGGGTAAAAACATGAGGTAACACCGTTGCCACACACCAACATCTAAAACAAATTAACAAGATACTTTCTAACAAACGCGTGGACAAATGCAGGGTTCCAGCTTTCCAGCACGCCCGCAACTTACTACTATCTCAATCCTCCTATTCCTGAAACTGATTATATACTAAGCATGTATGTTGGTCCCGACTTCTTTTAATGCTATTTTTCAGTCCAATAGTCGTTTCATACCACGAACCACTGTTCATATAGACACCTGCCTAACCTGAAATATCCTTATAGGTACGATCAATTGGTCCCACCACCGGTGATACAAAATGTGCGAACTTACCGATATGATAACATCGAGGATGAAAAGACAAGAAACAGAGTCACAATAGATCAACTTTTACGAGAGGATCCTAGGAACCAAACAGTAAGTACTTCTGTCAAATTTAAAACTGCAACAATGTTTATATATTAGTTGTTACAAATCTATCTGTGGCATTATTTTGCTCATAGTAGTCGCATGTCCTGCTTTTTCGTCGCAAACTACAGTAGTTTAGTTACATTGGTATTGGAACTAAAAAATGGCTCGATGCTTACATCCATAAGTAATTTCTATTAATATATACTTTAAACTTTACATATTAAACGTACTTCTGAAACATATGCCCATTTAGTAACCTGTAAACGACGTGGTACTCCCTTTTAAGGCAGGCTATGGTGTCTAATATTCTATTACATATGTGCTTCTTTGCGCTCCAATCCTTTGTGCCTGGCATGTATGTTTTTTATCAATACAAAGTTTCTTATCTAAAACTACCTTTTGCAGAACGTTAGATTTGCAATCATTGCAACAGCTGTAGAAGTTGTCGTTGGGAAACCATGGTTCTTTCGCAGATGCCATGATTGTAGGCGCAAAATCTTTGCACATTGTCAGTTACCAGATCCAAAAGAGCCAAACGATTACAGGTACAGATAACAAAAAACAATCTATAATTTTCTAAAAAAACTCTCTTATACTGTCTGACCAACTTACCTGTGTTTATCACCTATGCAGCTACTGCTTTAGGTTATTGATTTCTGACAACAGTGGAATGTTAACGTTAACATGCTTTAGCAACGAAACACATTCAATAGTAACAGAATGCAACAAAGTTGTGTCAGAAGAAGGTTACACAGACCTGTATACATTCCCGCCACATCTAACAGCCCTGGAAGGAATCGTACATTTGTTTCAGTTGCACTTCTCAACAGACTCTACGAAAGAAAACCAGGTCTATGTGCTTGATACAGTGATGGACACCGGCCCACAGTTACTGCTGCCACCTCCAACAATCCAGCAAACGACTAATGAAAAGATCTTGCTAACAGGTCCTGAACACGACTCAGCAGTTGAAGAAGGTTGTAATTTCACTAGCTGCTCTCTCTTTCGTGTGCTCGCTCACTTTTTCACCCGTCATAATTGACTAAATTCTGTCAAGTAGTAACTACGAACTTCTGGTTACCCCTGCTTCGACTGAAATTTCGCAAGCATCTACTCCTGTTACTGTAGAAACTGCCACCCATTTGCAGGACCAAACAACAAAGACCACAGTACCAAGAACTTCTGCTTGAAGACGGTTGTTGCCAGACGATACACAGCAGGATACAAGCAGCACAACTAAGAAAATAAAACCACCCGTCCGAAAATAACTGTTGTACGACATCATGTATAAACTAGAAGTAATACAACTCAGTAATGTGCTAACTTTTTAATGGTTTAGAACGATAAAACATTTTGCTTATGTAAATATGTACCAGTTGTGAATACAACGAAGCAATCGCTGCCCCGCCGCAACACGACGGTTCGCAGCCGACCTCGTTTAAAATAAATTAGCAAGATTCAAAGAGATACAAACACCGAAAAATCATCTGAAAGGCCTTTCACATAAAGAATACCTAGCAAACACCACCAAGTAACACTAAAACTGTGTTCTTAAGAAAAAAATAAGGAGAAAGTGAAAGTAAACTAAAGTAAGGGAGTAAATTAAATGGAGAGAAGTAAAGTTTGTCTTTCACCCCAAAAGTGTGGTGAAAGTTTTAAGTGCAAAATCATCTAACTTTCACTCATTTACTTTCTAAGAAAACCTTGAGAACACAACAAAAATCACATTCATTTTCTTTCCCTCCTTTTATTCAACTTGAGAACACAGTAACACTAAAAGTAAAACTACTAAATAAAAAACAACACCTAAAGAACTAAACTCCTAATAAGCTCAACACAAAACACCAACAAATGTAAGACTAAACCTAAACCAATAACACCACACCAACTAGCCATAACTCCACAAACTAATAAATTAGAATGCCAACTGTCCGAGAAATTTGAGTGCTTTTGCCGATCTTAATCTTGGATAAACCTTTTTCATTATATTTCATAAATGACAGAAAGTGACACTAGTGATTTGTTAACCAACTTAAAAAGGGGATAGGTTATCCCCAAAAAATACCAACCGCACACCCTCTAATTTTTGCATTTTTTTATAATTTTGTTTATATAAAAAAACTATAAACCTGAAAGTGCGGAACAGAAAATATAAAGTTTAATAAGTCAAACGCTTAAAACTGTCAGAAATACGAAACAAAAACTGACAAAAACTGTGATATACTGTAAACAAAAAGAGGGACAAAGGGAATAAAGAACAAAACACCCCCTGATTTGACATCATAGGGGTTGTTTGTATAGTAGAGCCTTTTAAAAAGACATGGGTTGTGTTATCCTAACACCCCCTATGGTCAACCGTACAAGCTCGCGAAGCAGATAGTACAACAGTTTGATGCATCCAATGATTGCAAACACCTCCTATAAGGGGTGTCAGGATAACATGCCCTATAGACAGAGAGTTCTAATCTTTTTTCTAGTCAAAATATCACCTTTTCCCAAAGTTTGAGTCCCAAGTTTGGATGTATTATTCACCATGTTTACGTTACTAACTTACTAAGCCCATGGACAAACTACATATTTAAAATACACAATCCCAGATATTGAAAAGATTCTTCAATCAAGCCATTAACATTTCAGTTGTGCAAAAGTGTAAAACAATATCAAAGTTTACGTACACGTTATTTGGTCATAGCTGTTGGATATTTTGATGATGTTATAATTTTATTATTTTACAATAATAATATAAGTATAGCGGGGTATGAATTATAGTTTAATGAGATACAATATATTAAAATTGATTTGTGCTTGACGTGAGAAAGCTCAAGCACGACTACTCTTTCATGTGATTTGAATCATGCAACGGTTTGGTTTTGAGTCCATTATTTTCTCAACTGCTTTCTTATTGGGTGATTAACTTTTACTATAAATAAGAGGTAAGACTCCTTGATTTACACCGCCTAAAATTGATGCGGTGAAGGATGCTTGAAGCCCAAGTTACTATCTCATGTTTCTTTTATTTAGGAAGTTTGTGTTTGTTTTGGAGTCTGTTTTCTATTATTCTTTTTTGTGGTTATCTGATAAGTTTATATCAGATCGGGACTAGGATTTCCTAGTTAGTGTTCTATTAGGATTACTATCTATCTATATCTATCTATCTATATATCTATCTATCTATCTATATCTATATATTCTAATATACAGCAGTTGAAAAAGACAATGAATGCCCCTCTAAAAAAGCAATACTCAAATTCTAGAGTGTCTAAATTAGTAATTTTACCAGCACATTTAAAATCAAATTATACATTTTCAATCTAAAATTATGGAAACAAATAAAAAAAAGAAAAAATGTACAAGGGAAGCCACCCATTTTTCGGTGACAACCCATATTTTCCTCACCCATTGTAACTCACGGATTCATTCAATGAAAACCACCCCTCACCCTCTCTAAAACCTTATACGGATTCATTCAATGAAAACCAAAACCCAACATCATTAAAAAAAACAAAAAACTAAGCCGCTATCATCATCATCATCATCATCAGATAATCGCCAGTTGTTGCTGCTTCGATTCTTCAGGAAACTCAATTTATTAAAGGTATGTTATAAACATTTACCAAAGTTGTAGCATGAACATATCAATTGGTTTAATTTTCAATGCACGTTCCAAAATCAGTTGCTTGAATTCCTTTATGATATTCATCATTCTTATACATATATAGTACCTATTTGGTATTCAGAGATCCAATGAACATGAAGGTTAAAGTTGGACTGGTCAATATCCCGTCCAGATCCAATGAACATGAAGGTTAAAGTTGGACTGGTGTGTGTTTTTAATGTTGGGAAATGTTGGTTTTACTATTACTGGATGTTTTTTTGGTTTTGGTTTTTTATTATTTTTTTATTTTGTAGGTTTTGCAGATCATTTAGGTGATTCACAAAAGGTGTTGATGGTTAGTGTTGCAGCTGCTTTGAGGGAAAGTGTACAATCAACTGAATTATTAAATATTGATAAGCATTATCAGGGGATCAAGTTGCTGGGGTATACTGTTTGATATATCTTTATACATCTTAATATTTGGATTAATTTTTGAAATGATTTGATTGTTGTTTTAATGTTTGGATTAGCTTACTTTTCCAGCTTATGAGCGCTTGAAATTCTTTGGGATACAGGGATAATAATTGGCCCAGTTGTGGTAGTGATAATGCTGGTTAGAAATTCATCGCCGGCAATCTTTGGTCGACACATATCTTATGGACTCACTATTGGGTCCTCAAGTAAACATGTCTCTATGCGTATGAATCTTCTTTGCTTATTTGTTTGTATTTCTGAATTTTTAACATATTTTGCAATTTGTTTTGAAAGACTATAAGGGTTGGATGGGTTTTGAATGCAGGAACATCGTAGTGTAGAAAGATATTGATGCATCTGCAGCGGAGATTTAAAGGTCCGTTTTTTGCCCGACCATTCTTTATGTACAAATCGTAGTTTGGTTATCAAGTTTGTATAGTTTATAGTGACATATTGATCAAGTCATGCATAGTTTATAACGAGATATTAATCAAGTCAAGTTATCATGTATATCAGCCCACTATTATGTAACAAAAGTGCAATTTTAGCAAGGATACTTATGAACCAAATCACATGGTGGCAGAGACATCTTTATCAGAAGTGAACCCATCTTTATAACTCCTCACCTATCCATAGTTTACTTTTCGTACTCATTTTTGTTGAGAAAAGTCTTTCCATTAAAGGTTTTTTTTTTTTATCTTATTTTGCTTTTGGCATAATCATTGTACTGATCTTTGTGCATTAATGAATGTTATGTCAAAGTAGATTTTCAAATACACCCCAATTAAGTGGATCATCAACATCAGCATGCCCACAATGATTTCTTTACACTTCTAAATATATCAAATTTACAATGCAACATAATATGAACTGAATCAATGCCTTAGTAATAGGAGCCACGTAGTTGTTTTTCAATACTAAACAGTACGTATATAAACTATTGAGCTCTATCTAATTTATGATTCTTTTATCTTATTTGGTGTTAGTTTAAATTTTGTTTAATGAAACTTGGAATTGAAACTCTTAAACCAATTTTGCACATTGCATATCTCTTTTTTTGAGAGTAAAGTAAATTAATGTTACCTGTTAGGACTTATAAAGATGGGTTTTTTTAGGAATCTACGTAATCATATTTTGTGATTCAAGGATTGCAAGTCTCCATATTGTTGGTAATATATGTGATTTACGAAATTTACATCAAGTTTTAAGGTTTCTTGTGTAGATGAAAATCTTTAGCAAACAAATATCTTCAGCAGCAAACACTTTCAGCCGCAAATATTCCCACGAGGGGTTCGTCTCTGAGAACCAGTAAGAAAAATGAGAGAGTAACTTATAATACTTTATGTTTGTTTTCAGTTTTAGTATAACTGTATAAGGAGTCTGTTGATTTTGTTTTATTGAAGTAATACATATCTTTTAAAGTGTTGTTTTAACAAAAATGTGTTCAAAATCTTAAAGTTCCCTTATGTCTTTTTTTGCAGGAATCAGGGTTTGGAATACATGAAGAGTTTTGTATCTGTTGTCAAGGAGCAATTTCTTATACATGTTTATTCAGTGGTTCAGGGCGTACTACTTAGCCTAAAAACAGACATTCCAATGGTCAAGGTAGATGACCTGGCAAGTCAGTAAAGTTCTCAGCCTAAGAACAGACATTCCAATGGTCAGGGACTCAGGGTCGATGACCTGCCAAGTCAGCAAAGTTCATTTTGGATTTGGTTGAGAATAATGAAAAGTAATGCTCAGGTGCGTTGTCACACACTTTTCAAATGTTGTTTATTTGAAGCATGTCGTGCTTGCTTAGGATGAGTTGTTTATTTTTTCAGATAATGAGTCAGGTGGGTAGAAAAAACCTTACCCACATATTAAAGGAAGTCATGTTGGTCAAATTTGTCAAACTTTATATGTGTAAGATGTATATCACCAACTACGAGTTGCTATAATATAAAATTTGTATATTATTGTAAATATTATTATTGCTATTATGTTTGACGCAATAAATTTTAGAAGAACTCATTAGCAGTTGGACACAACTTGGATATCAGTAACCAAACACCCTCGGACTTCCAGGCAGTTTTTCTTTTGGGCAGCTGTTCACCGTTGGATCTCGATAACACTACAGCAGACAAGGATTACCCTTAAACAGTGGCTAAACTTGAAGTCCTGAACTTCATATTACATAGATGAAGAGGTCTTTTGTTAGCATTAATTTAGAAAGTGATGGTCATTTATGACGGCAATCCTAGTGGCAATAGAGGTAAATTTTGACTTTTCGAAGGTCATTACATTCTTGTGCTAATAACATTTTGTAATGGCAACTATTGTAGAACGATCTTTACTTTTTTTTAAAGATATTGACCAATTAATGGTCTATCTTAAATAAATTACAATGGTAACATTTAATCTTTTATCCAAAAAAATAAACGGGTCAAATGGGTTGATCTGGTTAAAAGTTGAGCCATATGTATTTAATTGCATAAAAGCTCCTAAATCATTATAATTCAAATTGGGTTATCTTCTAAATAATATTAAGTGGCGTTATACGATCACAAGCCAATGTATGTGTAAATTTAATGTGGATTTTCAATATAGTATTCCTGTTTTTTATAATGTGATGACATTTTTCCCTAACATAATAGATTTTCTATCGGTATCACTGTCGTTTAATCCTTGAAAATTGTTTTTCTTTTGAAATTGATATGAAGTAGCTTTATATAACTTTTTCTCTAATGGATAGATAAATGATGGTCAACATTCTAACGACCAACGGTCAACATTCAAGTGGACAAAATAAATAGATGTTTCCACGTAAGTTCTTCATAGGTATTGGATCTTGGTTGGAGGATGGTGTTGTGGCTTTCATATTTATTTAAGAGGGCTTATAAGCTTCTTTGCATCATTTATATTCGCAAGAACAATAATACTATACTTCACATATGAGCATAGCCACACATCTTGGAAGTTGGAAGCAATTTTGTATGATGTATGATGCACCTTTTTTTTTGAAGTATCTATCATTGTCTACAAGACTTACAAATAAGTCGGCGATTCAAAAATATTTATAGTGTTACGTGCGAATGCAAAAAAGGTAGGAATTATCTTGAAATATTCTTGATCACGGCTTGGAGACATTGCCCGAAACTATCTTGAAATACTTATTATAACAAGGACGTCATGTTATTTATTTAATTTTTGAATGACAAATTACCTGTCACGTTTTTTATTTCTATATTCTTTACCAGCAATGTGTTGAATTTTTTTTGTCATGTGATTGCGAGGTAATTTGTTTTTGAGTATTTGATCAAAGGGATAGGTTATAAAGACCCCCCAAATCTACAAGTTGTAACCCCCTGTTTATAAAAATGTGAAATGGAAAGTGCAGAATAAAGAATATAAAGGTTAACAAGTCAAAAGTATTAAACTGACAAAAAATATGAAACAGAAACTGATAAAAAACTGTGTTGTATTTTAAACAGGGGGACAAAGGGGGTACAAAGTACAAAACATTTGTACTTTCTATGAATTAGGGGAGTACCAATAATAGAACCCTTGATCATAATGTCAAACTGATACGCATGATTGTATGATTAGACCTACGTGGCGATATCATGTTAGTGATAGTAAAATGATCTATATTTTTACAAATCATTAATTAATGTCACGTCGATTTTGACACAAAATTAGTCACAATTTTAATTCTCTCAATCATATCTCTTTGTTTTCTGCATTAATATAGCTTCCGATGGCACCAACTTAATTACAACTTTAAAGATCATATATTTTACATGGGTTTCACAATTTTTCATTTAACTCTGTGTAGTTGATGTACTTAGGAAGTTGCAGATTCAATTAATCAAGACTTGGATGGTATTGATATTCTAGTGCACTCACTTGCCAATGGGCCAGAGATATGACATTCATCAAGATGTATATATGTATACATAGCATGTCGATGTACATCATTTTTCATGTTACTTAGCAATAGCACTGCGTGCGATTATGTGACACTACGATTTTAGGAACAATAGGTTTGAAGTGTATTTTCATTACCTAATTTGAGATATGCGTACAAAATGTATGATGCATTCCTACATTTAAGCATTTACATGTACAAGTATTTCTTTTCAATCGAGTCATCATCTTTCACCTTTGGGTTTTTTCAGAAGTTACATGTTTATTCTAATACGTAGCCACTCTTACATCATCGACCGAAAAAAAGGTTTGTGTTAAAGAAACTATTTCGGGTGTGGGGACGATTTCGTTGTACGGGTGTATCATTTGCATTAGCAACTATTCATAATCATTAATAGACATAAATACACTGGTATTTTCAACCTCTATAAGTGGTTTATGTTACATGAGTAAATAGAAATTGTATTTACTTGGGCTGTTATGGAGGTTGATATATTTTTCACTACATAACAAGGTCAAAAAGGATATTGATCGAGTGATTATGGGCTTATTAATAAAGAAAAAGGTTTTAGGGATTTCGATATAGCTTAATCATTGAAAGGTCGTATCAAGCTAAAAAAAACTTCAAGAAGAATCATGTGCTAATGAATCCCAGCTACCGCATTGGATGAAATTCTTAGCTTTTGAAAGGATTGTGCCGTTTTTAACAAAGAACAAGAAAGAAAATGGTTGGCTTAGTTTAATGTGTTGTGTTTTTGGGATATATGAGGCATACGAACCGTGGGTTTATTGATACGGGTTTTTGGTAAATCATATAATGCTATATGGAAAGTGTACATATTATTTTTTATATCTATCAAGTATATAATACTTACATTATTTTACTACTCTGATCTAACATATTATTTACTCAAATATTCTTAACAATTGATCATTTATCTCTTGAATGTTACAAAAATAAGACTTAACTTATTTATATATTTATTTTCATATTTTTTGCAACTTATTTTCATATTTTATAAGTGTTAATTTAAAAAGTTATTTTTTTAATCAAATCTTTATAAAAATCCATGAAATGTTATTTGTGTTTGTTGTTACATATTTTATTTATTTATTTGTTACCTTATTTTTACTCTTTTTCTATGAGAAATGTTCTCAAACTTAATTAGCAAAAAACATTAGGTGCCTTTTATATCGTTTATAGAATTTATTTTATTTTTATGTAGCATTAATATTTTCTATTCATACGTCTAACTAACATATCACTTTTTCACATAATATCAAAAATTGTTCTCATCTATAAACTAATTTCTTTTCATAACAGATTCAAAACTAATATTCCACGGTTCTCAATTTAATCCCGTGAATTTCACGGGTCAATAACCTAGTTTTACTATTATAAATAGGGGTTAAGATTAGCAGTTTGATTCATTCTTGTTTCCAGATTTGATATTAATAAAAGAGTCGAGAATTGTTTTTTTCTCAAACCCTCTGGTCCAGTAAACCATGTTACTCCCAATCCTACGTCTGACAATACGTATCACAAATTGTCTAACCTGTAGCTACTCGCTACATCAGTTGGTAATCAGAGCCAAACACGATTCGATTGGAGGATCTCTTCAACTTCAAATCGTGATTAGCTGCAATTGGAACTTCGTTTAGAATCATCATTGAGTCAGTTTATTCAATTGAAATCTTGAAGATTCTGGGAATAAATAAATAAATAAATAAAATACTCAGATTCTTTTGTTTTGGTTTTCAGAACACAATTCATCTAGGTAACACTATTTGAATTCAGTTAACATTACTGTTTCTGTTCTGTAACTATTAAAAAAAAGTTTTTTTTTTGTTCATTACTAGTCTGCGACATTCTGGTACTGTTAAGTTTGGTAATGAATATCAATTTTAAGTTTGATTATATTCTATATTGAAACTCGATTATGGCCGGTGATGATGTTAATGGGGACCGGGTCGAGCGGTTAGAAAATTCGTTTCAACAGTTTCAAGAAACTGTCCAGAAATCATTGCATCAAATCACTCAAACCCTAGCAACTTTCACCGTTAATGAGACTCGAGAGCAACCAAACCATAGGGGTCTACAACTGAACAGGGGTCGCGGGAATGGTCGACATCAAAGACAACATACTCAACAGAATGGAGAAGATTCCGATGTTGAAGATGATTTTGAAGAAGAATGGGAAGTTATGGGAAGACAGTTTGGTCGTCACAGGCAGGTAAACAACTTCGACTACCGTCAACGAGCCAAAGACATCCCGTCTTTTCATGGCTCTATGAATGTGGAAGACTTCTTAGATTTGATGAGTGAATTAGACAACTTCTTCAAGTTTTATGAGATACCCATGGATCAACGAGTAATCCTCGTGGCGTACAACCTCAAAGGCGGGGCTCAATCTTGGTGGAAAAATATGCAAATTATACGTGAAAGACAAGGAAAACTACCAATCACTAGCTGGGAAAGAATGGAAAGAGAGTTGCGTAGAAGGTTTCTTCCGACTAATCATGATCAGATACTATTTAATCTTCTTCAACATTGTGCTCAAGGCGATAGAACTGTTGAAGTTTATACTGCTGAGTTCCACCGATTGTCATCCCGGAATAACTTGTCTGAAACCGAGTCCCAAAAAGTGACTTGGTACATCAATGGATTAAGACTTCAAATCCATGATAAGATATCTCTTGTTCCTGTCTACACGTTTGATGATGCATACAACTTAGCAATAAGGGCGGAGAATCAACTCACAAGGAGTAACATGCAAGTTAAAAGTGTAACAAGTATCGAACCATCTTCGCAACACACTTCAAGAATCTCTGCTATAGACACCGAAAAACAAATTGTGAGCACCAACACAACGATCACTAAACCCACCAATCCATATGCATGGCCTGTCGTGGGTAAATGTTTCAAATGCGGAGTACCAGGTCATCGATTGAATGAATGTAGGGCTAATGGAGGGAAAGTTAATTTGATACTCAAGGATGATGAATTCGACAATGGTGAAGAAACAGATAACAAAGATGAAAATGATGATGCTGAAATATGTCATCGCAAAGGAGGAGACTATGCAACAAAAGAATATTCAGCCCACTCCTTTGTCATTCAACGTATCGTGTTAGCTTCTAAAGTGACTGACTCATCTCAACGACACAACAAGTTTAAAACCCGTTGCATCATCTTTCAAAAGATCTTTGATGTTATCATAGATAATGGAAGCATCGAGAATATTGTATCAAAGGACATCGTGCAACGACTAAGGCTACCTACGGAAAAACATCCAAACCCGTACAAAGTTGGATGGATAAAATCAGTTGGTGATATTAAGGTTACCGAACGGTGCATGATCCCTTTTACGATTGGCAAGTACAAAGACGAGATCATGTTTGATATAGCAGATATGGATGCGCGTCACATTCTTCTAGGAAGGCCATGGGCATACGATGTAAACGCAATCCACAAAGGGAAAGAAAACACTTACACCTTTCATCATGATGGTCTCAAGATGGTTTTAGTGCCTTTAACGGATGGTTACATCACTAATGTCTCAAGTTCAGCAGAGTGTTTGGAAAAAGGGATAGGAAGTGTTGAAGCTAAAGTGAAAAAGAAATGAAGTCATGGATCGCTACATCTCCCTAACTAAACTCGAGGACTAGTTTTTTCCAATAAGGGGAGAATGATGCGGTGAAGGATGCTTGAAGCCCAAGTTACTATCTGATGTTTCTTTTATTTAGGAAGTTTGTGTTTGTTTTGGAGTCTGTTTTCTATTATTCTTTTTGGTGGTTATCTGAGTTTTATATCAGATTAGGACTAGGATTTCCTAGTTAGTATTCTATTAGGATTACTATTTTACTATTATAAATAGGGGTTAAGTTTAGGAGTTTGATTCATTATTGTTTCGAGATTTGATATTAATAAAAGAGTCGAGAATTGTTTTTTCTCAAACCCTCTAGTCCGGTAAACCATATTACTCCCAATCCTACGTCCGACAATACGTATCACAAATTGTCTAACCTGTAGCTACTCGCTACATCAAAAATTATAAAACAATAGCTTGACAATACAACATATTAGTTCATACTCTTCCCATCATACTTAATATTGTTTTCTGTTATCGCCGAAGTGTTATGTGTTGACTCGGTTGCTGCCAAATAAACACGTGTTGACTGCATCGAATCCTGGGCTTGTACGCTGTAGACTCGCAGCAATTACACGAGTTCGTATAAAGCTTAAAGGACAGGGAATCATCCCGTGCAGTTTTGATTCTTTTGTTCTTTTGTTTCAGGTTCGTTGTTGTTGTTCCTAGTGTTCGTTGGCTGCTATTTAGTTACGTTGTTGTTTGGGCTATTAGTTCTTTGTTGTTAAAGGTTCATTATTGTTGTTGCACCTATATCTACAACAATAGCATGTAACCAACGGAAAATTTAGAAGTACAATAAAAGTTTGTCTAACAAATTTCCGTAGAACACCTCTCAAGGTAGTTGTGTAAGGAAAGTTTGTGTTTACTAGATCGCAAATTACACTTAATTAAGCTAATTGTAGTGATTCTTAGCATATTTTAATAATTGTTGATTTTGTAATTATGCTATGATTGACCTAACTTTTAGGACTGAGAGTTAGAAAAATATTTTTTATTGATAAATTAAGGGTACGTTTGGTGTATGGTTTTGGCATGCGTTTTTTAAGGCCAAAATTAAAACTTTGTTTGTTATGAAATATGGGTTTTAAAACTGGAATTCACACCCTTCAAATGTATTTTCAAATCTTTATATTAAGGTTGGGATTATAGTGGATTTGTAATCTCACACATCTTTTTTCTCTATCTCTCTCTTCTCTCTACATTTAAATATAGTTAACCTAATATCAAATTTATATATAATTTTATAAAATAACAATTTAAGTATTTTATAATATTTTTTTCCTACATCAAATCCAAATCAAAATCTTAGGGTGCGTTTGGTTTATGGGTATGGATATCAAGGAATGGATTCATTCCGAATAATTTTGTTTGTTTAATGTGTTTTGGAATTTGAAATGAAAATCATTGATGGGTATTAGGGTGTACTTCAAAGGTACCAAAAGGGTCAGAGTAAGGGGTACGGTTGGCTGGTTGTTTGGCATCGTTCTACCAGCCGAAACAAACCAATGGCGCACCGTACGGGGCTAGCGCCATTGGTGCTCACGTCGTGGTGACCAGCCACCGCAGTTGGTTTTTATTTTTTTAATTTTTTTTGGAATTATAAACGTCGGGTAACGGCTATTTTGCAAAAAAAAAAAAAAAAAACTTACTTTTTTCAAAAAAAAAAAAAAAAACGGCTTTTTTAAAAAAAAAAAAAAAAAGAACTTACTTTTTTCAAATTTTTACCCCTTAAGAATCCTATAAATACCTCATTATTCTACCATTTTCACACACCCTTCCAATTTAATTTCTACTTCAATAGCACTCAATTTTCTTTCAACTATTGATCCAAACAATCTCAACAACACCGACGACCATTATGATGTTTATTTTCAAGACGACTGGGAGCGATATCTCCGAGGTTATGCGGCGTATGAACAATTTGTAGCTATGTGTGATCAAGAAGCCGGGGGATCAGGATCAGCTCCTAGGAGGACGGCAACATGCATACCACATGAATGAGAAGAGGCGGAACAACGTTTAATCGAGTACTATTTTGGCGACGATGAGACTCTTCCTAAGTATTCGGAAGAGAATTTTTGGCTAAGATATCGTATGAGCTCTACACTTTTTAAGAAAATACTCAACGGTATTTTAAGTTATGATGTTCACCCTCTTCCCGAGTACTTTAATTTTTTTAGACAACGTTAAGATGCTACCAGTCGTTTAAGTATTGGTCCTCTTTTGAAGTGCACATCCGCCATCCGCCAACTGGCGTACGACACTGCGCCTGCTGCGTTTGATGAGTACTTGCAAATTGGTGAACGTTGTTCACGACAATGTTTAGAGCACTTTACTAAATGCATACATATCTATACTACATATAAAGCATGAATGACTCTCTCTCCTCTTGGTTTTAAAATTAAGACTTACAAGCTATAATGCTTATTGTACAATACACAAAGCACTATTAATGATCTTTCTCGTCAATCTTAATTTTAAGACTTACAAGTCTTAAAGCTTAATGTACAAAATACAAAGCACTATTAATTTGGTCAAGATATTTAATGTAGTCAATTAATTAATTGGTCAATAAATACAATTAATTTAGTTATTAAAACACCCCTTACATAAGAAATTCAAATTATCAAGCATATTGTACAACCAACTTAAACACAATTCCTACATTAAATGTTACTAATACAAATAATAAAGCACATTATACAAATATTCAAGCACGAACGGGCAACGGGCCAAACGGGCTAGAGCCCGAACGGGCATGGGCCAAATGGGCTAGAACCCGAACGGACACGGGTCAAACGAGCACGGGCTAAACGGGCACGGGCCAAACGGGCTAGAAACCGAACGGACACGGGCCAAACGGGCACGGGCTAAACAGGCACTGGCCAAACGGGCTCATGTTATACGAATGACTTTAAAAAAGACCCAAAAAGACAACATAAATTCCTTAGTTAAGGAGTTGAAATACGTCACATGAAATTCTTGATATCCATAAATTTATTATTAAAAAGAACATAATAAACTAAAATACATGATTCACCGGAAAATATTATTTCAGGGTACCCGCCGCCGCAACGCGCGGGTACCCTGCTAGTTTTATACGTTGACAAGTATTTAAGAAAGCCCATTTCAGCGGATGTTGAAAAAATATATGCATTGCACGAAGAAAAACATGGACTCCCGGGAATGCTCGGGAGTATTGATTGTATGCATTGGATTGGAGAAATTGTCCAAATGCCTTACATGCTCAACTCAAAAGACGAGATCATAAACACCCAACTCTTATGTTAGAAGCGGTTTGCAGATCAAAACTTATGGATTTGGCATGCATATTTTGGGGTTTCAGGGGAAAATAATGATGTCAATGTGTTATATGGTTCCCCGTTATTTGATGATGAACTTGCCGATAAAGCTCTAGAATGTCCATTTGTAGTAAACGAGTATACATACAAGAAAGGTTACTATCTAGCCGACGGCATTTATCCAGCACGGTCCGTGTTTGCCAAAACGTTTTCTATTGCAAGGAATGAAAAAACCTTGAAATTTAAAAGAGTACAAGAAAGTTCTAGAAAAGACATTGAACGAGCTTTCGGAGTCCTACAAGGTCGTTGGGGAATTATACGACAACCCGCACGTGCTTACGAAATCAATGCGTTGAAAAGAATCATGTATTGTTGTATAATGTTACATAACATGAAATTGGAAGACCAAGGATTCGAAGTGAATTTAAGAGATCTGTTCGTTGATCCACGGCCGAACATTTCAAATACTTGGGTTGAAAGATGTGATTTACATATTAGAAAAATGAAAGAACTTCGAGATAGAAAAGTGCACGACAACTTCGATAAGACCTTGTGGAGCATGTATGGAACCTTAATCACTAGTTTGTAATTTTTATTTCTTGTTTACGTACTATGTTTTTTATTTTATTTTTATGTAACTTTTTTTATTTCTATTAATGTTTTTTTTTTTCTTTTTTTTAATGAAGTTTATTTTAGTTAATATTGTGTATGTTAATTTTATATAAATGAAAAAAAAAAATAAAAAAAAAATCCAACGGCACCACATTTTTTGGTGCCAAGGGTAACGACATAAAAATGTGGTGCTAAAGGATTTCTGGTACCATAGAGGGTTTTACTGGCGTGGCAGCACAGTTTGCCAATGGCACCAACTCAACGGCACCACGGTACCCAACGCTCTAAGAATTGAGTGTTTGATTCCAAGATTAGAAGGTCCGTACATATTTTTTTTTATTATTATCATCAAAAATATGAGAGAACACATGAGTGAGTCCATTTTCATACCCACATCTAATTATAAAATCAAACAACAATATTGGAATCGATATTTTAGCATTTATCCATTCCTATCGTATTCATATATCAAACTCATACCGATTGTGATTCATGGCAACATACCAAACGCACCCTTAATTCAAATTCAAAACCAAATTCAAATCCTAACCCCAAACACGTCTACATACTAAACGGGCACTAAATTATATAATCTATTTAATAGGCAGTTTGGCTGTTAACAAAAAAAGGGGTTTGGGAAAATCATTAGAGAGTCATTAGTGCAACACTGTGTGGCCCATATTTTTCCTTTAAACTCTGGAAAACTGTTCATACAACTGTAGCAGTACTGTAGCATTCGGTGTTTACAGGAAAAAAAGAAGGTTTAGCAAAGTAATCACTAAAAAAAAAGCCATTAACAAAGTAATTAATACATGATTGTGTGGCTCTCATTGTTGTTCTACAGCTGCTGCTTGCAAATAAAAAAGGGATTACTATATTACCTAAAACATGTAATGCTTCATGCTAATTCCAAAAACTTCACCATCATACTTTGTACCCTTCCATTTAATCTATTCCAATTTCCCCAAAATCAATTTCCCCCAATTTCGCCCAAATCTACCCGTTACTAATCTTTTTTTTTTCTCCGCTCCCCAAATTCTTTCAACCCCTGTGTCGATTCAAACCATAAACTAATATTCAATCATACCATTAATCTTGGTGTGAAACAATCGAAAAGCCTCTCCAAATAATAAAAATTTCGGCAACCCAAATACCAGAAACTTCTAATATATTCCTTCTCTAAATGATAGCTGCCTTTTTATTTTTATTTATTTACATAACCAAACAAACCCCTTTAATTTCTTGGATTAATTTTGCCTTTTGCTATGTTAATTTTTATTTGTTTTTTTGTGCATGAAAAAAGAGAAAATTATGTCTTCTGATGATGAAAAAGGTCAAGAGAAGGAACTTGATCTTTCTTCTCCTGAAGTTGTGACCTAATACAAATATGCGAAATGTAACAGTAAATCTTTATCCTTTTTTTTTTTTTTTTTTTCTATAAATTATTATTTTTGTATATTATATGTGATTTTATTGTATATTTGTTGTTGATTATGTGTTATATATATATATGGGTGTTTGGATGAGTTTATGCTTTTGGGTTGAGGGCTTATTTGAATTTGGAAAAACCTCATAAGCTCATTTTTTTTTGCCTTTCGAGCTTATTTTGTAGGCTTATAGGTTATTTAAATAAGCGTTAATGTCAAGTTGATAAGCTAATAAGGTGGATAAAGTGGGCTTATTAGCTTTCCCAAATTCAAATAAGCCCTTGAACCTGAAAATTCAGCTGCTGAAATTGTTTAATAGTATATCTTTTCCTGTTAATTATGTGTTGTATATCTGTGGGTGTTTGGATGAGCTTATTTGAAACTAGAAAAAGCTAAAAAAAAACCATTTTTTTTTTTGCCTTATGAGCTTATTTTTTTGGCTATTGCATTTTAAATAAGCTACAATTATGTTTCTATGTGTTATGTGTATGCCCTGGATTAGGCTACTGTACCTATAAGGAATGTTTGTGCATCATGCTATAACATGAGCAACCAATGCGCAGTTCTGCCAAGTTTGCCCAGGTCTGAATTATAAATTATTTCGTGCTGTTATTTATAAGTCCATACATTTCTGATTCTTTATTTACTATCGGGGTGTCGAGGTTAAAAAAAAAAAAAAAAAAAAAAAAGATGAATGATTTACGCGAGTTAAGGTAGTAATTTGCAATTTCAGTTGCGTTTTGTTTTTTTATATACATTTGTAGTTTGTGGACTTTTTTTCATGAGCGTATGCTAATTTGCCTTTGGCTGCTATATTTGCAGAGCTGGACTGTTGCACAATGGGTGAGTTGGCGTCACCGGTAGCTTGGCGGGGCAGCTTCACTTGAGTGATGATTGCAGCCATTGTTGCCGTTCGCCTTTGGTGCTACATCCACACAACTGACCCATTGCGCGATGATCATCCGGTTTCGGTGCAGGAATGTATGCGTAAATTCTGGAAGATGTGAGCGTATATTTCTATGTGTTATGTGTATGGCCTGGATTAGGGTACTGTACCTATAAAGAATGTTCGTGCATCAGCCTATAACATGAGCAACCAATGCGCAGTTCTAGCAAGTTTGCTCAGGCCTGAATTATAAATTATTTCGTGCTGTCATTTATAAGTCCATGCATTTCTGATTCTTTATTTACTATGGGGGTGTCAAGGTTAAAAAAAACAAGATGAATGAATGGTAATTTGCCTTTGGCTGCTATATTTGCAGAGCTGGACTGTTGCACCATGGGTGAGTTGGTGACACTGGTAGCTTGGCGGGGCAGCTTCACTTGAGTGATGATTGTAGCCATTGTTGCCGTTCGCCTTTCGTGGTATATCCACATAACTGACCCATTGCGCGATGGTGTGTTCGTGCATCAGGCTATAACAGGTAGATTTGGGGGAAATTGGGGGAAATTGGAATAGATTAAATGGAAGGGTACAAAGTATGATGGTGAAGTTTCTGGAATTAGCATGAAGCATTACATGTTTTAGGTAATATAGTAATCCCTTTTTTTTGCAAATGGCAAAACTACAGTCGATGAATAGTGAAATACAGTTGCATGTACAGTAGCAGGAGGTGTAAAGCAACAATATGAGCCACACATTCATGTACTAATTACTTTGTTAATGACTTTTTTTGGCAAATGGCAAAACTGCCTTTTAAATATATTCGATAATGGGGGTGTCAAGGTTAAAAAAAACAAGATGAATGATTTATGTGAGTTAAGGTAGTAATTTTCAATTTCAGCTGCGTTTTGTTTTTTTATATACATTTGTACTTTCTGGACATTTTTTCATCAGCGTATGGTAATTTGCCTTTGGCTGCTATATTTGCAGACCTGGACTGTTGCACTATGGGTGAGTTGGCGACACCGGTAGCTTGGCAGGGCAGCTTCACTTGAGTGATGATTGCAGCCATCGTTGCCGTTCGCCTTTCGTGGTATATCCACATAACTGACCCATTGCGCGATGGTGTGTTCGTACATCAGCCTATAACATGAGTAACCAATGCGCAATTCTGCCAAGTTTGCCCAGGTTTGAATTACAAATTATTTCGTGCTGTCATTTTTATGTCCATACATTTCTGATTCTTTAATTACTATGGGGGTGTCGAGGTTAAAAAAAATATGAATGCTTTACGTGAATTAAGGTAGTAATTTGCAATTTCAGTTACGCTTTGTTTTTTTATATACATTTGTACTTAGTGGACTTTTTTTCATCGGCGTACGCTAATTTGCCTTTTCAACTCATATTGGCCAGTTGCTCTTTCAGCCATTTAACGCCCAACACATACATACAGGCAATGATGATAATTGTCTTGGTTTCTAAATTTTATGACCGTGATTTAGTAACAACAGTATCTTTGCCGGGCAACCTTACCCAAGTGGTACTTGCAGGCATGGATGGTGCTACCTTTGGCTGCTATATTTGCAGAACTGGACTATTTCACCATGGGTAAGTTGGCGACACCGGTAGCTTGGCGACGCAACTTCACCTGAGTGGTAATTGCAGCCATCGTTGCCGTTCGCCTTCCGTGGTATATCCACACAACTGAGCCATTACGCGATGATCATCCGGTTTCGGTACAGGAATGTACGCGTAAATTCTGGAAGGTGTGAGCGTATGTTTCTATGTGTTACGGGTATGGCTGGATTAGACCACTGTAGCTGTTAGGTGTGTTCATGCATCAGGCTATAACATGAGCAACTAATGCGCAATTCTGCCAAATTTTCCCATCTCTGAACTACAAATTATTTCGTGCTGTTATTTATATGTCCATACATTTCTGATTCTTTATTTACTATATTTCAGTTGCATTTTGTTTTTTATTCTTTTTCTTTTTCAGATGCGCTATGTTGCACGTTTCAGACCTATGTCAATCGAACCTGGTCCACAAATAGATGAACGAAGGAACGTGGCAACCCTTTGTATCAATGTGCTAGAAGGAATGTCCAGTGGACATATGCTAAAGGCAGAGATCTCTGTGGGATTTGCGAATTTGAGCTCAGGTATGGCTCTAATTATTAAATTCAGAAAAAAAAATTCCTTTTTTTCGGATGACTATGAATGGTGACAATGAGAAAAATTTTTATGTGATGCAAGTTGCTTAATTTTCTTATGTTGCCGCCAATACTTGGATCTATTATGTGCTTTGGAATTGATTCTTTCAATATTTATTCAGATACATATGAATTTCATTTTTGTTGATCCAATTATGGTTATTAGCTCTTAAATATGTTTGCTTTTTTTTTTTTTTTTTTTTTTTTTTTTTTTTTTTTTTTTTTTTTGTTATTTGGCATGTCCCGTTTCAAAGAGATGACTGAGTGACATTTTTGTTATAAACCTGGGAAGGTTTTTATATATTTAATGTTACAATATATTTTTGGTTATTTTGAATGCAGAAAGTGATAGATGGTTGCTCAACAAGTCACTTGGGCTGCGGATTTAGGACAAATGTAAGAAAAGGTATGTTTTTCATTATATTTGTATGTAGTGGTAATTATACGTTTTTTGGTATTCTAATTATTTTTGCCGTTCTGATTATATTTATGCCTGTGCTAGCTTATACAAGCTGAAATCAAGTAACCTCATTAGCCCAGAAATAAGCTTAAACAAACACACCTTAGCTATTAGTTTATGTGACAGTGTTTGCAGTCTTAGGCTATCACTTACAGACCAAGTTTTGATGAAGATGATGTTAATATGAAAAGCTTATACAATATTACATATTTATGGCGCTGATTTGTGGACTATAGGGCAACATGAAACTGCTTATCTCTAAAATAAGCACATAAGCAGTTTTAATAGGCAATCAAAATACCCTATCAATTTGATTATCTAGCAGAATCAGAATCAATTTCAGTATGCCTAAGTACAAAAGATTATTTCGCTTTGCTTTTTCGAAAGTGACTACTAGATAAGCAATGATCAGAATACCTGATAATTAGCAATACAAAAAATGTCACCTGAGTTGGATCAATTATGGTTTACCAGAACGTATTTAGGATTGGTTGTTTAAGTGCTTATACACTTATTTTTTTACTTTTAGAGCTAAGAAGTAGTTTTAAGTATTGTTTGGATGGAACTTTTTATCTATTTATTTCACAGTAAAAACTAAAAATATGCTATTTGATAGGCAAAGGAACTCGACAAGGTACAAGAGGCTGTAGATTATCAAGTGCAGCTGCAACTGCAACAAATACATCCACTAATCAGGAGCTTTTACACACGTTTCATGTCGGTATTGAGGCTTTGTTGTGACTGTAACTGTGCCGCGATCTTAACATTGACGTGCAACATTTGTAACACTTAGAATTGTTTGGATGATACATTGCAATTTAGGTAGGATACATTCCAACTTTGTAGATTGACACATTGTTAATTGAATGTACATTTCTTGATTAATACAAATTCCCCATTTACAACATGGCTGCAAAAAACTAATGTCAATTCACCCCGCCGCAACGCGCGGGCTACCCAGCTCATTATTTGAAAAGACAATCTTTGAATTAAGTGAAGAGACTTAGCAAAATATCTCAACAAAAACAGTATTATGCATTAAAGAGACTTTTCAAATAAAATGCAAACTATTTACCATGACGGCATGACATTTGAGTATATAGGAATTTGTCAAGTTTTGTTCAACAAATAATCATTTAATGAACCAAATATATCTGTTTTGCAAGGCTATAATTTATAAATAGCGTAAGTCGTGTCGTGGCGGCATGACCAAGCCCCATGCTTAGTCATAGCGTGACTTAAAGCGACACAAAATATGAAAATATTTATACATTTATATATCATATTATCCCAACCTATATAAAGCAAGAGTGTGATTGCTATTTTTAGAAGCAAAAAATCCCCCAAAACTCTATAAAAATGCCATGTGGAAACCTCACTAATAATAGCAAGTTTTCGAAATTCTTTAAATCAAAAACGGGAGAAAAATGGGGGAGGCAATATATTTAATTTATAATTTCATGAACTTACCAAATAAGATCTTTTCCTATTATCTGTGAATTAAAATAAAACTAATGTGTAAAGCAAATATGTGTAACAATTTTCGTGGCACTGATATGTAAACACAACATTACATATGTGGATTGATCTTTTTTCGTTAATGATCCGTTTATATAATGTTATAAAGCAGCAACACATTTGTAAATTAGCATTCTTGACTTTGCTGTTATGTAAATTGATTGACTTTCAGCCTTATAACAATTTTATATAGACATGTAAACTCTTATTATGCACATCAAGAATAATCTTGCACCATTGCATGTTTGTTCAAGATAATATATAGCATGTATGTTCATAAACTATTATTATGATAATATACAGCATATATGTTATTGAAGTTATAATGATATATGTATTCAAAGTATAAGGAATGCCAAAATTTGAAAAAATAAAGCTATCCCTATAAAAATGCAAAATACACCAAACATTACATGAATAACTACTCTAATCCAGTCAATATTTCATAGTTTGTTTCATATGAAAACCAATTTCAAATGAAATCTGATCCTATAATACCGAAAGTTCTGTCATTTTGAATATGAAAAACCCTAATTTTGTATCCTATAAATACCGATACAAAAAATCATCAACCACGCTTTTCCTATCATTCATCAGTAAATGAGTAATTTCAGGTATTGTTTACTAAAGTTATGTGTAATCAAAGCAAAATTAATCATATGTTATAAACCATTCATTTAACTGTTTACATTTATGATTATGATCAGGTTTCAAGATGAGCCAAGTGATGTACACTGAGTTGTGCGATGTCGACCCTATGCTTGACGACATTACTATCGTTGCCAGATGCATCAGCATATGGCATTCTCATGCTAAAGGAAGACCTAATGATCCATGGAGTTTGGATGTTGTTTTTATGGATCCACAGGTTTTAATATATGCATGTTTATGTTTCTTATATGAAGTGGTTTTTTTTAATGAATATATGATTTACAATATGTTTTTAATAATCATTTCAGGGTAACAGAATCGAAGTTACTATAAAAAGGGACGCCATGGCCCAGGATTGTTGGAAGAAGGTGCTTACTATCGTATACGTAACTTTGGGGTCGGCGAGAATGGTGGAAAGTGACCTTTCTCCCCAACAAGTATAAGATTAACTTCTTCAAGAAGACCTCTCTTACTAGGATTAACAGGTTTGACGCTAACCACAATGGCTTTAAGTTCAAGCCATTCCTTAGGTTCTCCACAAGAAAATGGTCTGAACAAGAGGCTGTTGGTATGCATTTTGTTTTCCAAATCACATATATTTATTTACCTGATCTTAAATTTTTTATTCATTTACATAACAAATGCTTTTTTGTTACAGACATCATTGGAACTATAGTCTCTATTGGTGACCCTATACCGTTTGGTGACAACCAGAAAAGGAGGACTGTCATACTTGAAGATGATGAGTTAGTTATTATTGCCTTTACAAGTTCAGATTTTTTTGGATATTTTACAATATATATGTTAAACAAATTTAAACAATGCCGATTTTTTTTAAATTACATATTTTTATATGTTAAACAAATAATTTTTTTAAATTACATATTTTACAATATATATGTTGGTGACAATTGGGCAAACATGTTCAATGACATAAAAGACAACCGTGATTCGATTGGCCATGTTGTCATCATACTACAACTGGCGAAAGTTAAGTACTGGAATGGTATGGTTATTCATATACTAATTATGTTAAAAAAAGGCATGTTATACATCTTATTATACAATTGTTTTTTTGGTTTTGATCATTTAGATAAACCACAAGTTGGAAATGCTCTCTTTGGAACAAAAATCTACATTAATGCGGATTTGCCAAAAATTGTGGCGTTTAAGGAAAGGTATTGAAATTATTATTATGTTTTGTTTATATGTGAATAATGTAACATTCGTTATATCTACTACAAGAAAACATAGCACGGGCGACGAGTACCACGCCGACGACACAATGTCGTCGGCACCATACGCTAAAAGACAAAAATTTGGCTTGACCCAGCCAAGGCTGCGTTGAATTTTTATATCCTTATTATACCGACGACGTTTCGTCGGTACCATAATTCTAATGTTTGACTTGGTGAAAACCTGGGCGGGAATTTGACCGCCAAAACCATGTCGACGTCATGTCGTCGGCATGGTATAAACCAAAAAAATAATTGTGATTAGCGCGGGATTAGCGGATGATTAATGGTTGTTTTGCCTTTAGTTTAATGACGCCGACGACATGACGTCGGCGCCTATTTAAGCCAAATTTTTTTGACTTATCCCTCTTGTGAATAATAGCGAATAATTGGGCGGGGTTTTTCCCGCCTTTACTATACCGACGACAGGTCGTCTGTGATATTTCCCGCCAAAATTTCCCTCCACCCCGCCAATTTTTTACTTATATATATATCATATAATAAAGTTATCACAAAACACGTAAATTCTCACACATAACAATGGATGGTTTAACGCCGGAACAGGAATGGTCGAAGGCTTTATCACACGAGCTCTTGTATAATGAAATTATACTTCATTGGGGCTGGGAAATTTTTGATGAATATGGTTCTTATGAGAACTGTGCACCGTGGCAGAGGGACAAGATTCTAGAATGGTTGAGGAGAAAGCCGTACTATAGAGAGTATTTGGAAGAGCTAGATGCTGTTGAAGCTCAACGTGCTGCTGAAGCTCAACGTGCTGCTGAAGCTCAAGCTGCTGCTGTTGGAGGTGACGATGAAGCTGAAAGCACGTTGGACCTCAACACCGAATTTGGTAATCTGGAAAATAGAGTAACAAATCTCGAAGCTACGTTTGCACGTATCAAGGAAATGAGAGCAAGGAAAGGAAAAGATGGTGCGAGTTCCAGCAAAGCGGGAAGTAGCCGCAAAAAAAAATAAACGGGTCGTTTCGTTTGATCTGTTTCGTTTGGTTGTCGAGTTGTTTAGTTTGAGTTGTTTAGTTTGAGTTGTTTCGTTTGGTTGTCGAGTTGTTTAGTTTGAGTTGTTTTGTTTGGTTGTCGAGTTTTTCGTTTGAGAACTCTTGCGTGTTTTAAATAAAATGTGTGCATTCGTGTTTGTTAATTGTGATGTTGTTTCTTCAAATAAGGTCATAAACCAAAACACCCTTTTGGTGCAGGAAATAAGCAATCCCAAACACCCCTGTTTGGACAGCATAAACCAAACGGCTCTTGTGGGCTGTTGTTAAGAAAACAACATAAACCAAACGGCCCTGTTTGGACATCATAAACCAAACGACCCCTTATGGTTGAATCTTGATGGATACTTAAGTTTTCACAACGCCTCCAACATTAAAGCGTACAAATTAAAAATATAAAGCACGTTCGACATCAGTTTTCACAACAACAACAACATTTTATTAAACAACAACAATAACACAACAAACAACGACAACGACAATAACAGCAGCAACAACAACAATAACAGCAACAACAACAACCTACATACGAAGATTTCCCATATCACCTACCATGTCATTATAAAGGTCGTGAAGTAAGGCAGCTGAATCAGTTGTGTGTTTGTTTGGATGCATATACACTTCTAGCATTTTATTGAGTACCATTATCTGGTGATTCAGTTTGATGCAGTTTGAGCACTCTGTATTTCCAGGACTTGATGTTGAAGGTCCTGCAGTGTATCGAGTTGGAGTTGTGGATGGTCTTGCGGAATGAGTTGGAGGCGTTGAAGCTCCAACAGAAGCGGTCATTTTGGCTAGTCGTTCATCCTTCCATAAAAAAAATCGCATCCATACTCCTTTGTCCCACCCTGTTAAAGAGTAAAAACTATAATTTTTAACAACTAACCAAATTATTTAAATAACACACAAAAAAATATGTAATTGTTAACCTTGGATAAAGGACACGCATAGTATTGTTTACCACGGGAGTGAGGTCGATGCGATTGTCGCAGAATTACGTCTCCTCGTCCACAAGGACAAGCAAAAGCTTCAAATTCCGCCATCTTCACCATGATAACAGTGTGTGTTTGTGGTTGTGAGGATTTGAGAGTGTATAATGTGTTTGTGTGGTTAAGAGCAGATCTGCTAACTATTATATATAGTAAAAAAAAAATAGATCTTTTGGAGGGAAGTTTTGGCGCCATAACATCTCGTGTATTGCAAACGGTACCGACGAAAGGGCTCGTTCGTTAAACATCTCGTGTATAACCATAACATCTCGGCTCGTTCGTTAATCATCTCGTGTAAAACCATAACATCTCGGCTCGTTCGTTAAACATCTCGTGTATAACCATAACATCTCGGCTCGTTCGTTAAACATCTCGTGTAAAACCATAACATCTCGGCTCGTTCGTTAAACATCTCGTGTATAACCATAACAATTTGCAATGCTCTTGACTTTGTTTGACTTTTCATACCGTTCCGACGAATCGGCGTCGGCACAATTTGCAATTCTCTTGACTTTGTTTGACTTTTCATACCGTACCGACGAATAGTCGTCGGTGTGGTTTACGTTAATATTTGACTTTCGTTGACTTTAATTATCTAATCTAATTAAGTTATTAAATATTTATTATGTTACCGACGACTCGGCGTCGGTAACAAATTGTCGAGCAAAAACAAACGTTTGACCGAAAATCATGTGGGTCCCGCTATGTCGTCGGCGTTATTCGTCGGCACGAACATTGCCGACGTGGCTCTGTCGACTATTCGTGCCGACGACCTGACGTCGAGAAGGTATGCTGCCGACGTCATGACGTCGGCACCGTTGAAAAATAGTCGTCGCCGGTGGTCTCGATTGTACTAGTGTAACATTTGTTATATCTACTTTCTAAACTTTTTAAACGTATGCGTGTTGCAGGTATAAGAATAAAGATGGATTTGATGAAAGCAGCTGTAAGATTGGCCATTACTCTCCTGAGAAGACTGTTGTGATGACAAAATCGTTCTTTGAACATGCATGCAAGAAAACTGTAGGAGCTATTAGGGATTCTGATGCTGTAAGTCATTATCGTTTTATTACAAATTATTTGTGTCTACGATCATCCTGTAATTACAATAACTATATAAACAGTGGATGTTGTACTACAAATTGTCAATCTTGAATAACGAAATGGTGTGATTTACTATATGATGATTAATATTTTATTGCCGTTTGTTGTTACATTCTTTATCCTATTTTTATTTACTTAACAGGATACTGCTCTGGTTGTGTACACGAAAATTCATAAGAACCATAAAGAGCATGGTTGGCAATATTTGGCGTGCCGCAAATGTAACACAGCTGTTAAGGAACAAGCGACCAAGCCAACTGCAAGGCCGTCAACCTCTAAGAATCCAACATATAAGTGTGATGCTCATGGTCTTCAAGTTCCTATTCCAAAGTATTTTCCACTATATTTAACGTATTACAATATAATTATAGACGTATCAAAAATCACAAGTGTGTAATATTGGTTTCTTAAAATTTTTTAGGTACAAGGTGACCGTTCGTGTGATTGACGATACTGGATCTGCATCTTTGGTCCTTTTTGATAAGATGGTGCACAATCTGGTTGATGTAAGCTGTGCTGAAATTATGAAAAAACCTTCTGAACTTGACATGGATGGTTTCCCTAAGCAACTCAACCGTATGCTTGGCAAGAAGATGTTGTTTAAGTTCCTTTTTTTATGAATACAACATAAATAGGAACAGTCATGTGTATCAGGTGAAAGCTATGTCTGATGAGCCAGATCTAATTGGCTTTTTTAAGAAGGATTTTGTGAGACAGGTGCGTTTTCAAATATTAACTTCTAATTGTCGCATATTAATTTTTTGAAAATTTAATGTGTGCGAAATGTTATCACAATGCAGGATGTCGGTGATGATTTCGTAACACCACAATCCATGACGTCTTCGTCTAAATCGAAGCTTAGGTATGCTGACATCGTGCCTTTTGATGTCGAGGAAAATGATGTTGTTATTAAAACCAATCAAGATTCTGGAAACACATCTGGGAGCAGTGGAGAGAAGAGGGCCTTTGTTGATTTGGATAAGAGTGAAGAATAGCTTGATGAAAAGGATAAAGGAAAGAAGCCTATGATTTCCATCGATTTAGATGAAAAGGCTAAAGTAGTGTGATTTGAATACATGACATGTTTCGTTTTTGACAAGTTAAAAACATGACATGTTTCGTTTATTCCGATTGAAGATGGTTTGTTGGGAATTAAATATTCTGAAGTTAGAGTATTAGGATTTACTCTAAGTCAAAGGTACTGGTAGTTCATGATCAAGGTACTGCTAGTACATCAAGGTACTGCTAGAACAAGAAGGTACTGCTAGTTCAAGTAGAAGGTACTGCTAGTTGTATATGGTACTGCTGATCAGTGAGTCATAGGATAAGATCGAAAAGATATTTATTGTATTTTGGTCAAACATATACGGTAGATAATATCTTACTCCATGTGCTTAGTTAACAAGTTGTATACATAGATACATGTTGTATCTGATGTACTGACACTTAATAAGCATAAGTTAACCAAGTAAGTCGGTCAAGACTTTAAGCAATTTGTAAAGATCTCTTGCAACTATAAAAGAGATCTTAGACTTGGATATTGTGTACACATGCATAAACTAAGAACTCATAACTGTTAAGACATAGAACAAACACAAATCACAAGTTGTAACATAAGATTCAAGGTTTTGAAACCCTAGTGATAAACACAAGATCACTCGTATTATTTTGAATAATATTGAATCGTTTAGTGAAAAACTTTCTTTGTTCATTGTTAAGTAACAAATATAATTCTTCCATTTCCATAACATACATAACCTTCTAAGTGTGGTTAAGTAAATTCCGCATGCTTAATCATATAAACTCAATATATCTTACACACAAAGTATACAAGGTTTAACCACCTTAACCGTGTGTCACAGGTCCTCTCAGTTGGTATCAGAGCTCAGGTTGATATAATTGAATTAAAAGAAACAGAAATGGATGCACATGATGCTCAAACAAATGTTGCTGCAAAGTTACCCATGATCAAACCTAATGAGTTTGAGTTATGGAGGATGAGAATTGAGCAATATTTCATGGTCCAAGATTATACTCTTTGGGATATCATTATATATGGTGACTCTTTTTCACCGAGCTATTCAGAGGTTGTCCTAGAAGGTAAATCTATTAGGAAAAGAAATACTGGACCAGTGTCAAATGAAGAAAAGATACTGAAGAGAAATGATCAGAAAGCAAGAAATTTGCTGCTTATGACCATTCCTGGTGAGCAGATGCTATCATTTAACAAGTATCTTGATGCAAAAACTCTTTTTGAAGAGATTTGTGCATATTTTGGTGGTAATGAAACTACCAAAAAGACACAGAAGACATTACTAAAGCAACAATTTGAAAACTTTACTGCTTTTAGTAATGAGTCTCTTGATAAGCTATTCTCAAGATTACACAAGCTTGTCAGCCAGTTAGCTGTGTTGGGTGTTGAGACAGAGAAGGAAGATCTCAACATGAAGTTTTTAAGAAGTCTACCTGATGAGTTCCATACTCATGTTATTGTCTGGATGAACAAACCAGACATTGAAACAATGAAGCTCAATGATTTGTACAACAACTTCAAAATTGTTGAACAAAGTCTTAGAAAGTCTGGAATTTATGGTACTAGTTCTGGGAATGTGGCACTTTTGTCATCTCCTAGTATTGGTAAGTCAGAAGAGGTAGAAGAAGTTGAAGGTGTTTCTAATGCTACAAATGGTGGTCCTTCTACTAGTTCACAAAAGACTGTTGCAGGACTTGGTGATCCAGCATTCTATGTATTCATATCTAGTCAGTCTAGTGGTTCTCCTCTAAATCATGAAGACCTTGAGCAGGTTGATGGTGATGATTTGGAAGAGATGGACATCAAATGGCAGGTTGCTTTACTCAGCATGAGGGCCAAGAAGCATTGGCAGAGAACTGGGAAGCAAATTACCATAAATGGTAATGATACTGCTGGGTTTGATAAAAAGAAAGTGGAGTGTTTCAACTGTCATAGGTTAGGACACTTTGCTAAGGAGTGTAGAAGCCCAAGAAAGCAGGAGAATAGAAACACATGGTATAAGCAAGATAGGAGAAAGGAAGTTACTGTTGAAGAGCCAAAGGCTATGTTGGCTATTGATGGTATTGGTTATGATTGGAGCTCTATGGCTTTTGAAGAGGAAGCACCACCAAATGCTGCTCTTGTGGCCAATGAATTTGCTCTAATGGCCCATTCTGATTCAGAGGTAAATTCTATTCAAACTTGTACTGAATCATGTCCTAATCTTAAAGCTTATGAAGACCTTAATAAGAGATTTGAAGCTCATAAACAAGAGCTAATTGATTCTCTTTTTAATTTGGCTAATCACAAAAGAGGTCTAGGTGTTTTAGAAAAACAAGTCTTACATTTTAAAGATAATGAATCTCATTTTTCTAATGACATCAATATACTAAAAAATGACATTAAGATCAGAGATGAGTGTATTGTTGAGTTGAATGGTTCATTAGCTAAACACAAAAATGAACGAGAAAATGTTAAGGTATCTGTGGATGTTTTAGCACATTCCTCAGAAGGATTCAATAAGCTTTGGGAAGCCCAAGTTATTGATAAGGTTAATTCTGGTGTTGGATTTAAGTCTGTACCCCCACCATACAGAGGTGTTCATTCACCTCCAGGTATTGATTTAGCACACACAGGATTAGCTGAGTTTCAAGAACCAATCATGGAATATGGTTCTAAGGTCACTAAGAGTCCAAAGATAGAAAAGGTAAGTAAAAGTTTAGATAAAACTTTATCTTATCAGGACAAGGTGTCCTTTGTTAAGAAAGGAGATGCTATAGTTGTTGAAGATTGTACAACTGATAGTGATGATGAAGAAGAACAGGTTATGTCTAAACCTGTATTGGTTAAGAAAGTAGGAAAAAGTATTCCTAAGATAGTCAATCACAACACTAACAGGCCTAAGTCAAATGTTAAGACTGTTAGGAAACCAGTTAGATATTGTGAACAATATAGAACTACAAACAAGCCCAGAGGTAACCAAAGGAATTGGAACAACCTCAAGTCTAACCAATTAGGTGATGACTTTGCATTTTACAACAAAGCTTGTTATACATGTGGTAGTTTTGACCATCTTGCAGCTTTCTGCAACCAAAGGGTAACTGGGTATGAAAACAATAGGGTGAACTACAAAAGGCAAATTCCTCAAACTCATTTTCACTCTAACACTCATAGAACAAAACCCAGAACAGTCTCAAACAGGTATGGACCCAAAGGTCCTGATAGACAAAAAGGTCCTGCTAATACATACATAAAGGTACTGCCAGTACAAATTAAAGGTACTGGTAGATCAAAAGGTACTGTTAGACCTTTGATGACCGTTAACCCAAAATCAACAGCTAAGGATGCAAAAACAACTTTCATACATGCATCTAAAACTGTTCTAAGGCCCATTCAAACAAAAGCAGTAGTCCACAAACAAATTTGGAGACCAAAGGGTGTGACTTCAAAGTTAGCAGTCTCTTCTGCTAAGAATGTTACTCACCCTGCTGCTAAGGGTAATAGGGCAAATGCTGTTAAGGCCTCAGCATGTTGGATTCAAAAATCCAATGTTGCATCAACAGTCCTTAAAAGATTAAATTACATTGATGCAAGAGGCAGATCCAAGTCAGTAATGGCTTGGATCCCCAAAGAAAACTAACACTCTTATTTGTGTGCAGGAACATTCTATTGATCATCAAGATCAAGGATACTCAGATAGTGGATGTTCCAATCACATGACAGGCAACATGTCTTATCTTTCAGATTTTCAAGAATTCAATGGAGGATATGTTACCTTTGGAGGTGGTTTTCGTGGCAAAATTTCTGGTAAAGGTACTATTAAAACCGGAAATTTAGATTTTGAAAATGTGTACTATGTACAAGAGCTAAAGTATAATCTTTTTAGTGTTTCACAAATGTGTGACAAAAAGAACAATGTCCTTTTTACTGACACTGAATGTCTTGTTCTATCTAAGGATTTTAAGATGCTTGATGAAAATCAAGTACTTCTTAGAATTCCTAGAAAGGCCAATATGTATAGTGTTGATATGAAGAACATTATTCCTAAAAAGGATTTAACTTGTCTTGTATCAAAGGCCACATTGAATGAATCAATGTTATGGCATAGAAGGCTTGGTCATATTAACTTCAAAACCATAAATAAAATTGTTAAGAATGGTTTGGTAAGAGGTTTACCTCACAAAAGATTTGAAAATGATCAAACATGCATTGCTTGTCTAAAAGGCAAACAACACAAAGCCACTTTTAAGCCCAAGATTTTTAACTCTATCAATCAGTCATTGTTTATGCTTCATATGGACTTATTTGGACCTGTTTCAGTAAGGAGTATGCAACATAAAAAATATTGTCTTGTTATAACTGATGACTATAGCAGATTTACATGGGTTTTCTTTTTAGCTACTAAGGATGAGACATCAAGCATCCTTAAGGACTTCATTACACTGATAGAAAACCAAGTAAGCAAGAAAGTAAAAGTCATTAGGTGTGATAATGGGACAGAATTTAAAAATAGAGTTATGGATGATTTCTGCAAAGAAAAAGGTATTAGGAGAGAATATAGTGTTGCTAGAACACCACAACAGAATGGAGTGGTTGAAAGAAAGAATAGAACACTAATTGAAGCTGCTAGAACAATGTTAGCTGATTCTAAGCTACCTATAATCTTTTGGGCAGAGGCAATCAACACTGCTTGCTATGTTCAAAATAGAGTTTTAGTTGTGCAGCCTCACAATAAGACATCATATGAACTCTTTAATGGTAGAACTCCTGCAATAGGATTTCTTAGACCTTTTGGATGTCATGTGACAATTCTCAATACCTTAGACCATTTAGGAAAATTCGATGGTAAAGCAGATGAAGATTTCTTAGTTGGATACTCTCTTGTTAGCAAAGCTTTTAGAGTTTACAACTTAAGAACTGAGAAAGTACAAGAAGAACTACATGTGGAGTTTCTGGAAAACAAATCCAATGTAGTAGGTCAAGGACCAAAATGGATATTTGATCTTGATTATCTAACAAATTCTATGAATTATATACCTGTTGTTGCAGAAACTAATAATTTTTCAGGTTCGCAAGCAACAAATGAGGTGGAGTTAGATAAAGATCAATCTGATGTCATTATGCCATTGTGGTCAAGTACCAGTGTGGATTTAGCTTCAAACAATGATGAATCTTCTTCTGGTAAAGCAAAAGAAGATGTTGAGGCTCAAAGAAAAGATGTTGGAACAGAGGAACAACACAATATGTTAAATATTGATGGTACTGCCGAGACAGAGCAAGGTACTGCTAGTTCTTCTAAAGGTACTGGTAGTTCATTTGAAGGAACTGTTAGTTCAGTTGAAGGTACTGTTGGTCCTTCATACTCAAAAGATGCAGAGTTCCAAGAAGATGAAGTGGATTTGAGTAATCTTGCACCATTTTATCATGTTCCTACTACCCCACACACAAGGATTCACAAAGTTCACTCCCTGGATAATGTGATTGGAGATATACAATCTTGTGTGAAGACAAGAAGACAACTGGTCTCTTCAGACCAAAAAGGGATTCTTGATGCCCTTTATGCTTCAAAACAACATGAGCTTTCAAACTCTTGTTTATTTGTATGTTTTCTCTCTCAAAAGGAACCAAAGAATATTCTTACAGCCCTAGATGATTCAAGCTGGTTAGAGGCTATGCAAGAAGAGCTTCTTCAGTTCAAGATTCAAAAGGTTTGGGTGCTAGTTGATTTACCTAGGAATGAAAAGGTAATTGGCACTAGATGGGTTTTTAAGAACAAAAGGGATGAAAGAGGAATTGTGATCAAGAATAAGGCTAGACTAGTAGCACAAGGGTACACACAAGAAGAAGGGATAGATTATGATGAAGTTTATGCTCCAGTAGCAAGGATTGAGGCAATTAGGCTGTTTCTAGCTTATGCTTCATTTTTAGGCTTCACAGTCTACCAAATGGATGTCAAAAGTGCATTTTTATATGGTGAAATTGGAAGAGAGGTGTATGTTTCACAACCTCCTGGTTTCATTGATCCATTACATCCAAACAAAGTGTACAGAGTAGTGAAAGCTCTCTATGGCCTTCATCAGGCACCAAGAGCTTGGTATGCAACACTAGCTTCCTACTTATTAGAAAATGGATTTCAAAGAGGAAAGATTGATCAGACACTTTTCATCAAACAGCACAAGAAGGATCTTCTGTTAGTGCAGGTGTATGTGGATGACATTATCTTTGGATCTACAAGGAAGGAAATGTGTTTAGAATTTGAGAAGCTTATGAAAGATAAGTTTCAGATGAGTTCTATGGGAGAACTTACATTCTTTTTGGGTTTGCAAGTTAAGCAATCATCTGAAGGCATATTTATTAGTCAAGATAAATATGTTGCAGAGATACTTAGAAAATTTCAATTTGCTGATTCAAAAATAGCAAGCACACCAATGGACCCTGAGAAGCACCTTCTGAAAGATGAAGATGGAGAAAATGTAGATGTACACAGTTACAGATCTATGATAGGCTCTTTGATGTACCTTACATCATCTAGACCTGATATCATGTTTCCTGTTTGTGTTTGTGCAAGATTTCAAGTTACTCCAAAGGTTTCTCATTTAACTGCAGTCAAGAGAATTTTTAGATATCTCAAAGGTCAACCAAGGTTGGGTATATGGTATTCTAGAGAATCTCCTTTTGACTTGGTAGCATATTCGGATAGTGATTATGCTGGTGCTAGCTTGGACAGAAAGTCAACAACTTGAGGATGTCAATTCCTTGGGTGTAGACTTGTCTCATGGCAGTGTAAGAAGCAAACAAGTGTGGCAAATTCAACAACTGAAGCTGAATATATAGCTGCTGCAAGTTGCTCTAGTCAAGTTCTATGGCTTCAAAACCAACTCCTTGATTATGGGTACAATTTCTTAAACACTGTTATTTATATTGATAATAGTAGTACAATTTGTATTATTAAAAATCCGGTACAACACTCTAAAACAAAACACATTGAAATTAGACATCACTTTATAAGAGACTGCAATGAGAAAAGATTAATTCAAGTTCTTAAAATTGCTTCAGAGCATAATTTTGCAGATCTGCTAACGAAAGCTTTTGATGTTTCAAGGTTTCAGTACTTGGTAGCAAGTATTGGAATGCTTAATCTTTAAATTTTCAATATGATGTGTTTTTGTACATAAATTTTTGTTGGTACTGCTGGATTTATAAGGTACTGCTATATCAAAATTTAAATTGTGTTATTCATACAGTTGGTTTTATGCTTATTCTAATACAAGACAAGTACTTTGTACATTGTTCTTTTGGTTTTAGACTAACTATTTCAGGTATGAATATGTGAGCACAAACGATATTTCAAGTGAAATGGGAACAACAAAATGCTTATCAAATTGCTGACCATAATAGGTTTATGATGGACTAAGTTTAGGAATTTAACTTCCTTAAAACTTCTTTCTTGAAATCTAGTTATGATATTTCACATTGAATTGATGACTTAGTTGATCAGATAGTAACTGATGCAACTCACTTTCTATCATTTTATACTTTTAAGTATAATGTGCAAGTCTGAGGACATCTGATAGAAAGAACAGCTAGTAAAAGTGAATCTAACACTTGTGTTGGAGGTAACAATTGCTATGAGCTGGAAACCCTGTCAAGAAAATCTTTTGAATAGATTTATCTTTACACAGGCAGTTATTTATAACTGAAAAACATTGGTTCTCACACAACCAGAGGTTACTTTAAACCGTAATGCTAATTAAGTGTCTGTTATACACTTGATTCTTTCAAAATGGTTGAAAGTAGTATGATTTTTCAATTCTAAAATCATGAACATACTACTAAGTCAAAAAGGTTTCTTAAAAGGATTTTCAAGAGATTCACAAAAACCATCCATTGATGGACTATGAATCAAATGTCCACTGATTCACCTCTCATAGGAGTTAACACACCTAGAAGTGATGAGGATAGTAACTTAAACTCTTAAGGAATTGATGGCTTCATGTACAATATTGTCTGACAACAAGTTCACATTGATAGTTCAGTCAAAGGTACATAGTGAGATCTTCCAAACAAGGGGAGGAAACAAAAGTTTTTTGCTTCAGGGGAGGTAACAATCTCAGGGGAGGAAATAATTGCCCAGAAAAGGAAGAATAAGCCAATATATGGAAGGAGAATATAAGAGCATACAAGATGATGTAGAGGTTGAAAATGACAAGAATAGATCAAATATCTAGAAGGGATGAAGCATTTCTAAAGGAGAAAGTTCTATCTAGATCAAACGAAGGAAAGTTTCAATTTCAGTTCATTATGTTTGTTTATCACTTGCAAAGGCATGCTGTTAGATGATTTCACTTGTTGAAACAAGCATCCAAGATACACAGCATCATTGCCTCTTACAATTCCTCCATCCAAAGAAATTGCACCATCTTTTGGTACAATGTTTTGATATTGCTAAAGTCAAAGAAGAACAAAGCAGATCAGTTCAGAATAAGAAGAATAGTTCAGATTCATGAAGTGTTTGAAAGATCTTCTCAAGTCCTCATTTAATTCAGAAAACATGTTTGAAATGATTCACATGTTTAGGGGAGGATTGTTGGGAATTAAATATTCTGAAGTTAGAGTATTAGGATTTACTCTAAGTCAAAGGTACTGCTAGTTCATGATCAAGGTACTGCTAGTACATCAAGGTACTGTTAGAACAAGTAGGTACTGCTAGTTCAAGTAGAAGATACTGCTAGTTGTATATGGTACTGCTGATCAGTGAGTCATAGGATAAGATCGAAAAGATATTTATTGTATTTTGGTCAAACATATACGGTAGATAATATCTTACTCCATGTGCTTAGTTAAAAAGTTGTATACATAGATACATGTTGTATCTGATGTACTGACACTCAATAAGCATAAGTTAACCAAGTAAGTCGGTCAAGACTTTAAGCAATTTGTAAAGATCTCTTGCAACTATAAAAGAGATCTTAGACTTGGATATTGTGTACACATGCATAAACTAAGAACTCATAACTGTTAAGACATAGAACAAACACAAATCACAAGTTGTAACATAAGATTCAAGGTTTTGTAACCCTAGTGATAAACACAAGATCACTCGTATTATTTTGAATAATATTGAATCGTTTAGTGAAAAACTTTCTTTATTCATTGTTAAGTAACAAATATAATTCTTCCATTTCCATAACATACATAACCTTCTAAGTGTGGTTAAGTAAATTCCGCATGCTTAATCATATAAACTCAATATATCTTACACACAAAGTATACAAGGTTTAACCACCTTAACCGTGTGTCACAGGTCCTCTCATGGTTTATGAATGAATCTATGTTTTCAATTTTAATGATTGTTTTAAATGTGTTTCATTTACATTATTTTATTATGTTCTTTGTGTTTTGGTGTATTAAGAAAAAAACATATTAAGGTTTTCAATTGAATAACATAATAGTATAATGGTGTATCTAGATTGAGTTTATTAAAAATCCATATATTCGATGTTTACTAACATAACGCCCAATAATAATTATCAAATTGTGTTTAATAAAAGAGCCCAAAATACAATTTTGCCAATCCATTAATAGTAATTGTAAAAACAAATTAAATAAAAAATCGTGTTTTTTAACCCAAAAAAATAAACAACAAAAAACGAAAAACAAAACAAACAAAAAACATAAACAAAAACGAAAAAAATAAAAAAATAATAATAATAATAATAATAATAAAATAGACACACAAAAAAAAAAAAAAAAAAAAAAAAGCCAATCGAAAAAAAAAAATCATTTACGTATTTGTATTTAAAATCCTCAAAACACATTTGTAAAATAATCAAATATTAATTATTTAGTATTTAAACAAACGTAATCTTTTATATATTTAAATATATTCCTAACAAATATTCAAAAAAAAATTACTGATTTGTTGCAATCTTTATTTAAAATTACATAGGTGATGGAAAAGTGGGTAGACTTAACGATAGTGAAGCTGTTGTTAAGTTTCCTAATGATATGCGCATTCCAGATTCTGATAATCACGTGCATGCTATTACACAACATATTTACCCTAACATATTGCCTAATTTATGGCTCCCGACGTATTTCCAAGAAAGAGCCATACTCGTGCCTACACATGACGAAGTGGATAAAGTTAACCAACATATGATGTCTATGCTTCCTAGAGAAGAACATATTTACTATAGTTCTGATACACTAAGCGATACGGATGTGGATTTCAATTTTGACGAGTCTTTATACACGGATGAATTTCTTAATAGCATTCGTATGTCAGGTATTCCGCATCATGAACTGGTATTGAAGGTAGGTGCCCCTATCATGTGTTTGAGAAACATTAACCAAAGGAATGGTCTTTGCAACGGCACAAGGTTGTAGGTATTACGTATGGGAACTATTAATATTGAGGCACGAATCATTTCAGGTGGAAAGGTTGGAACAGTATGTGCTATACCACAGATGATCATAAGTTCGTCAGATACTAAAATGCCCTTCAAGTTAAATAGAAGACAGTTCCCTGTTTTTGTTTGTTTTGCTATGACCATAAACAAAGCCAAGGCCAGACGTTGTCTCATGTTGGATTATTGCTACAACGGCCTGTCTTTTCTCATGGTCAGTTAGCTGTTTCTAGAGTTAAGAGTGTTAGCCTTTAAAGTTATGTCATAGTCGGGAATTGCATTTGTATCACTTAGTATTCTATTCTATCCCACATCGCCCAATGAGGTAAACATTGTAAAGGCTCTTGTTCTATAAAAGAGACCTCATACCTCATGAAAGGGTTGGATGTCTCATTGTATTTCAAGGTATGTGTGTTTTCCTTCTTTCACTCTCTAGAAAACATACACATCTTCCCCATTCTTTCAATCTATTAATATCATGTATTTCTTTTACTTTGAGCTTCCCCGGGCCCCCGAACCACATAAATTAATAGTATTATCGGTCCTACAATTGGTATAAGAGCCATGGTTGTGTTATTTGGTTGATTTATTGTGGTTCGTACTTGTTATTTGCTGTTTTTTTACCATATTTTTAACTGGTCGGAATTTTTTTTTTACATAAGTTTGTGGTAAACAGATTATACACAGTCTTTCTTGTATCCAAATGGTAAAATCAAAAGTCGTATGCTTTCATTTTTTGGTATCATATAAACTGCTCATATGGTCTTTCCATTAAGTACAACTTATTAGTTTGTTGGTAACATCAATATTTCGAGACTTATTTTGTTCCATATCGTGAATCTGTGGTCAAAAAAGTGGTCAACAAACTGGTCGGAAACATTGTCGGAAGTGGGTCGGAAAACTGGTCAAAAACTGGACAGCAATCGCTTCAAAGACTACTCGGTATTGTCTTGCTTGTATAAGCACGAGAAATACTTCGACTAACGGGAAATTTGATAGCTTGTATAAGCTAGACAGATACTATCGCAATTGACCAAGGGTTTATCGAAATTACCCAAGCGTTTATTGAAATTGCCCGGGGGCGTATCGAAATTAGGGTCTATCAAAATTCCCAAGGGTCTATCGCAATTGGACTTGTCGCAATTGGACAAGTCAAACTACTAGTTATCGCAATTTCTTCAATACCTGTTATTGCAATTGGTGTTAAAACAAGTTATCGAAATTGTGACCTTAAAAGAAAAAGATGAAGATGAAGAGACCACCTGACCACAAACCAAACATACCAAGACTAAATCATGACCTCAGTAAACATCATCGGTCCATATGGTTTATAAGATAAAGAAAACAAATCGAAGAAGAAAAAACCCACAGCCTCGATAAATCCAAACCAACAACATCTATCCTTATCTATACATAACCATCACCCTCACCGTCAATCATCAACACTTATTCAAACAAGACACGACACAAAATTATTACCAATGATGATCTCAGTTAATTCTTTCATGTGTTACATAAAGTAAATCAAGACCAAAGGCCATCAACATGAAAGAATGAATCCTCGTCGATTTATAAGAAGTATAGCTTCTTTTATATATCCGAATCAAAAAGAATAAGAGTAATAACAATCATGTTATTCCCTTTTCTTGGTTCGTTCATATGAAACACAAAACAAACAATTAAATCGTACCTGAGACCCACATATGGATCTTGAAGACTTTGTGTTGATTTCTTGATCCAGATTGAGTAGCAAATGAAGATATAGGTTGCGTACGATTGTTTTTATGTTTGTGTGGTTCGATTGATAGGGATTGTTAATCGTTATGAATGGTGATTCGGATTGAAGAATATGGTGATTCGATAAGGTTGATGATAACTGAGATCTAGATGAGTTTGAGTTTGGAGAGAGATTGTTAGGTGGGAGGTGGATGGTTAACTGGTGTGTGTGTGTGAGATTAGGTTAACACAAATGAGTGATATTAGGGTTTGTTCCACTCTTATATCTGTTATCCCATTTTTGTGTGGGTTAGATTATGTTGGGAACACGTTATTATTCATCAAGTATTGATCATTTATGTAATAGGTTGCTTAGGCCTTTAGGTTAGATTTATGCTTCGGCCTATTTATGTTAATTATATGTTAATTAGGGCTAAAGCCCAACACCTTGTAAGATACTATAAATACCCCCTCCCATTCAAGGGAGAGGGTTGGTTGGTTAATTGATCATTTCATTTTTATTACTCTTAAGATAACCTTCCACTCTCTTTCTCTCTCTAACTTTCTCTCTCTAGATCTAAGGTGAATTAGTAGCTTGTGTGATAAATCTTAGTAACAACAAGTGGTATCAATCGCCTAGGGGTAATTTAGGTTGTTTAAGATTAGATCTAAGTGAAATTTGAAGATTTGGAATTCAGTTACTGTTCACGTGCATAAACTTCCGACTTTGAACTGATTTTGAGAAATCCTTCGAGTTTGAAGGTTTTCTCCGAGTTTCTGGTTTTTCTCCGAGTTTCTGAAATCTTTCGACTTTCTCTTCAAGTTTGAAGAGGTTGTCGAGTTTGTTCAGTTTCTCCGAGTTTCTAAGTTCAGAACCTCCGACTTTCTAAGTTCCAAATCTCCGAGTTTCTAAAGTTGAGAATCCTCCGAGTTTCTAAAGTTTAGAATCCTCCGAGTTTCTAACTAAGAATTTTCCGAGTTTCTAACTAAGAATTTTCCGAGTTTCTAACACAGAATCCTCCGAGTTTCTAACAAAGAATCTTCCGAGTTTCTAGAGTAAAATCCTCCGAGTTTCTAACAAAGAATCCTCCGAGTTTCTAGAGTAAAATCCTCCGAGTTTCATAGATTGTAAGGTTTCCGAGTTTCTAAGGATTTCACCGAGTTTGGACTCTCCGACTTTCTAAAGAGTTCACCGAGTTTGGACTCACCGACTTTCTAAGGTTTTCGAGTTTGTGTTCTTCGATTTTCTTGGGATTTTTTCTTCGAGTTCTTCGACGTACAAACCTAATCTTCAACAACAACCGTCATTATCCTTTAAAGATCCTACATCCACAAGTTACTTCAAGATGTCTCAAGCACCATACCATAACTACTTCTATAATTAACAACAACAACAGTATCGTCAACAACAACCATATCAACAACAGTATCCTCAACCACAATATCAACCACAGTATCAACAACAACACATGTTAATGCAGCAACATCAATTTCTTCCACAACAACAAATCCCTCAACAACCGATGCAAACTTATCAATCTCCTTCAAGAGAACCACACTGGTTTAACAAAATGTGCGAAGCTATTAGCAGTCAACAGTTGAGACATGAAGCAGGGTCTTTGGACACATCACCAATGTTAACACCAGGAAATTATGTGCAGTGGTCCAGTCGTTTTCTCTGGTTTATCGAGCTAAAGAAACCTCATGGAAAGTATCTAAAGAAGGTTATCATTTATGGACCGTATCCAGCTCCTACTACAACCATTCCTGCAGATCCAAATCATGTTCCTCCAAAAGAAGCAACTACAACCCCTATTCCTTTAGCTCAACTCACCGCAGAACAAGTTCTTCAATAAGAGGCTAATGAGTTAGCAATGTCTTACATCCTCCAAGGGATTCCCAATCCTATCTTCAGGAGTATCGATGCACAAAAGACAGCAAAGGATATGTGGGAGCATGTACACCTTCTCATGGAAGGTACTGAGTTAAATCAGGAGGACTTGGAATCTAAGCTTTATATGGAATACACACATTTCACCATTGAAGCTGGGGAATCTTTAGAATCATACTACCATCAGTTTACCAACATTATCAATGATTTGGACCGTCACAACATCGTTTTACCAAAGATTGCTGTGAACTCTAAGTTTCTAGGGTGTCTCGGACCGGATTGGCAAAAGTATGTGACTTTCGTTCGATAAGCCAAGAATCTACACAACGCCTCTTATGGGTTGTTGTATGATTACCTAAAACATCACCAATCAGAAGTTGACAAGGACCGAGCAGCTCGTGGAGGATTTTCATCATTACCTACTTCGAACCCACTTGCTTTAATGGCTTAGTCTCACTTTGCACCAACAAATCAGGATTTTGTTTAACCACTACCTCATTCGGGTTATCCCTCACAACCTTCAAACCAACTTGTCCCATACGAAGCACCATCACAATATTCTGATAATCAAATGGTTTCATACGACAATACCGATTCTATGATGTATTCCAACGTTGAAAATGATGAAGACGATGCTTTTAACTCACTGAATGAAGGATTTGCGTTGATCGCTAGAGCTTTTAGCAAGTTCTCAAACAAATCTAACAACCGTCTCCGATCTTCATCCAACACAAGGAATCAGGCAGTTGTTAATGATGGAAGGGTTGATCCAAAACAGGGTTTCCTGGAGATTTGGTTCAGGAAATTATATGGGAAATTCAAGTGGTCAAAGGTTCTGTTCAGGAAGAAGTGGAAGAAACAACATGGGTAATACACAGAGGAGGGCTCAGATTGTTGGAACAGAGAAGAAAGGGATTGCAAACACAACAATTACATGCTATAATTGTGGTGGGAATGGTCACATGGCTAATGCATGCCCCAAGCCAAGGACAATGGGCAGTGCTTATCACAAGGAAGCTCTTCTTCTGGCCTTGAAAGATGAAGCTGGTGGTACTTTGACCGAGAAAGAGCACAACTTTATGGCAAATGCATACTCAGACGACGACATGGAAGATCTTGAGGCAAATGCAGCTGTAATGTTGATGGCAAACATGCAAGAAATGCATATGGGTGAAGCAGGCCCGGTGTATGATATTGACGGCTTGTCTCAGGTGATTCAAATTGTACTATGGATTGTTGATAGCGGGTGTTCCCGACACATGACAGGCAATTTAAAGCTTCTAGTAAACTTCGTCGCTAAGTTCATAGGCACTGTCAGGTTCGGGAATGATCACTTCGCCGCTATTATGGGTTATGGTGATTACGTCAACGGGAACATCGAAATCAGTCGTGTATACTACGTGGAGGGCCTTGGTCATAATCTTTTCTCTGTCGGACAGTTTTGCAATGGTGACTTGGAAGTGGCTTTTTGGGAGAAAACATGTTTTGTTCGAGACCTCCAAGGGAACGAACTTATGAAAGAAAAACGCGGAACCAGTCTTTATACTATCTCCTTCTCAGACATGACCATCTCTTCTCCGATTTTCTTACTATCTGTAACACCCCAACCCGACAAGGGTAAAGATATCACAAAAATGGTTTCATATCAGATCAAAACAAAGCATACATTTACAGTAATACAAGAATCTCAAAGGTTAAAAATGAAATACTAAAATTACAAGGTTACAAAGGAAACAAAACTAAATACTAAGTCTGCAATTGCAAATCCTTATAATAGTCTCTACTTCAGAATAACTATCAAGGTCTTCTAAGTCCAAAAGTCTCTTCACTCATACCCAGCTTCCAACTAAAAACCTGCCGCAGGGAAAGAAATGCGGCTGAGCTTAAAAAGCCCAGTGAACAGATATATATAAACGAAAACGAAAGCAAAAGGAAACGAACATATATGGTATAGTGCAATGGAATAACATAAGGTATAGACAAAGGTACAAAGTAAGAAAGGAAAAGGGAAGGTCAGTAATCCACCACGAGCCCAAACAAATCAAATATAGTGACTACATCTTCATAATCATATAGAGGGGAGACCTCTCAGATAATCAGATAATATGAGGGGTGTCCTCATTCTTCAAATGGAGTAGCTAACTCCCGAACTTGTGAAAGACGTGGATTGCACCCATACATCAGTCACCGAACAATAATATAATATCAAATCATGTCAAATCCACTAATACGAACACGAACCTAGGATGCATCCATACGCCCCCCGAACAATAATATAGGCCATAATAAATATAATGTGCATGCAACGAACAATATGGGGACGGTGTGTAACATCACTCGAACACACTGGAGTCATGACATTGGTGCATCAATGACACGGCCATGTTAGCTTCATGGCTAGGAAACGAACTTGGCTCGGGTATCAAACTGAAGGGTCAAAGGTCAAAGGTCCAAATCTTAGCAAAGGTTCAAATAGTCTAAGTCATCGAATCATGGTCAAAGTCCCAATATCAAGGCAAAGGTTCAAATAGTCTAAGTCATCATCAGAGGTTCAAAATCAAATGGTTCATTTAAAGTAATCTTTATCAAATGATTTTCATAAAAATAATCTTTAATAACGGTTTTCACAAAAGTAGTCTTTAAACGTAGTTTTCATAAAAGCTTAGCCAAATTCCAATTAAAAGTGGTGTCGCATCCTTCATAAACATCATTTAAAAATAGTTTTCCTCAAAACATTTCCATGATATAATTAAAAAGTTTTTCACATCTAATTACCAAAATCAAATGAACCCTCGAAGTATCAAGTGAGTCGAATACTAATATCACAAGGTAACGAACGAATATCAAATGGATCATTATAGAGGCTCAAAGCAAAAGGGTCATATCGAACATCAAAGTCAAAATGAATCAAACAAACGAACCAAAGTGTAGGGGAAACATAGCAATGGCTTAGGGAATCTTAAAACGAATCAAGATCAATGAGTCATGAGAGGGAAAACACCCTTACTGAAAAAGGGTAGAATATATGTACCTTATACCGCAAGTGCAAACATATCTAGAAATATAAAGATCGGAAACCACTCCATCTTCATCGAATCTACATGAATACATGGTCGTCTTATTATTAATATCTTCTTCAAATCAGATTTCTCATTTTAGTCGGCTTTCCATTTTTAGCAACTTTCCATTTATAGCAGGTTTCCAAAAATAGCAAATTTCCATAATTAGATAGATTCCACAAATTAATTTGGTTAAGTCATTTATTAAATATTATTATGGAGATAGGGTTCATTTTAGCAAGTCATGACAGTTTAGGGTTCACTATGACAACTTTTATATTTTAGGGTTTCAAATGTAAATATGCCCAAAGTTAAGGTCCAAAATACAAATATTACAAATTATCCATTTTAATCCATAAGTTCCCAATATATACGATTCCAATACTTCCACTTTAACAATTTTACAAATTTATACCCTTTAGTTTACAAAATTACAATTTAAACCTTATAATTAATTAAATCACAATTTAACCCTTATCATAATTACATTTACACATCACGCCCTCAATTTTACAAAATTACTCAATATGCCTCCTTTTTAATAAATGGCACGATTTATCTTTATCTTTACATAATTTACAAAATTGGTCCTTTAACTTATAAAATGTACAATTCAATTCTCTAATTAACCATATATACACATTAAACCTTTAAGTATCCAATTTTACACATTACACCCTTCATATCATATATTATACGAGCACCCTCAAGTTTCCAAAAATTACAAACAAGTCCCTCTATTTTATTAAATTACAATTCGAATTTTAATAATTAACTAAACTACCTTTAAACCTTTTAATTACAAAATTTACATATAATACCCCCATATTATATTTTATTCGATTTATCCCTGGTCCAAAATATCTTACAAAAATAACCCATAAGTTTATAAAATTACAAAACACACTCAAATACTTTTAATTCTCTAATCGGTTCAATTAAAAATACATAAACCCTAACCCTAAAATTCCCAATCATTACCAATCATCAATATAACCTTAATATGCATTAATTATACCAGATCCAACACCAAGAACCCTATCCCTAACCCATTCGAATTTTATTTCCCCTTTTTAATTCTTGCCGATAATAACAATAAACAACATAATTCGCAAACCATGGATCTAGGTTTCAAATAAATTTGTATTCAATTTTTACAGATCACATATGTCATATTACAGATTATAAAAATACGTTTGAGGTTCATAAAAATTATATAGAGTCGTATCCAGTTTTGCACTTTTTTAGGGTTTTATGAATCGATTAATTCTAGTGACCTGTATATCATGCATGGATCAAGATAACTATTTTATTTAGATCATATATGATGTAAAGAGAGTCACAAAAATACCAAATGATTTTTATGATGGTCGAATGAGGTGTGGAGGGTTTATTCTTCTCGGCTGGAATCAAATTCGTATAAAAATCAAGATCAAACGAACCAAGCTTCTATAATTCAAACTCCTATTTTTATAGCCTTCTACTAACTCCAAAGCATCCAGGAAAAATACCAATAAAGTGCAGAAAAATTGTGGTGATCGATTTTGAGTTTTTGGTTTGATTATATGGTTTAAAGGAAGGAATAAATATAGAAAATATACAAACCGTGTATTATTATGATGAGAGGGCATGATATTCGGCCCAAGGGATTAGATGAGATCAAAATAATGATTTTCAAAGATCTTTTCTTGTTTTGCAATGCTTATCCTTTAATTACTTGATTTTAATTATTTAACAAATAATAAACATATATAAGTATATGTATTTTCGGCTATATGTATATTTTAATAAGTGATAAGTATTTTAAGGATATGCAAAATGTTAAAATGTTCAAGTAAAAATTATCATAATTCATACGTTGCTAGTTTACGAGAGTTTGTGATTGATTTGGTGTTTTATTTAATTATTAAGTGAAATTTTAAGTCCCAAGGGTATTTTGGTAATTTTGCATGTTTTGAAATTTTAGGTTTTACACTATCCAAGGCACATTCCACAAAAGCATGGCTATGGCATAAACGTATGTCTCACCTGAATTTCAAAACTATGACCGAGCTCGCTCGTAAAAAGTTGGTCGATGGTCTTCCAAGATTCAGATACGTCAAAGATCACCTCTGTCCAGCTTGTAAACAAGGGAAGAGTACTCGTGCTCATTTTCCACCAAAAACTGAGCACAGTACGGATCGTGTACTCCAACTCCTACATATGGATCTTTGTAGCCCAATGTGTGTTCAGACAATAAATGGGAAGCGGTATATATTGGTAATCGTAGATGACTTCTCGAGATGGACTTGGGTCTACTTTCTTCGCACTCAAAGATCAAGCTCCTCCGATGATCATCACCTTTCTCACAAAGATTCAGGTTCAGCTACGCAACACCGTCAGAAAAATTCGAACAGAAAACGGAACTGAATTTAAGAATCAGACTCTTCGGGAGTATTATGAGAAAGTGGGTATTGAACATCAAACATCAATTGTACACAGCCCAGAACAGAACGGAGTGGTCGAAAGACGAAACCGAACGATAGTGGAAGCCGCAAGAGCGATGTTGATAAATGCTCAACTACCGGATTACCTCTGGGCTGAAGCCGTTTCAACCGCCTGCTACACCCAAAACAGATGTATGATCACCAAAAGGCACACCAAAACCCCATATGAAATTGTTCACAGAAGAAAACCGAACATAAATTACTTTCATGTCTTTGGGGCTCTCTGCTACCCAATGAATGATCGTGATGACCTTGGAAAGTTAAAAGCCAAAGCAGACATAGGGATTTTTGTCGGATATTGTGAAAATTCAAAAGGATTTCGAATCTGGAACCGTCCAATCCGAGAGATTCAAGAGACCATACACACTAACTTCGATGAACTCACCGATATGGCTTCTGAGCAAAACAGCTTAGGACCCGAATCTAACCGTCTAAACTTTCCTGATCAATCAACTGCACCTCTCTCTCTCAATCGCAAGGACTTAGAAGATTTGTTTGCTCCGCTATTTGATGACACTCTTGTTAGTCGTGCTTCTGAAGTATCCACCAGTTCCGCTGCATAACCCGTCAACATTCAAGCACCTGATGCAACAGTAACTATTACAACAGCAGTTGCTGAAGAAGCACCACCAACAGAAACATCATCATCAGTAGAACAAACAGCTTCAAATACTGCGACTGCAGCTGATGATCCCCCTCTACATTCTTCTGAAGTACCCACACCAGGAGATTATGACGGCAATGCATTCTTCAATCCATTTGCTCCGGCTCCCACCATTCACGATATTGCCGAGTCATCAACGAGCAATTTGGATCCGTCAAATATGCATCAAAATTTTCAACACTACCCTTCAACCCACAAGTGGACTAAGGATCACCCTCTAGTGAACATAATTGGCAACCCAGAAAACCCGGTCATGACATGTAAACGCCTCCACACGGACGGTGAAACTTGCATTTATGCACTCACCGTTTGTCAGTCAGAACCCAAAAACATTAAAGAAGCGCTTGCCTATGACAATTGGATTGAGTCGATGCAAGAGGAACTTGATCAATTCAAGAGGTTGGAAGTTTGAGAATTAGTAGAAAGACCAGATGGGGTATACGTCGTCGGGCTGAAATGGATCTGGAAGAACAAGTTGGATGCCGATGGCACGGTTACTCGTAACAAGTCCCGGTTGGTTGCTAAAGGATTCAGTCAAGAAGAAAGGATCGACTTCGAGGAATCTTTCGCACCAGTGGCAAGACTTGAGGCCGTTCAAATGTTTCTGGCGTATGCGGCTCACAAGAATATCACCGTTTACCATATGGATGTAAAGACGATATTTCTCAATGGACAACTCCGGGAAGAGGTGTACGTTACACAACCAGAGGGCTTCGTCGACCCAGAACATCCGAATTGTGTATACCGGCACAAGAAAGCCCTCTACGGCCTTAAGCAAGCCCCGAGGGCATGGTACAAAAAACTATCTGCATTCTTACTAGCTAATCATTTCACTAAAGGATCAGTTGACCCGAATTTGTTTATACAAAAACACGGGGAGGATATTCTCATTGTTCAAATCTATGTGGATGACATCATTTTTGGTTCAACCAATAAGAAATTTTCAAACGCTTTTGCAAAATTAATAAAACAAAACTTTAAGATGTCCATGATGGGTGAACTCAAGTTCTTCTTAGGACTGCAAGTTCATCAATCACCTCGTGGTATTTTCTTAAGTCAGTCCAAATATGCTCAAGAGATTTTGAAAAAACATGGCATGACCAGCTGTGACACCTATAATACCCCCATGTCGTCATCATCCCCAAAGCTAGATGCTGATCTACATGGGACACCCATTGATCCTACAAAATACCGTAGTATGATTGAGTCTCTCATGTATCTCACAGCTAGCCGACCGGATATTGTATTTGCCACTTATCTATGCTCCCGTTATCAGTCGAGACCAACTGAAAGACATATATCTGCTGTTAAAAGGATCCTTCGATACATAAAGGGAACCATTCACTTGGGGATCTGGTATCCGAAGGATTTTGGTTTTGAACTAATAGCTTTTTCAGACGCGGATCATGCCGGTTGCATAGACACAAGGAAAAGTACATCTGGGGGAGTGCAATTTTTGGGTGACAAGCTTGTCTCTTGGCAGTCAAAGAAGCAGGACTGCACATCACTGTCGTCTACCGAATCAGAATACATCGCCATGTCAGCATGCTGCGCTCAAGTCATTTGGATGAGGTCACAGCTGATGGACTACGGATACGTCTTCAACAAGATTCCAATGTACTGCGACTCCAAGAGTGCCATTGCTATCTCGTGCAACACCGTCCAGCACTCAAAATCCAACCATATTGCTCTCCATTATCACTTCATCAAAGAGCACATGGAAATGGGTACAATTGAACTTCATTTCATGGGTACAAAATACCAATTGGCGGATCTCTTCACCAAAGCCTTGCCTCATGCAAGATTTGTGGAATTGGTTCACCAGATTGGTATGCGATGTTTGACTCCAGACGATTTGAACAATTGTCTTAGACAAAATTAAGTGAGTCAAACATCAAAAATATCTTTGTAAATAAATTCTTAAAAACAAAAAAAGATTTACCAATTATTTTTCATTTAAAAAAAAAAAAAAAAAAAAAAAAAAAAACCCTCTTTAAATGTGCAAAAGTAAAAGCGAATCAAAATATGTTCTCGTTATTTCAAATTTCATCAATTTCAAATGACGGACATATTTTGAGGGGGAGAATTTTTCTAACTTTTGCACATTTTATCTTAAATTCTTCGTCATCATCAAAATGTTCTTCTTCAAAAAAAAAAAAAAAAAAAAAAAAAAGTATTTCTATGATCTCTTGAACTAAAGTTTTTCAAAATTTCAAAAAATATATCTTAGTTCAAGGGGGAGAAATGGAAATATACCAAGTTCACAACAAATTGGATCAAAAGCTTTAACCATTTCAAACCTCAAGGACTGAAACTGTCAAGTTGTTAAAAGTTGTCACAATAGGACCTTATGTGAACTAGGACACTAGTTAAGGAGCTGAAACTGTCACAATAGGACCTTATGTGAACTAGGACACTAGTTAAGGGGCTGAAATTGACATATGGACAATGTTAGTCAAATATAGGTCAAAGTCTGCTTATTTTCCCTCTTACTAAAACACACAGTATCACTCATTCCTCTCTCACTAAAAACCCGCCAAAACCCACTGTGATTACAAGATTTTTTGATTCTTCATTAAAAATCAATTTGTAAGTGTTCAATTCAAGCTTTTATGCCTTAGAATCTTTTACGCATCAGTTTTGTAGCTAAATATCATGTTTTCGGATTTACGGTTTAAGAGATTGAATTGGGCGTTTCTTGTTTGGTGTTGTTTAGTATAATTAAACTAGTATAGGAGCTTGAAAATATGGTTTAGAATGTATTGCATATACTTAATTAGATTCAACATCATCAGATAAGGCTGTTCGATCGATTTAGGGTTTAAGGAGTCGCGTTTATGTGATGAGGTGAATAAGTGATGTGTTTTGATGTTTGATTGGTGGGATATGCTTAGTTGTTGTCCTAGAACATGTGCTTAATGTATCATAACTTGAATCAAAACATGGCCTTAAACGAATGATTGTATGTGGTATGCTTGACTGTGGAAAACAATGTGATGAGTAATGTGGTTTTTTTTTTCTGGCTTATGCAAAAGGATAAGAACATGTTTAGGATGCTAGATAAACATTGCCTGTGAATCATAATTGGATTACATGAAATCTGGTTAACTTGAATGTTTCCGAGTTTCTATATGAATTCCATCGACTTTGTGCTTAATAGATTAAAATCCTCGACTTTGTGTTTAAGTTTAATATCCTTCGACTTTGTGATTAAGTGCTCAATCCTTCGACTTTGAATGAACTGAAACCTTTCGACTTTGTCTCCGAGTTAGGAGGTTAAAGTCATGGAACTCTTCGAGTTTCTAGACTCTCCGAGTTTCTAGACTCTCCAAGTTTCTATAAACTTTCTGAGTTTTTATAAACTTTCCGAGTTTCTAAAACTTTCCGAGTTTCTATAAACTCTCTGAGTTTCTACAAACTCTCCGAGTTTCTACAAACTTTCCGAGTTTGTCAAACTTGTCGAGTTTGTATAACTTTCTGAGTTTGTATAACTTGTCGAGTTTTGTAAAACTTTCCAAGTTTGTTGACTCTCCAAGTTTATAGCCTTTCCGAGTTTTGTAAACTACCAGAGTTTGTAACTCTCCGAGTTTACAAATCCTCCGAGTTTATGAATATCCTTCGAGTTTGTTAAAGTTTTTCAGACTTAGAATATTTTCTTTGGAATGAACTTAGGAAAGTGCAAAAAGTTTGTAAGAATGAGGATTGCTTGTTTATGGTTTGTTTGACTGATATGAGAATGTTTTTCATGATTTAGTCTCTCTATGTGATGCATCATACAAGTTAGGCTATTATCATGTAACAAATATCATTCACTAACACATATATGCGATGTCTATTGTGTATTATTGTCGGTGTATGTGGTATACAGGCTAACCATGTCTCAAGGATCTGTTACTAGAAAGGAGATGATTCCCGAAAGAGATGAGCGCAAAATCAGTGAATCAAACTCAAAAGTCGACTTTGAGAATCTACCATGTCACGAATCATGTCAAATAGTCATGGAAATACTCAAGAGACACTACGTCAGTTCCGTTATGACTAAGATAGCAAGCGTACCTGCAGTGTATATGAATCAGTTTTGGCCTTCCATGATCATAGGAAAAGACAAAAAAACCATGATAGTCAAAGTTGATAGCACAGAGATCCAATTCGGTGTAGATACTCTTCGTCATGTTCTAGACCTTCCAGCAGAAGCCTCAGGCCCAAGAGGCAAATTCCACGATGACCCAACCTTTGAAACCATTGTTGAAACATTAATGCGTCTCGGCTATGATGATCAGGATGAAGATCTCACCTCAATCTCCAAAGTGGATAGGAAGTACATCCCTCAGCCTTGGTTGACCCTTTACACCATCATCATTCATTGTATAACCGGAAAAGCAACTGGACTTGAACACCCGAGACTGGAACAGTTACAATTTTTCTGGGGTGTCGTCAACTTCTACCACATGGACTTCGCTAAGTTCATATGGAATGATATGATTTACCAAGCCCAACAGTTCCAACAAAAGAAGGGTTACAAGATACCCTTTCCTCGATTCACCAAGCTCATAATTTCACATTTCATGAAGAAACATCCTGAAATTGATAGAAGATCAAATGAGAAAGCACATACCGAACACATGGATCACATTCTCACCAGGGTTAAAGTGCAGATGACCAACACTAAGAAACAGGGTGTGAGAATCCCATCGAGTATGTTAACAGATGCAGTGATGGAAACTGATGCTTACCAATGGTACGATGAAGCTGAAAAGGCCGAAAAGGTTGGAATTACAGTCAAGGGAGCAAAATCAACCAGGGGTAAAGGTAAAGCAAGAGGAAAAACTGTCCCAGCAGATTCTTCTCGAACAAAGAAAGCTTCAAAACCTGAGAAGAAGAAACTGATAACCAGAGACAAGTCCACAGAATTGAAACTTAGAGACGAATCTACTGACGAAGATGAAGAAGAAGAAGTAGATCTTAGTAAGGGAAAAAAAAAGAAAGAATTTGAAAAGATGAAGACAGTATTGGCAGAAACTGACAAAGGTTTGGGCAGAGGAAGAGGAAAATCAATCAAGATGTCAGATCAATCGTTTAAACCCATCGAACCTCCAATGACTGAAGAAGAAGAGAAAGAACAATTCGAAAAAGCATCAAAGGCAAACAGAAAGAAATATCTAGCTGATCAAGAGAACTGTGAAAGAAGAAAAAGAGGTGAAGGATCAACTTCACATGTTGAAGAAGAAAAAGAAGATTCAAAGACTACAAAGTCTGTTACACTTAGTGAATCTGAGGGTGAATCGGAAGAGTCAGGATCTGAATCAGATGAGAATGACGATAATGAAGATGAAAAAGATGATGATGAAGAAGAAGATGAAGAGGGTGAAGATAATGAAGATGATGAGAACAAAGACGATGAAGGCAATGACGAAGAAGACGAACAAGATGATAACCAAGGGGAGAACCCTGTACATTCTCCATAACCATCATCTGTGGGTCCCAGTGAGCTCAATGATCTCAAAGAGCAACTCCTTGCACTTCAAAAGAAGGTTACTGAACTTCAACAATCAGAAGACAGTGAGTACAAAGCTTTGAACGTACAGCTCACTGAAGTGCAAAAACAGTTGGATAAACAGAAATTTGACGTCAATGATATCAAATCATTTGATCTGGAGAAAGCAGCAGAGCAATATCTCAGAACACATGTCCCTCAAGAATTCAATTCTCAAGTACCCCAAAAAGTCGGCAAACATCTTCAAGAGGCACTTCCAGAACTTCTTAAGGAACATGTCAAACGGAATCTGGAAAGAACTGTAGCTAATCTGATGAAAACCATACCAATGACAGTTCGGACCGTCCCATCCAAACCATCTACTGATGAACTCAAAGGAAAATTGCTTGAAAATATCATGGATAATCCCGAAGAGGATGAGCTTCGTCAGGCTTTACTTAATTCAATCAAGAAAGCTGAAAAGAAAGCAGAGGCATGTAAGAAGGATAAGCCAATCAAGCGTCATCGGGATGATCCTGACAAAGACGATCAAGGGAAGAAAAGAACGAAACCATCTAAATCAACTGGCCCCTCTACTACTGCACATTCTTCTGGTACTACCAAGCAATCAAGTCACGATAAGTTCGTTCCTCTTGAAACCGGGGCATTTGATGAGACTGAACCTCATGATGACTTAAGTGATGATCAAGATGAATTTGCTCCTGCACCACCCAAAGTTTCGAATGTCCCCGCACCACCGACTAATGGAAAAGTCACACCTGTACCAGAATGGATAAACCCTGACGCTCCAAAGTATGATTGGTTTGAAGAAATGATAGATGCATATCCAAGTATTCCAGAAGAAGATGAAACACCTGTTGAAGGCTCTGTTGTAGATTTCACCAAAAGATTGAAGAAAGTGATGAGAGTTCAGAGGTTGAGACTGTCTGACATCATCAGAGTCCGCAACAAAGGCTTCACGGAGTTCAAAACTGTATTAATTTCAGAGTTGGAATTTGAGTATAACTTGGAACAAGTAGCAAGGGCTTTATCCGAGAATGTCAACTGGGATGATACAAGGGGAAAACTTCCATCCGAAAACTTCAGATTTCATGATTGCTCTCAGCCATTACCACTCGTCGGTCAACCCAACAACCCGAAGATACCCAAAGCTTATTTTATTCAACAACGATCTGGATTATCTGGTCTATGGAAGCACAAACCCAGAAAAATGATATGCTACTTCCCTTACCAAGTATTAGGCAGCATCTTATGCATTAGAGGGTTTCGAAGAACAGATCAGCGATTTATTCGTCAACAAAGTTGAAGAATACAACGATGAAGCTGCTCTTGGAATCTATCACTGGCCGGATATGAGAAAATGGTTCTATAAATGGATGCTTACAAAAAGGTCAAAGACTGATGTTTTTCACAAGAGTAAGATTCTCTCAATCACAAGCGCTGAAACAGAATCAATGTTTGGTTACAACTTTCTAAAGAAGATCACCATGAGGAGGCTAGATGATCAAGAATACACCTTCAGCGAAGCCGACTATCCCTACCTACACATCAATGATATTGAAGACATGTATCTATTGAAAGTTCAAGGAAAACTCGAACATCTTCCTGGACGTCTTCAGTATGACATCGCCAACTCAGTTCTGCTGTACATCCGCAACATTGTCATCAGATCAAGAGTTGAAGACGTACACCTTGGGGTAGAAAGCTACCAGAAGAAATTGAACTTAGTTCAGCCTAATCTCAGACCTCCGGGAATCACAGACAAGAAACCTTATACATTCGGTGATAGACCATTCGGAGTAGCATACATCAGACGAAGTTCAACAAGATTCATGGGTTATCAAGATCTCCACAAGTTCAGTGATGAAACGTTGCTGCATGTCAAGTCCGAACTTCAAAAGATTCTGGAGAACCATAGAAAGGGGTTGAAGTCAGGGTGGCTAAGGCATATGCAATGGAGTAAGAATGATGTGAAGCAAGCTATCAAATTCATGGATAAGATTGACCGAAGGATCAAGTTTAGGGTCACAATGAGACGATTGGAAAGCTATGTGGGAGGACGAGCCAGAATTCCCAAAATTCTCACATTCCGTCGTCCTGAGCAGTAATCATTGGTACCATTGTCATATTTCATCATCTTTCATCATTTATTATCATTGACAATGGCTTGTGCACACATCACAGTGCACAACTCGTACTTGTAATGAAATGACCCTGAGGTACGCTTCAGTGCCTCAATCCTGATCAAAAGAGCGAAAGCTTCTTACTTATGAGTAGAATTAAACCAGAATTTTTCTAAGTTTTTCAAAATTCTACTCATAAGGACAAGTATTCTCTTGTTAAGGGGGTATTTGAAATATAATCTTTGTTCTGAAAACAAAAGTTCTTGAAATTCTTCCCGTAAACCTCAAAAAGAGCATATTTTAATCAAAAGTTTAACAAAAACAACACGAGTATGCTATTTTTGAGGGGGGGGGGAATAAAGATATGATTAAAATATGGTAATAAAAGGTTGAAATCTCGTATGAGCTCGACTCAGAATTGAACCCTCGAATTGACGATATCAAAAGTCAGTAATCGAAAAGACATGTCCTGGACGGGTAATAATTTCAAGCCAGTTTATCTCGTGATGTAAACGTGTCTCGCAAAGGATGTGTCTGAGTAGAATGTACTGATTTCGAGAGATTTTCCTTGAATATGATCTAGACGGGTAATAATTTCAAGCTAGTTCTACTAGTGATGTAAACTTGTCTCGCAACGATCATGTTCATTGAAAATCAATCAATTCAAAAGTGCTAACTCTACCCGACATGTGCAAATTTACCTTAAATACTTATGAGCACATGTTAAGGGGGAGTATTTCTGAAAATCACAAAACTCTCAAAGTGTTAACAAATATGCTTTTACAATCATAAGCACTTTAAGAGATTTTCAAAAGTTTGGTTTATGGCAACAATAGGATAGTCATGGAGTTATAAGGTGACTAAGGTTAGGAAAAACCGTCCTATGATCCGCCAGAGCCGGAGGGATCTACCCAAGGACAATACCAATAGTTTAGTACTAGAAAAGTCCTAGGTATGATTGAAAAAAGGAGAAAAGAAATGAAAGGAGAAAGAAGGGGTTGAAGAATGAAAAAGAAAAGTAAAGAAAAGGGTAAAAAGAAATAGCCCTCCATTTGATCAACCTTAGGGCAGACACCGGGTTCAATACATATGCTACTAGTTGTTACTACGGTAACACCGGTATTGAAGATTAAGCCGTCATGGACCCAGTGACGTACTGCACTAAACCTTCTAGCCACTCAGGTGTCTCTCAAAAGACACTTGTTTCATTTCACACGGAGAACCCTTCATTATCTATCGACCTCTCACTCCAAGATGTGTTGATATTGAAAAGGAGGCACTCTGCTCCATGCCTCTGACGACCAAAATTAAGCACTTAATTGAGTCTAGAGCCATGAGATACAACAAAGATCTCTTAGGTACACTTAATATACACTGGCCGTTCAAAAAAAGGAACACCAGTTGTAAATTATAAGAGTGTCTGATGCGTGGTTTTGCGACCTTACAACAGGTTTTACCTCTCGAGGGATCTCAAGAGGCTTGCAATCCCCACCAGGCAGTGTACCTGACCGATGTAGTATAGTGAAGTGGCAAGTACCGGGGGATTGATCGTTCTCTAGGGGAATAGTGTCGTTAGGATTGAAAAACTACTCTAATAGGTCTAAGGGTGAGGGAAGATTCTTTTTGTATTTTTATATTTTATGGAAAGCAAGTAAAATCTCGGGTTTGAAGGAGTGGGCGGAATTAGTTGCTAGTCAACTAACCCAAATACTACAAATGCAAATAAAATAAAATAACTGAAAATGAAAAGGTTGTGAAACTTATATGGAGAGAAATGTGTTTACTTAGATTTCCTTACTCCCTAACTATCTTTTACCGGTTGATTAGTGTGTATTAATTGCGTGGATGACGGGTGTATTCCTTAATACCAATCGTGGGGTGGCGTACGTACTTCCCCAACTCTATAAGCTCCTACTTCACTCCTATGTCGAGCCGGCTAAGAAGCTCCTAACATGGGATCACTAGAATTCGCTCATGCATTAAATACAACCATAAAAACCTTAGTACGCATTGGTTCATGTTTCTTAAGACGTTCAAGAAAATTACCGTATAGGAGGTTAGCCAGTTTTCTTAAGCCTAACATCGATAAACAATCATCCAATACAATTAATAACACACCAACAACCAATAATCAATAGTTATGTTTCATTAGATCTAAGCAAACAAAAGATAAATCTAGCCTAGCATGTTAATTAAAAGACAAGAACAAGATATAATCAAACAACACATAGACATATTGATTGATTAAATGATTACTTATCTTCAATTAAACATGGGAGATCCAAGGGTATAAAACCCTTAAAAATGGCAGAAAATTCGTCTTAGGGTTTCTCCTCACAAAGTTGCACACTAATGACTAAAAATTGCAAAACTATATATAGAGTTTAGGGTCTGACGGCGTCACGTTGTAGGAGGTGACGCCGTCACCTCGCCGCGGCTAGGGTTCCCGGATGGTCTTCCTGACGCCGTCCCTCTTTAATCCTCCAAAATCCGCTCTGGCGCGTCAAGTGTTGACGCCGTCAGAATTGTGCTTGACGCCGTCTCTCTTTAACTTAAACCATGATGGCCTTGATCACCTTAAAGGGTGACGCCGTCAGATTTCCATTGTAAAACTCTCTGGCGCGTCACGTGTATTTTGTCATATCCACCTCTTTTGCCAAGCCGTGACGCAGTCAGGAGCAATCTTTGACGCCGTCACGTGTACTTTTCCAGTAGCTTTGGAGACTTTGTCGTTTTCTTCACTTTTATGCTCCAAAAACGTCCAAAATGCTTCCTTTTCCAGATTTCTTCTCCAAAGTACCTAAAATGACAAAAGGAACGATTTAGGGCAATATTTGATCAAATAAATACGATTTAGGGCTTAAATAACCCCCTAAAAGCGGTACACTTTTCGCTTCATCAAATACCCTTACACTTGAGATTTGCTTGTCCTCAAGCAAATGCGCTTTTATTCTAATCAAAATACAAGTTAGGGGTCATTTAACGCTAATATAAAAGTAATTACAACAAATAGTCGTTCCACTTTAATCATAATAAGCACGGAGATTACAAACTAGCACCTCACAAGTAGTGTTTAGATACTCACATCTCTCAGGTGTCATAAAAACGGATACTATCTCTCACTACCTGTCATAGCAAATAGATTACCATAGGCTTGGGAAAGGATCAAAAACCTCCTCCACTAGGCGTAAGCACCTAAGATAAACTATCAAAGAGGGCTTTTAAACGGGTTATAACGTTAGGTGTAGGGATATGATAAACACGGTTTTGTTGGATAAAGGATATTTTACTGGTGGCGAGTTAAAGATCTTGATTAATTACATGTACAATATGGCGTTGCTAAGCCAAGACTAGACTCGACTTAAGCTAAAAACAAAATAACAAAAACATAAAATGAAACGGGATGGTAGTCCGTATGTTTTTTCTACTTTTCTTTTTCTCATTTTTTTTTTTTTTTTTTTTTGATTTTTCGATTTTTTTTTTTTTTTTTTTTTTTCCATACACTTTTGCCCTACCATCCAAAATAATACATTGTAGGGGCGTCGCATTCCCCTTACACTTGAACTTTTACATAACTTTACAAATAACTATTCTAATGACTCGAATTAAGATAATCGAAACACTTGGAGTACTTTTAAACTATTTAGCACATATGGGGGTAATAATGTTGTTCATCCCCATTACTCCATTACACTAGTACTTTACCCATGAGTCCCAATCGTCCCAAAACAATATGTACAAGGATATGACTCGACTTAGCAACCATGTAATCAATTAGATAATTAACTTGGGATTTAAACAAATGTTGTCACAATAATGCACTAAAGATGAGTGCATACAAGGTAGGCTAAGGCGATTTGGGTGTACATTTAAGTGGGGTGTAACAAATTCTTCCTTTAAGTAAAATGCTTAAAGTTAGAAACGAAAAGATAGGCTCTGAGGGGTGTACTAGGGGTATCGTGTACTAAAAATGAGTACAACGCAAAGGGTGTGGGAGAATTACTTGACCAATGTAGCCAATGTAATTATAACAAAAACACAGGTGTAAAACAATGGGTTAATCCTAATGCCTCTTATCATGTAGTAAATCTAACTACACGAATGTAGTCTCACTTGTGGCCTCGGAATGGTCCTAACGCAAGTTCTAGAATCTAAGTGCTACCGGTACACACATCATAGCATAAATGCTTTTCCTACCAATTCTAGGGGCGAACCTCACATATTTGGGGGTGGAAAATTTTTTTAGTGGTACGGTTTTTGTGCTAGTCATATAACTCCTATCCATGAGACGCTCATTAAGACCAAAGTTTCACTCCTATATGTTGTAAAAAAATTTAAATTTGGCACTAAAATTGCCTTAACAGGTATTTCTCTCAGTTTTATTACACATCTACCATTAAACAAACAAAAATCAAGTGCAATTGTATTCTCTAAAGTATCGTACTTTTACCCCCCCCTTACACTTAAGATGAACATTGTCCCCAATGTTCAAATAACAAGATGTAAAAGTAAATATGGTAAAAGAATAAAATCAAATACTCCCCTGATTCGTTTGGTGGATAAAGAGGTAACATGGTTAGATCTTCTTCCAAGGTAATGTTGAAGCTTCAAGACTAATGCATCGCCAAAAGCTAGATTCCACAAACATCTCCCTGTCCAAAATAACCTGTTAAACCTGAGAAAACAAACACGAAAACCTGCATAACATCGGCGGGATAAATCTATATAAGGATATAATGCTTGTGGAATGATTATTTTGCAGATTCCTGGAGTTTATAAGTTAGAGATTTAATAAAAACTTTTTATGATTCCGGTAGAAAAACAAAACTTTCAAAAATTTCAGAAAATTAAAACCTGACGCCGTCAGGTGTAAGGCCTGACGCCGTCAGAAATGATCTGACAGAATTCTCATGTTAAGTTTCCGGAAAATTTCTGGAAAAACCTATACCTTACTTCCTGGAATTCCTGCAAAACATCATTATGACTCGATACAAGCATTTGACTCAAACAATTACTAATATGTATGTTAATTTATTATTGTTACGATTCATGTTCATTTGTTCTAATAAACCGATTTGGATTTCCCTTACACTTATCTTTTTGCAAAATACCTTTATATGTAGTTAAGACGAAGTTAAAAACAAGATAAAGCATTTTCACAATTTAGTTTCAAACATGAATCAATAATAATAAAAATTAAACATACATACGGAAACAAATAAAATCAAACAAACAAATAAATAAACACACAAAGCAAATAAAGCTTGGGTTGCCTCCCAAGAAGCGCTTTTCTTTATTAACGAGTCTTGTAGCTAGACTCAAAGTCACCGCACATTACGTGACTTCTTCATCAAAAGTTATGTCTTCCTCATTGATCATTTCATTACCATTCTCTTGATAATGCTTGACTCGTTGTATATTCACAGTGAATTCTCTATCCTCATCGTCAATCAACACAACGGCTCCGGTTTTAGAGGAGCTCCTTACGGTAAAAGGTCCATACCATCTAGATTTAAGTTTTCCCGGAAATAGCCTTAAGCGAGAATTATATAATAATACCTTGTCTCCTTCCGAAAACTCCTTGGGTCTCTTAATCCGTTGGTCATGCCATCTTTTTGCCCTTTCTTTGTATGTAATGGAAGATTCATAAGCTTCTAATATCAATTCATCGAGCTCTTGGAGCTGTAAGAATCTATTCGTTCCCGCAACCGTATAATCCAAATTACAAGCCTTAAGTGCCCAATATGCCTTGTGTTCCAGTTCTACTAGAAGGTGGCATGCCTTGCCATATACCATACGGAACGGGGTTGTCCCGATTGGTGTCTTATAAGCGGTTCGAAATGCCCACAAAGCTTCATCGAGCTTAAAAGACCAATCTTTTCTGTTTTGATTGACCGTTTTCTCTAATATTCTCTTTATGGCTCTATTAGTGTTTTCGACTTGACCGTTGGTTTGAGGATGGTAAGCGGTGGAGAATCAGTGAGAGACTCCATATCTTTTCATAACTTTCTCCATTTGCGAATTGCAAAAATGGGTTCCCCTGTCACTAATAAGAGCTTTCGGAATTCCGAACCTAGCGAACAACTTTTTTAAGAAATGAATGACTACCCTAGCGTCGTTAGTCCTAAGGGCTTGTGCTTCCACCCATTTCGAAACATAATCAATGGCCACTAAGATGTATTCATTCCCTCCTGAAGATGGGAAGGGTCCCATGAAATCAATTCCCCAAACATCGAAAACCTCGCAAACTTGTATATAATTTTGTGGGGCTTCATCCCTCCTAGAGATATTCCCAGCTCTTTGACACGCGTCACAAGTTTGTATCATTCCCTTCACATCACGAAATATTGTAGGCCAATAGAATCCCGCGTCGAAGACCTTTCGTGCAGTAGTGTTCATTCCGTGATGTCCTCCCGATGGACCTGCATGACACTCTTTCATAATTCTGACAGCTTCCTTTTCCAAAACACAACGCCTGATTACCTTATCCGGACATCTTCGGAATAAGAAAGGTTCATCCCAAAAGTAGTACTTTAATTGATTGAAGAACCTCTTTTTTTCATGCCTGCTCATACGCTCAGGAATGACTCTACTTGCCAGGTAGTTAGCATAATCCGCATACCATGGTTCAGAATCATTTATTGACATGAGCTGCTCTTCAGGAAATGACTCCCGAATCTCACTCTTTTCAGATTCAGCGAGGCTGAGGTTTTCGAGATGAGAGAGATGATCAGCCGCAAGATTCTCTGCTCCTTTCTTATCACGAATCTCTATATCGAACTCTTGCAATAGTAAGATCCAACGAATTAACCGCGGTTTAGCATCCTGTTTAGTGAAAAGATATCGAAGAGCTGAATGGTCCGTAAAAACAACCGTTTTAGAAATGACAAGATACTGGCGAAACTTATCCAAAGCAAATACCACGGCTAGTAATTCCTTTTCAGTGGTAGTGTAGTTTTTCTGGGCAAGATTCATGGTTTTGCTAGCGTAGTATATTGGCTGAAAGTGTTTGTTAAGCCTTTGGCCTAATACTGCTCCAACAGCATAATCGCTAGCATCGCACATGATTTCAAAGGGTAACTCCCAGTTAGGGGTGACCATAATTGGAGCTTGGGTGAGTTCCTGCTTCAATCGATCGAATGCATCCTTGCACTCTTGAGAGAAGTCGAACGGGGCATCCTTCACGAGCAACTGAGTCATTGGTCTAGCTGTCTTTGAGAAATCTTTAATGAATCTCCTATAGAAACCATCATGACCCAAGAAGCTACGGATTGCCTTGACAGTTGTTGGATTGGGAAGTTTGGATATAGCTTCAATTTTTGCCCGGTCTACTTCAATTCCACTTCCTGAAATTTTGTGCCCTAGCACAATCCCTTCTTTTACCATAAAGTGGCACTTTTCCCAGTTTAGTACCAAGTTAGTCTCCTCACAACGTTTGAGCATTTTCTCAAGGTTAGCAAGACAGCGATCAAAAGAGTTTCCAAAGACCGAAAAATCATCCATGAAGACCTCCATGCTGTCTTCCATTAACTCATGGAAGATTGCCGTCATGCAGCGCTGGAAAGTGGCGGGGGCGTTACATAGTCCAAAGGGCATTCGCTTGTAGGCGAAGGTGCCATAAGGGTATGTAAACGTAGTCTTTTCTTGGTCCTCAGGAGCGATAGGGATTTGGAAATACCCTGAGAACCATCTAGGAAGCAGTAGTACTCATGCCCTGCTAACCTTTCCAACATTTGGTCGATAAATGGGAGAGGGAAATGATCCTTTCGGGTTGCATCATTCAACTTCCTATAATCGATGCACACACGCCATCCAGTTACTGTTCGTTGAGGCACTAACTCATCCTTATCGTTCTTCACCACCGTCATTCATCCCTTTTTTGGTACAACCTGTACAGGACTTACCCATGGACTGTCCGAAATTGGGTAAATTAGCCCTACATCTAGGAGCTTAATGACTTCCTTTTTTACGACTTCCTTTATGTTGGGGTTTACTCGCCTTTGAGGTTGCACGGTGGGTTTATAATCCTCCTCCATGATGATTTTATGCGTGCAAAAGGTAGAGTCAATCCCCTTGATGTCGGCCACACTCCATGCTATAACTCCTTTATATTTTTTTAAAACTCCTAAGAGTTTATCCTTCTGTTCACTTTTCAAAGAAGAGTTTATGATTACCGGAAGTTGATCTTCCCCTTGGAGGAAAGCATATTCAAGGTTGTTTGGGAGTTCCTTGAGTTCTAACGTAGGTGGCTCGATGATGGAAGGTTTAAGTTTGTTCTCGGGTTTACGAAGCTCAAGCTGTTCGATTTCTTGTCTGGGATAGAAGGAGACTGCGTTCACATCCATAGTCTTCTCCTCCTCTAAGATGGGTAAGAAAGCTTCATCTCGCAACCAACCAGCTTCCACCTGTTCATCTATACAATTGTCAATCTCGTCGGATAGTTCATTGATTTCTCCGATGAAATACAGCCGATTATCTGCTTCGAGAGAAAGATTCATTGTGTCCTTGATGTCGAAGGTTAAGCTATCGGCCCCCACTCGTAAGGTTAGTTTGCCGTCATGAACATCAATAACAGCACGAGCAGTTGCAAGGAATGGCCTCCCCAGAATGATGGGCACTAGGTCATCTTCTTCCATCTCTAAGATGACGAAGTCAACTGGAAATTTGAACTTCCCTACCTTAACCAGCACATTCTCACATATTCCTAAGGGGTATTTGACTGATCTATCGGCTAGTTGGATGTTCATACGGGTTGGTTTCAATCCAGAATACCCTAATTTGAGGAACATGGAATGCGGCATAAGATTGATACTTGCTCCTAAGTCGGCTAAAGCATTCTTGACTGAGAGAGATCCTATTGAACAGGGCAAGGTGAAACTACCTGGATCTTCCACCTTCCTTGGCAGCCCTCGTTGAGTCACCACAGAACATTCTTCTCCTAAGGTTACAAGACCCTCGAGCCCTTTTCTGTTGGTTAGCAACTTCTTGAAGTATGTACTATATTTGGGCATATGGTAACATGCATCAAGAAGGGGTATGGTGACGACCGAATTCTTCAAATATGACAAGAATCTTTTATTATCATTTTCGACCTTTTGATTCTTGAGGCGGGACGGGTATGGGACTTTAATGGGCTGTTTGGTTGGAGTAGGTGGAGAGGGAGTTACCGGAGGGGTTTGCTCGGGATTTCCATCGTTCACATTACCTTCCTCCTCATGAGGGGTGTCGGGTTCCATGACGTTAGATTGTTGAGCTAGGTAAGGTGGATCCTTAGTAGTTGTTCCAGCACGAGTGGTGATGGCGAGTAAAGGATCTCTTTGATTTGTTTGAGGTTCGCCAAGGCTGTCGAGAGTGGCGTTGAGTTCTGCGAATTTGTCCCTCAGGTCGTTTTGTTGGCTATTGATGAGGTTGTCAAGACCTTTTAGTTGCCGACTCTTTTCAAGCGTGAAATGCCCAAGATCATCCTCAAAAGTGCTCCTAACCTTGTAGTCAGGGTATTCTCCTCCTCCCTCTTCTCTCACAAGATTTCCCCAAGGGGTAAAATCATTGTTTTGGTAGAAAGTTAAGAGCGAAGGATCATCGAAGATGTCGTGGCTTGACAAGCATACTTGTTCGGTGGTGGTATCATTCCCGCATTCCTCCACTTCATGCGGGCCACCGCATTGGTCACAGATCAAGTATGGGTTTGATAACCGTTTAGTTGGTTGTGACTTGTCTAGATAAGATACTTGATCATTCAATCTACTCAACCGGCTAGCAAAAGGAGGCTCTTTCATGATCTTGGAAACGCTCATGATCGAATCGGGTTCATCCCAGGTATCGTCTTGATCATTTGCGTATTCCTCAATTCTATTCCATCCTTCCTCAGCGCTTAAGTTGGCTATTTTTCCTTTTACCGAATTATTAATGCCAAATTGGTCGCTTTTAAGGACACTGTCATAAAAGATTTGGACAAGAAGCCAGAGTTCAATGCCATGATGAGGGACTTGTCTAATTAGATCTTTGAATCTGATCCAGGATTCGTGAATGGGTTCAGCTGGTCCAACATGGAAGCGGAAGATTTCGTCTCTTAACGTTGAAGTTCTTCCTATGGGAAAGAATTTCTCATAGAATTTTGAGATAAGCTATTCCCATGTGAAGATGGACTCGGAGGGAAGTTGGTTATACCAGTATCCGGCTTTTTCATAAAGGGTGAAGGGAAAGAATCGCAGCCGGGAGGTATCTCTAGTGGCCCCGTCCGCATGGAGGGTATCCACTATTTTCAGGAAGTCCTTGATGTGTTGGATTGGATCTTCAGTTTTCAATCCGTGGAACTTGCATACACTTTGGACAAGCCAAATATCGGTTGCACGCAAGACCCCATTCGTGTGTTCATTTGGAAAAACAATAGCATTGGAAAAACCACGAGGGGTGGGAGAAGAGTAGTCCTTGAGGCATTTAGGGATTGGGTTTTCGGGAACCTCCATATCGTAATTGGTTTGAGGGCTAGGAGGTGTAGAGTGAAGATTGGATTCTTCCTCGGAGAGGGCATCATCAAAATTGATCGTGGATGGTTCGGCCGCTTGGTGGTGTCGCCTTAATTTATGCATTTCCCTTTCGGGTTCAGCATAGGGTGTGGCAAGAGTTTTGATCGAGCTACGGCTCCTAGTGATTCTAGGATTAGGGGGGTTATCATCCAAAATTAGGGAATATCCTCCTAAGGTGTGTGCTCTACGAGTTTGGTTTTGTCGTGGTGGTGGGTTGTTGGGATCGAGGATATTACCACCTTCCATGACGTCGGATGGTAATGGTTACGAACAAAGAAACGAAGAAAAAAGATAGACTACAGAAAACCTAGAAAAATAAAATAAAAATCTCACTAGAAAGGAATCTAGTGAGTAGACCTAATAAAATAAAAATTCAACCTAAACAATAACTATTCCCCGGCAGCGGCGCCAAAAACTTGATGCGTGGTTTTGCGACCTTACAACAGGTTTTACCTCTCGAGGGATCTCAAGAGGCTTGCAATCCCCACCAGGCAGTGTACCTGACCGATGTAGTATAGTGAAGTGGCAAGTACCGGGGGATTGATCGTTCTCTATGGGAATAGTGTCGTTAGGATTGAAAAACTACTCTAATAGGTCTAAGGGTGAGGGAAGATTCTTTTTGTATTTTTATATTTTATGGAAAGCAAGTAAAATCTCGGGTTTGAAGGAGTGGGCGGAATTAGTTGCTAGTCAACTAACCCAAATACTACAAATGCAAATAAAATAAAATAACTGAAAATGAAAAGGTTGTGAAACTTATATGGAGAGAAATGTGTTTACTTAGATTTCCTTACTCCCTAACTATCTTTTACCGGTTGATTAGTGTGTATTAATTGCGTGGATGACGGGTGTATTCCTTAATACCAATCGTGGGGTGGCGTACGTACTTCCCCAACTCTATAAGCTCCTACTTCACTCCTATGTCGAGCCGGCTAAGAAGCTCCTAACATGGGATCACTAGAATTCGCTCATGCATTAAATACAACCATAAAAACCTTAGTACGCATTGGTTTATGTTTCTTAAGACGTTCAAGCAAATTACCGTATAGGAGGTTAGCCAGTTTTCTTAAGCCTAACATCGATAAACAATCATCCAATACAATTAATAACACACCAACAACCAATAATCAATAGTTAGGTTTCATTAGATCTAAGCAAACACAAGATAAATCTAGCCTAGCATGTTAATTATAAGACAAGAACAAGATATAATCAAACAACACATAAACATATTGATTGATTAAATGATTACTTATCTTCAATTAAACATGGGAGATCCAAGGGTATAAAACCCTTAAAAATGGCAGAAAATTCGTCTTAGGGTTTCTCCTCACAAAGTTGCACACTAATGACTAAAAATTGCAAAACTATATATAGAGTTTAGGGTCTGACGGCGTCACGTTGTAGGAGGTGACACCGTCACCTCGCCGCGGCTAGGGTTCCCGGATGGTCTTCCTGACGCCGTCCCTCTTTAATCCTCCAAAATCCGCTCTGGCGCGTCAAGTGTTGACGCCGTCAGAATTGTGCTTGACGCCGTCTCTCTTTAACTTAAACCATGATGGCCTTGATCACCTTAAAGGGTGACGCCGTCAGATTTCCATTGTAAAACTCTCTGGCGCGTCACGTGTATTTTGTCATATCCACCTCTTTTGCCAAGCCGTGACGCCGTCAGGAGCAATCTTTGACGCCGTCACGTGTACTTTTCCAGCAGCTTTGGAGACTTTGTCGTTTTCTTCACTTTTATGCTCCAAAAACGTCCAAAATGCTTCCTTTTCCAGATTTCTTCTCCAAAGTACCTAAAATGACAAAAGGAACGATTTAGGGAAATATTTGATCAAATAAATACGATTTAGGGCTTAAATGACCCCCTAAAAGCGGTACACTTTTCTCTTCATCAGTGTCCTTCGCAGATCTTAGCAATCTGCCGAGAACATTCATGAGAGGAACCACAAATGTGATTCTCAATGATTGAATGGAAATCCTGCCAGGGTTAACATCAAACAGCCCTGACAGCAGGTCACTTCGGTAATCCCTTGTAGGTTACGCTTAGTGTTAGCTCCAAAACGGTCTACAGTCGTGGGGTGATCTCCAACGACTCACTGAATTGTGGGTGCACTTCAGTGTGTCTGTGTAAGCCCTTTCGGGGGTATCTGATTCAGAACGGCGTGGGCTAGGATTAGAGAAAGTCTTCACACTATGCTGTTGACGATCTCAAAGTCCAAACCTGTAAGTGCCGGATGATTTATTACTAACTGTTTACCTGCAGCTAATCATGGAGACCAGGAGTTCCACCACCACCATTCCATCACGCTCATATCCTGAAGATAAGTTCTAACAAAGACTAAGAGATAACAAAAGTTCAAAGAAGTTAAAGAAAAGTCAAAGATCGAGCAGAACAAACCTTCACAAGTCAAAGATTGAAGCTTGTGAAGTGAGAACTACTTGATACATGAAGAACAAAAGTCAAAATACATATGAGCATGGTGGAAAAGACATAAAGACACCAGAATCAAAGAACGTTGGTGGAAGGCAGATCAGCACATTACCATATCATATCACAACAAGAACCAAGAACAAAGATTCCAAAGACGTCAAAGTCAAAGAAGCAAAGACGACGTCAAGCAACCTTGATGACCAATACTTAGGGGGGGATTGTTGGGAACACGTTATTATTCATCAAGTATTGATCATTTATGTAATAGGTTGCTTAGGCCTTTAGGTTAGATTTATGTTTCGGCCTATGTAGAAGGCCCATGGGCCGTTGCGGTTTATTTATGTTAATTATATGTTAATTAGGGCTAAAGCCCAACACCTTGTAAGATACTATAAATACCCCCTCCCATTCAAGGGAGAGGGTTGGTTGGTTAATTGATCATTTCATTTTCATTACTCTTAAGATAACCTTCTACTCTCTTTCTCTCTCTAACTTTCTCTCTCTAGATCTAAGGTGAATTAGTAGCTTGTGTGATAAATCTTAGTAACAACAGATTAGTTGAATCGCAGGTATCTCATTTCCTTGGGCCGGCCTACACAAGTGAATATGGATCGGGATATATGACTTATGTTGTGTTTGGGTTTGTGTATGACGGGCCGAATGAACATGGTCTTACAAGATTATATTAAGTTTTGGGCTTATCATGGGCTGTTTGTTGGATGAAAGTGATGAAAGTTGGGTTGAAATGATTTATTATCCAATGTATTTTAATACATTGTGTTAAATTTGGCATATTTTTTGGCATAAAAAGTGGTGTTTTGGATTCATAAATTTCACGGGGATACATACTTCACGGCTAGTATTGTTAATTTTAACAAAAGTGACTATGGGGATGATTCTTTATTATTTATTTGGGTTTGAAGTGATGTTTTACGGATGCATGTACTTATTTCGTCTTCTTTCTTTCTTCCCTCCCGCGAAGATGACTTGTTTGGGCATATGTTAATGGTGACGAAGACTTGGATATCTAGTTACTTTTGTGATTCTTTCTCTCTATACCCACAAAGTAGCTATCACTTTAAGGAGTTACGTTGTAGTGCTCAGTGTCTCACGCTGTTGAGGATATGTCAAGAGGGATTATGCTTATTACACTTCTGTTAGGGGTATACGGTACACCGTTCTTAGTCACAGGATAGTACAATCTTAAGTCACAAGTCTCTGGGATTTTACTTCATTCTCAAGATCTTCATATTGAGTTATCTCCACATGTGGTTACTTGAGTTAGTCGTTGATGTTGATACAGGGGGTTGATAAAGAGTTAGACAATTTTAAATGGCGTTGTTAGTAGATTGGGTTTATCGACATCTTCTCACGGGCTGATATGATTAATGATAAAGTGCTTCCAGTTAATGCTTCACGTACACATCATTATGCTGATTCCGATAAATCGTAACCATCAGGGGAGATAAATGTGTACATCAAGGACGCACAACAAGTTCACGTGATCGGGTTTAATGATTTATGTAACGATTTGTGTCAGAGATTGGTTGATTCTATATCCTTATCTTCTCATCTTATTCTACGCACTTCTCCCTTATCCACCTTCACCAATGTCGGGCAACAAATTCAAGATGATCAGTGTTTCAACTTGTTACTTTGGTGTTATCGTTTCATGTGTACGTTACGGGCTGATTTTTCATATGTAAGATAACTGGGATGCATTTGGTGAGATGAAGATGTTGATATTTGGTTCCCCCGAATGAATAATTTTGAAAAAGGTAGAGTCTACAGTCTGTTCTACATTTTCCGCTGCATTTTAGAAGACTAAAGATGGTATTCAGATATTCATCAGAAGACTTCTTCATATTCAAGGCATTCATCAGAAAGGTTGTTAGTTTGGGGGAGAGCACTAATTAGGGGAGAGTGAAAAGTCATACTTAATCCCTAATTAGATTTTCTCACATTGTTCTTCTGAAAGTAAAAAGATGGCAGCTGATAAGATTCATGAAGCTGAAAGAAGTAATGAAGTCTGAAGACCATTCTCGGAGCTGCTGCGCTTATGTTTTGTATTTAATTTTACTTGTAGGAAAAATTGTAAGCAATTCCCGTATGACATCACTTTGGGGAGAGATTGTTAGCCTTTAAAGTTATGTCATAGTCGGGAATTGCATTTGTATCACTTAGTATTCTATTCTATCCCACATCGCCCCATGAGGTAAACATTGTAAAGGCTCTTGTTCTATAAAAGAGACCTCATACCTCATGAAAGGGTTGGATGTCTCATTGTATTTCAAGGGGTGTGTGTGTTTTCCTTCTTTCTCTCTCTAGAAAACACACACATCTTCCCCATTCTTTCAATCTAATAATATCATGTCTTTCTTTTATTTTGAGCTTCCCCGACCCCCCGAACCACAGAAATCAATAGTATTATCGGTCCTACAAAGAGCAAGCGAGGTCTTAAAGTACTCTGTTGTGATAGAGATGGCAACTACACTGATGAAACGCCTAACATTGTCTACAAAGAAGTGTTGCATCGTCTTTAAACATTTTACTTTTTTCGTTTGTCTGTATTTTTACGCTTTTTTATTTAGTCATATTGTAGTATACATATTTTTTTTATCTTATGTATTTTATTTATTTTAATTTATCTCTTATTCGTATGGTATTTCGATGTTTTATTTTAATACTTAATATACTAAAAATCAAAATAAACTGATAGAGCTAGCCAGCCCATCGGGCGGGTCTTGAAGCTAATATTTCATATATATCAAGTTTACAAAGAGTGTTATTCATAAAGAATTAAGGAAAAAAAACTAACTTTGCATGTAATTTTCTTCATTTCTTTCAAAAAAATCTTTTTTCAACGGAGTTGAAGTTGAAAAAGGCGCAACGCCTCGCGCCTTAGCACATCTTATCGTGTCTTTCAACGCCTCAAATCACGTAACGCCTAGAGCCAACGCTTTGATCTATTGCGTAACGTGAATGCACATCTCGCGCCTTAGCGCCGTCATGACATGCCGTTTAGAACACAGTTTTGTACCATTGAAGATGACAATTTAATTATGCTGTGTTGAACCTCTTAAATAGACAACATATTGCGCTACCAGGCTAGCAGATATTTTCCTAATCTGTATCTAGTGACACTTCAAAGATCAAACATAATGATCTGATTGATGTCACAACTCCATTGCTAAATAGGATATTTGCTATCAAGTTGCCATTTTTTAAGCACGTTAAACACAAGATAACATGATTATTGAAATCATCACCCCACATACCCTGCTAACCTCATGCATGGGCAGAACCAAATGAAAGTTCCGCCGCATAAAAATTGTGCAAGTTTCACCAGTGTAAAAATGAAGTTGTGCACATTGAAATTGCTTATTTACAAAAGAAAATTTGAAATATACCAATGTCATATAATGTCTTGAAAAAACTTTACTAGTCAATCCAGCGTCAATTGTAAATGTTTGTATCATTTAAGAACTCTTATGCAGGAGGCGGTACATCTTCAGCGTCTTTAATGTCTATATCTTTCATATCGCTTGCCAACGATGACGAAGAACCATATTTCCCATTGATTTTCTTTCCATTTTCTCCATCTTCATCAGATGACTCTTCATCCAAGGAATTCTTCCTTCGCTTTTGCATCTCTTTTACTTTACGAAATTCATCATAGTGAGCCCGTCTAAGCTCTCTAAAGCATGCACCCTTCCCAGTTTCAGAACCTGTTAATAATACACCCACATGTCAAGCAAGATGGTATTAGAGGTAGCAAAATAGGTGGATCATGTGGGTAAGTTTAACGGAAACTGGTCACTTTTTGGTCTAACCAAAACATTGTCCAGTTTTTTTATTCTAATAAACAACTTCTGGGATAGAACGTTTACAACAAAAAATATATATTTACAATAGCAATTGAACTTTTTAATAACGTGATCGGGTAGATTGTGTGCATTAAGAAAACATTTTGACCACTTTCAACCAATTCGACACATTTTTCTTTTTAGCTTATCTTTCTGATTATAACCATTCAACCCCTTTGAAATAAAACATAATCCAAATCACCCGTTTATGAGTAACTGATTGGTACGGATCAAAACGTGCAGGGCAACGTTGAACCAAAACACTATTTGTCAACATATTTATTCTCTTGATAGTTAACTTGGGTGTTTAACCACAATTACAAAAAAACACATAAATAAGAAGAGATGAAGAATTGTACAGAAATATATATTCACTAAAAAAACTGAGAATAAACAAACCTTCGTCATCTTGATCCATATAATCTTCCTCATCCTCGGATGATGTCCAGCCAGAACGTCGTAAGTTATTACTACTACTAGAAGTTGCCACATCATTCAATGCAGAACGAATTGCTTCAGCATGTGCCATGTTATCACCCCTTATTGGAGACAACGATCCTGCAAAAAAGAGGATTTAGCTTAAACAACAAAAGGCTGACATACATGGACTTTGAGCTCTCTATGGTGATAACTAAGAGATCATGTTAATCTCTGTCAATGCATGGTCAAGTTGTTGGCATCTTGCTAGTGATGATTCCCTGTTGTAGTGTTGTGAATACCATTTTACCCAAAGAAAAATAAGATGTCGAAATCTAAGATCTCTTTTCAAAAACAATACATGGAGATGTTGCAAAAAAGGGCAGGCAGGCAAAGTGGTACATGTCAAAACAGATCTGAATAAAATTAGTGTAAAATATGATTGTAAATTCTATGTTTTTAAAAAAAAAAGTTAATATACTTTATTTTGATGAATTGAACTAGGGGGTTTTATGACTTTTGAATAGACTTTGAGTGATGTATATACATTTGTTTCCTGTAGCAAACTTTTTTATTTTTACCTACTGGATATAACACATAACCCGAACCAGTCCATTCAAAAGCATTAGGTTGAAATCGCCACCTCTAGATATTATTGTAGTTTTAAGCCTTTTAGGAAAAAGATTATTTTTGTACACATAGAACGGACTCTTATACCCTCACTACCTAGCATCCTTTTTCTTACCCACCCACAAAATTCCAGTACAGCAAAACTACCCTCCCCACTCCCCCCCCCCCCCCCCCCCCCCCCCCCCCCCCCCCCTATCATCACTTCCATTTCCTCTTCCGACCGCCCCAGTTTCAATGGCACCTTACTCACCTCACTTGCTGGCACCCTTTCACCGTAAGGCCTCACTTCTCGGTAAACATCGAAAAAAGGTACCACAAAATGTTTGATATGACACAGCTTGGGTTTGGAACAGGTAAAAATCTAATTGTTGCAGTAGTGCAATTGCATTTAACCATAAACACAACTACATTTTTACCAACATCCAAGAACGCAATCGCATAACTGCAACAACCACATTTCCACCGGCTTCAGCCTACAAGCTTATCATACCCAGCAATTTAACGTGCCCTTTTCCCATGCTTCATGCAAGACCACATTATGAAGTGAAGCACGACAACCGTGATAGTCAGAAATTGAGGTGTCGTTGGTGAAGGGCACCAGTTAAACAGATGCGGGAAAAGGAGGAAGTGATGATAAGTGGTTGGAGAAAGATTTTTTTTGTATTAGGTTTTGTAACATTGAGTAAAAAAATTGACATCCACCTACATTTATTCTGCATCCCAAAAAGTATCCGTGTGTAAATCACCCCCCTTTAAGGTACGTGTAAAAGAATGTGCAAAAACATTGTATTCACAGCAAGTTATCATTAACTTTGTTTCACTTTATTATAAGGAAAACAAGGTAAAAGCATGGTTCATCGCAAAGTTAACATGAACCTTGTTGATATTACGCAAGCATAATAATTTCAAATTACAACTCTTAATTTCTATATTAGAAGCATAATAGTTTCAAATTACAACTCCTAATTTCTATTTTAGAAGCATAATAATTTCAGATTATAACTCGTAACTTCTATTATAGAATAGGGATACAAGTGTATAGTAAGATTTCTCTTTAATACAGGAATCTCTCTTCCCAAAATACATAAAAACATTTAATGATAAACGTCAGGACAGTTAAAAAGGAAAGAAGACCACATTAACATTCTAGACACGATGTAGACCACTGTCCAGCCAATTCAGCATGATAATGAGACTTTGCACATCTTAGCAACTTATATCTTTAGTAGGTCAGACAAATATGGACACATTTGCTAGCAATATGATCAATTTGGGCCTTTAATACAATGTTACGGGTCTATAAAGAAACCTAAAAGTAAGATTGGTCCATGGGTATGATTCTTTGTGAGTTAAAATATTACGGGGCTGAAAGAAACCTAAAAGTAAGATTGGTCATACAGGTCAGATTGAAACCTGCTTCACGCAACTCCCCAAAATAGAAATTCTTCTTTGTTCAATCACCGATTCACCGTTTCAACATCTTCTTTTACACGGATCTCTCTCCTAATCAAATCAATCAATGCTTGAAACCTCTCCTTTGATAATTAGGTATCATGAAATCCACTGCTATTTACTACTAATCATCGCCCTTTCTAATGGATTGAATCTTTATACAGTGAGTTCTACAGTTTGTAGTTTTAATTTCATTTATTTTGCTTAAACCTCATGCATTTTAGAAACATAAATTTTTACATGAAAACTTTGATTACAAATACCCAATGCTTAGACACTCACAGAATTGCTGACACTTAGAGTTTTGGATTGACGGTAGATTAGTTAGAAATCAATCAGATATGGTGTTTTTCTATTAACAGTATTAGTAACTATATACGTTTTATGTGTTAATATGGAAATTGAGTTACGGGCTTCTACAACTGTTTTCATCGGTAAAATTTATTATTGTGTTTAATTATAAGTTCGTGTGATCTATAATAATTTTTATTTGAGGAAATTACCAAACTAAGCCAAAAAAACATCCTTGGTCCAAGACTTGGTCACTTTTTTCATCCTCTTCTCATTTTGGTCATGCTCAACTGCTCGACTTCACCCCTTTTGTGACATGTGTCCCTTGCAAGTACAAAAGTTAGGTGGAGTCGAGCAGTCGAGCAAGGGACACATGTGTACTTGCAAGGGACACATGTCACAAAAAGGGTGGAGTCGAGTAGTTGAGCAGTTGAGCATGACCAAAATGGGAAGAGGGTTAAAAAAATGACCAAGTCTTGGACAAAGGATGTTTTTTTGGCTTAGTTTGGTAATTTCCGCTTTTTATTTTTAGTTTCAACAAGTTACAGGTATATGTTTGTGATTCCTAATGATATTCAATTGGCTACAACTAAGTGCAACTTTTCATCATATGTTTCTATAAAATCATCTTAGAGGCTAATGACTTGTGATTCCTAGAGATATTCAGTTACTCATAATCATTAAAGGTTGATCATGGATTCATGGCTGCTTCTGCTTGCCTTGTTTTTGATATTGGCCACATTTTATCCTATTGTGGATTCATTAGTGATTTACTCACACCAGTAGTCAATGCAGATTCATACACACAGAAGCGGGGGCCGCTGTGGTGTCTAAACAGTTTTCTACCCCCGCCAATGCAGCCGATCAAGAGGTGCTTGGCGTTCTAAAAAGATTATAGCAAGGTTCGGAGTTCTATATTTAAAATTAGTTTTATAGTTTTGTGTGTGTTATTCTAAACCATAAACAAAAGTGAAATAGTTAGCAGGTCAAGCTGACACATTTTTCACATGGCCCGTTTTGAACAGTACCCAGTTTAACCCAACTCACCCCTATAGCAACTCTAATATCTACCAAATATTTACTACAGTATACCATAACATAAAGATGAACAGTGTTTCAGTAAGATGAAACTAGGTAACTAACCTGTGACTTAAAAAAAGCACAAAACAATACATGAAGTGATTACAGAAGGAATACGCTAATTTACCATCAACGTCAACCATTGGATGATATGGAGTCTTTGGTTCGGTAATTTTCTGCCTTACAGGTTTATTTGCTTCAATTTCCCCAAGATTTGCCTCATCCCATTTCACACCTCTCCTCCTGCATCAGAAAAAGGATCATACAAGAACAAACCAAAAAAAAAAAAAAAAAAAAAAAAAAAAAAAAAAAAAAAAAACACACACACACACACACTATAAAAGTTACATGTTTATATAGAAAAATTTCAAGCATTTATAGTCGAGGGGGCTGTTGCAGCCTATGTGAATCAGAAATATAAGGGTCCAATTTACGAGATAGGCAAAAGATTCACATTTAGGTTGTTATTTTTCCCTTAAACTAATAATAGTGTTCATAATTTAAGTATTCAAAATTTCTGCCAAGTTCCTTAATATGTCCATGTTCTTTACACACAGTAATTATACATAGACAGAAAGTGAATAACGCAATCAAATACTTTAAAGGACTTCATAGGCATAAAACTAGAGAACCCGTGTACAAAGGCTCTTTTCCTGCATCTATTCTCAACATACACATGACTAATTTTCGGTCCATAGTTGCAATTATTGCTCTAATGTACATCTCTTGCCAATCATCTAAATAAATAAACAGTAAATTCATTTATTCTAAATCAGCTAACCCAAGTGCTTAGTCTCATTGTTAAAGGGTTCTAGGCCTGCATAAAGTCGCCCAAAAGGAAGATAACATCTAATAAATAAAAAGTCAATTCGTTTATTCTAAATCAGCTAACCCCAAGTGCTTAATTGCATTGTTAAAGGGTTCTAGGCCTGCATAAAGTCGCCCAAAAGGAAGATAACATCTAATAAATAGTCAATTCGTTTATTCTAAATCAGCTACCCCAAGTGCTTAATTGCATTGTTAAAGGGTTCTAGGCCTGCATAAAGTCGCCCAAAAAGAAGATAACCTCTATAATGCAATTACATTAGTGCATAGTGATACGCCATTAAGTCCAGGTGCTTCATCCATTCCTTGACTACACATCTAAATGACTAAAGCATCTTGGAAGTCCCTATTAACACAAGTACATCAAGTTTGTTTTATCGCAAACTAAGCAGAATAGGCTAAAAACGAATTCTAACAAAAGAAACGATAAATAATCTTTGATATTCAGTATTACTAACAATTCATTAAACATGACTATTGATCAAATGAGGTCAGTTAGTAGGTCATCATGATACAAAACTTTTTTGTTCTTTCTAACAAACAAAATTATACCTCATGTCTCCCCTTGTTCACCTGAACCTACAGTCGCAAGTAGCTGCTGCGTAACCCAGCTGATACAAAATAAAAAAGGAAAAAGATGTTACTCACATTGTGGTCTAACAATTCTTTAAGCGTGAACCAAGTACTTAAAAGGGTCTAATGCACGAAAGCATCACGAAAAACTGATGCACATAAACGAAAGCAAGCAGTAACACTACACCTAGAAAGATAATCCTAAACAGAGTTCAATTTAATTCTCGTGAAAGCATATAATTCCAAAGACACCTTTAACCTACAATCCTACACACTATAAAAGTCCCCGTTAACGCCCAGAAACCTGCCCCAAACCCCGATAAGCCTTCCCCTCCCCCGACCCAAAAATTCACGTTTCAGGTTTCCTCACTAACGCCCAGAAAGTGCATAGAGCAAAAACATGCTGCACGAATCAAGCAATTAATAACATAATTATCTTGTTTTCCATTAAAACGCGACCCAACCGTATGATTAAGAACTACTTAAAAGTTAAACAGCTATACAGAGGTCTAGGGTTCAAACCTCACTAGGTACACAGGTCAGCCACGGATAAGGTCGGAAACAGTCACAAGGATACCTAGGTTAGGCCGCGTTTTAAATTACTATTTTCAGTACAACACGAAATGACGAGATACATAAAAACTAAACAACCGCTTAAAACATAAATTATTCTCAAAAAAAAAAAAAGGTGATATTAACGTGTCATATAAATTACATAAATACAAAAAAGCACAGATTATTATTGACCTAAATAAATATGAAATGATTGGAGATATTAAAAAGATATGAATCAAAATGAAATGAATAAAAAGTATGGTTACCGGGACGATGACGTGGCAGAGCCGTCGGTGATGGTTTTTTACTCGAAATATGAAAAGGATTGGCCGGCCGCCTGGCCCTATTTTTGTTTTTGTTACTTTGGTCTTTCCGATTTTACCCTTGTCTTTTGTACGTTTATGAGAGTTTAGTTTTAAAAAGGGTTATGTTAGCAAACTTTGCTAAAATGTTCGTCTAAGTTACTAAAGTTTAAAACGTTATAAATAGTTTACTAAAGTTTAAAACGTTATAAATAGTTTCCTAAAGTTTGATCTCTAGTTAAATAAGTTACTGAACCTTTTAAATGATGACATGACTTATTTTTTAAGTACAAAACGGTTCTTGTCGTTAGCCGGGTTTCACGAATTTAGTCCCTAAACCACTATTTCAGTTAGTTTGACCATTTTTATACGTTTTCATATGTTCTTACTCGTTTTTATACGTTTTTACAGTTTCGTTCGTTTTTCTACGTTTTTACAGTTTCGTTCGTTTTTTTTACGTTTTCGTCCATTTTCATTACGTTTTCGCCCGTTTTTATATGTTTTCATACGTTTTTATCCGTTTTTATACGTTTTCGTCTGTTTTTCTTATGTTTTTGCCCGTTTTCTTATGTTTTCAAACGTTTTCATCCTTTTTTTTTACGTTTTCATACGTTTTTATTCGTTTTCAACCGTTTTTATACGTTTTCATCCGTTTTTATTCATTTTCATCCGTTCTTATACTTTTTCATCCATTTTTATACGCTTTCGCCAGTTTTTCTTACGTTTTTACCCGTTTTCTTATGTTTTCATACGTTTTCGTCAGTTTTTTTTACGTTTTTATACTTTTTATCCGTTCTTATACGTTTTATCCATTTTTATGTGTTTTCATCCATTTTTATACGTTTTCGCCCATTTTTTTATGTTTTCATATGTTTTGTCCGTTTTTATATGTTTTTACCAAAGCGTAAGAAAACTTATGAAAACGTATAAAAACAGAAAAAAGCGTAAGAAAGCTTATGAAAACGTAACTAAACATATGAAAACATAAAAAACGGGTGAAAACTTATAAAAATAGATGAAAACACCTAAAAACGGATAAAACCGTATAAGAACGGATAAAAACGTAAAAAAAAAACGGACGAAAAACATATGAAAACATAAGAAAACGGGCGAAAACGTAAGAAACACTGGCGAAAGCGTATAAAAATGGATGAAAAAGTATAAGAACGGATGAAAAGAAATAAAAACGTATAAAAACGAACGAAAACGTATAAAAACTGTTGAAAACGAATAAAAACGTATGAAAACGTAAAAAGAGGGACGAAAACCTTTGAAAACATAAGAAAACAGGCGAAAACGTAAGAAAAACAAACGAAAACGTATAAAAACGGATGAAAACGGATAAAAACGTATGAAAACATATAGAAACGGATAAAAACGGGCGAAAACGTAAGAAAAACGGACGAAAACATAAAAAAATGAACGAAAACGGATAAAACGTACGAAAACGGATTAAAACGTATAAAAACGGATAAAAAAGTATGAAAACGTATAAAAACGGGTAAATACATATGAAAGCGTATAAAAATGGTCAAACTAACTGAAATAGTGGTCTAGAGATTAAATCCGTGAAACCCAGCTAACGACGAGGACCGTTTGTACTTAAAAAATAAGTAATGTCATCATTTAAAAGGTTCAGTAATTTATGTAACCGAAAACCAAACTTTAGTAACCTATTTGTAGCGTTTTAAACTTTAATAACTTAGGCGAACATTTTGGCAAACTTTGGTAACATATTTGTCTATTAACCCTTTTAAAAAAAGTTTTGAATTTTTGTAAGTTATATTTGTTTTTCTTTTGGCAACCATGGTTTGCAATTATTTAATCGACTAATCCGCGAGCTTAATAACACCGCTATACATACTCAAACCGAGTATGAAAGATTTAACCTGATATTTTTTCTTCCACTAGCAATGATAGTAAAAAAAAAAACCCCGCTAGAAGGACATGGACATCATACCCAAAGTATACGCAGGCCCTCGAGATGGGTTTATTATGTTTATCGTTTCAAAGGTTACGTTCCTTTTTGCTATTTTTTAGGCTTCTTCTCATTCTTCTTTAGCACCTGCAGTAGAGATCGGAGGTATATGGCCCCCTAAAAAGGATTGTGGTTTTAGATCCTCGGGAAATCCTTTTCTTAATACTCTTATTCCCTTTCATCGGAGTTGCCGTGACTTGGCTTTGAGTAGCTGCTGGTACTGACATTTTGTAGACGTGTTCGGTTTTCCCATTTGTCTCCATCTATTGGTGGGAGTATATAAGTACGATCAATAGATTGAAGAATTAAAGCTCGAAGACAAAGAGAAGCGGGCTTTTCCAAAGAATTAATGCAGCTTTTCCACTTCCTTTGTTTATTATATACAAGTCTCTCCCACTTTACTACTAAATCTCTCTTTATTTGGCACTAAATGAATGGATCGAAGAGATTATGGCAGATCATGTTCACAAGAAATGACCGAATGGATTTTGGTCTATTGAGATTTTTCATTTAATCGCAATCAAAGATGTTTTCTTGTCTCTCGTTTCTTTCTGAACAATCGAAAAACCTAATGCATCGAACTCATCCTTGGCTGCTACGAAAGAAATAGGCCTTCTCTTGCGAAAGAACGTTTTGCTATAAGTTAAAAGGCAAGAGCTCCTCCCCTCCCTTCCCTTCCTTATTGACATTAGATGTATCCAGTGTTGCAAAAAAGGCCTACAAGGCCGATTAATCGCCGCCTAGGCCTACTGGGCCACCGACCTTTTCGATTTGTGTAAATCGGTCAAACAAATTGGTTAACCATAGTCAACGATGATCAAAATTGCCAGAAACTTGCAAATCTTGCCCGAAATACTCAAAAAACTCGCCGTAAACTAGTTTTAATCTTTTATAGCTGTTGTTTATATCTATTACAGGATTTTTTTAAGAAAATCTTGTTGGGAATATCTAAAACTCGCAAATAATACTCAAAACTTGCCAAAAATGCCAATCTGATTAATCACCCATTAATCCCGCCTAGACCGATTACAAGCTATGAGGGGGTCAACCGCCCGACTACCGATTCGCGATTTTTGCAACCTTGGTTGTATCCCATATCTCTCCGTATCGTATTTAACTAGACCTCATCCCTTGCTTTGATTGTTCACCATATGTGTATCCTACCGACCCATATCATACTACAAGAATTGATTCCTTCTCCCCATATCACTCATCCACATGCGATCTCATTGTTCACCCAGAAAATCTTCTTGTTTAAGACAGATAGCTTACCTCATTTTGCGGGAGACCTAGTCGACATAGGCCCTCAAAGCAAACAATAGACAGATGAAAGAGTAGTTCACTTACCTATTTGTACATATACTAAATACTCATACCATTTTACGATACATATGTTTTCACCCTATCTTGCTTTCACGGCTTTGATCGAGAACCAAAACAAAGAGCCAATACACCAACAACCAAGAACGAGAGTGGGTGGTCCCTAGGAACGAAGAAAGGAAGTACGAGTTCAACCAGATAAGAGTGATAAGAGTGACAGAACCGGTGTTGATCAAAGACATGCGTCGGTGTCAGAATGACAAGCCGATAGAGTCGTTTGAACATGCCATGAACCGAGAGCCGCCGAGGAACCGAACTTCACTAAGAGGTTCAATCTCTCACGTCATTTCACCTACCCATTTCATTTCCTTTTGTCGAAGTTCATTCAGTCGGTAAGCATCCCGTTAGCTCTTCATATTTCCTAGCTCATCTATCCCCACGATCTCCGAATTCTGTAAGCCGTAATAAGTCCGTAAAATGTGAATAAATTCCTCACGCGAAAGTGAATCGTCTTCGCCTATCTTGTTTTTTAAGGCCAGTTTTTGTATGCTGTCGACAAAGGTCTCATGTTCACGATTATTATTCTTGCAAAACTCGAAAATTATTGAAGCACATTTATTCCTTAAGCTATTGATTGTGTCAGTCAGAAGTGCATACGCAAGATCAGCTTATTTGTTATAAGAATAATCTATATTTTTTCACTACTAATACTATAAACATTCTAAATAACTTGACATTAACACTTTTAAAAAAATTAACTGTTAAAGTTAGCTACACAAGTTGTATCTGGTTTTGTTTATCTATGTTGAATTCAATAGAACATGTTGGATGACTTAAAATGTTTGTTTTAGGCCAAGTTGTTGATGTGCTCGACGACAGCAAACATATTAGCTCTTGTACATTAAAGCATGTTTAATATATCCTTACATGAAAAGCTGAATATTTGGTAGTTATCACCTACATGATTCTGTTTGACTTCTTGTTTATAACTATAGATTTGTACTAGACTAACTATGATAAGTTAGGGCAGTTCAAATGAGTTGGGCGATGGAGAGAAATGGATGTGATCAAAGTGGTAATTTGGTCAACATTTAAAATGGGTCAAAACAGGTCAAGTTGACCCGCATACACGTAAATGATTCCTTTTTAACCTCATACTCTGTATATAGCTGATATTTAACAAGTTAAAAACGCCATAACCAACTAAATGTGTTGACTTAAGAAGTTAAAAAATACCTAAATACACTTTCAGAGACTTTTAAAATTGACCATTTTGATGAAAACATCTCAGAATTGCATACCAACAAATTCAAGGTATCCAGTTATGACCCTTTTTTTTTTTCATTTTTTGTCAATGGGGTAGCTCGAATCAAGGATATACAACTCCCTTGTGAACAACCCATTAGTGCCTCATAGATTACGATACCACAGTGTTCAATAACGAAAAGGAAATAAGAAAGCGACTACCTAAAACGATGATATCATTTATCATCAGAAATACAGTTTATGGCATCAATTCATCAGAACTCCACAACTACCATACAAACATAAAAAGGATACTGAATACCCCAAAAGGTAGAACTAACATTCTATGCGGTCTACAAACTGCGCATTTTAACTTAAAAACTTACAACCACTAATCTCTATGGAAAGAACTTTGATCTTGAACACTGGCCATTACTCCCATTAACAAGATTACCTGATTTCTGTAAACCACCATTCCCAACTGTAGAAACCATCGAATCCGGCTGCTTACTATTATGGCCTGTTTCATAGTGCTTTGACAAAACCTCGGTTTGGCAGAAGCTCATACTCACATCAGGCAACGAGTAGTCGTGCCGCGCCTGCTGATTGGAACTGCTGGCAGGCATGTGATTTAAATAATCATTTTCAGGGATTGCACCTGTGAGAGTTTTTACAGCAAATTCGATACATGGATCTGTCCAGAACTCTTCCATAGGCACCGAGGGTGAAAAGTTGTCAACTTTGTTTAAATCCCCAAATGGGATTGCACCTGTGAGTGTTTTGACAGCAAACTCGATACACGGGTCAGTCCACAAATCATTTAATGAAAAGTTCATTGATTGTGGAACAGGGTTGCTAACTGTAGGAACAGCTGCTGCTGTTGCTGGAGGAACAACAGCTAATTCTTGTTTTTCCATATTCACTGGAGGAACAACAGCTGCTGCTGGTGGAGGTGGTGGTGGTGGTGATGGTTGGTCTTCAGGAGGTGGCAAAGTAACATTTCCCGTTTTCATCTCCTTAAAATGTCCATTGACAGTTGTCTGTGGTAATACATTACGACATTCTTGCTTCTCAATAGTTTTGAATTCATCTTTTTCATGACTTGCTTGACTTACTGGAGGAATAATAATAGAATTTTCTTGTCTGTTGCCATTCATGTCGGCATTTTCATGGTGGTTGTTCGTGATTTTTTCTGCTACGGCTTGCTTGTCATTTTCTTTTGAGGTAGTTACATTAACCTGTCTAGCAGTAGATTGGCGGTTAGTTCTGGTATCTGGCGGTGATGGTGGTGGTGAATCAATCTTGATTCCAGACAGTCGTGTAGCTTTACGAGTTTTAGTTGGTGGCGGTGATGCTGGTGATGCATTATCTCTACTTCCAGCTGGTCGTTTAGCTTGGCGGGTTTTAGGCTCCGGCGGTGGTGCTGGTGATGCAACACTTTCCATTCCAGTTACTAGTGTAGCTTTACTGGTTTTAGGCTCTACTGGCGGTGTTGCTGGTGATGCATCAATTTCCACTCCGGTTACTCGTGTAGCTTCACTGGTTTCAGGCTCCGCTGACGATGACACTGGTACTGTTGCATTAATTTGGATTCCAGCTTGTTGTGTAGCTTGGCGACTATTTCTGGAATCCGGTGGTGATGGTGGTGGTGAATCAATTTTGATTCCGGCTTGTCGTGTAGCACGACGGGTTTTAGGCTCAGACAGTGATGTTGACGATGATGGTGCATCAGTTTTGATGGCAGATTGTCTGGTAGCTTGACGGGTTTTAGGCTCTGGTAGTGGTATTGATGGATCAACTTTAATTCCAGCTTGTTGTGTAGCATGGCGGGTTTTAGGCTCTACTCGTAGAGGTGTTGATGCTTCAACTTTGACTCCAGCTTGCCTTGTTGCTTGGCGGTTACTTCTGATATCTGGAGGTGATGGTGGTGGTGAATCAATTTTGATTCCAGCTTGTCGTGTAGCTTGACGGGTTTTAGGCTCTGGTAGTGGTATTGATGGATCAATTTTAATTCCAGCTTGTTGAGTAGCTTGGCGGGTTTTAGGCTCTACCGGTGGTGGCTCTGATGCTTCAACTTTGACTCCAGCTTGCCTTGTTGCTTGGCGGTTACTTCTGATATCTGGAGGTGATGGTGGTGGTGAATCAATTTTGATTCCAGCTTGTCGTGTAGCTTGACGGCTTTTAGGCTCTGGTAGTGGTACTGATGGATCAATTTTTATTCCAGCTTGTTGAGTAGCTTGGCGGGTTTTAGGCTCTACCGGTGGTGGCTCTGATGCTTCAACTTTGACTCCAGCTTGCCTTGTTGCTTGGCGGTTACTTCTGATATCTGGAGGTGATGGTGGTGGTGAATCAATTTTGATTCCAGCTTGTCGTGTAGCTTGACGGGTTTTAGGCTCTGGCTGCGATGGCGATGGAGATGGTGTTGGTGGTGTAGCATCTATTTTGATGTCTGTCTGTCGGGTGGCTTGACGGGTTTTCGACTCTGGCCGTGATGATGGTGATGGTGATGGTGCATCAATTTTGATGGAGGAATGTTGTGTAGCTTGACGTTTAGGCTCTGGCAATGGTGGTGGTACACCAATGTCAATACCCGCCAGTCGTTTTGAAGCACGGTGTGCCGATTCGGATTTACCTGTTTCACTGATTTTGCTTCTTGTTTTGTACCCTCCCGACCCTTCTTCAAGAGGTCGCTTATTCCTCCAAGTTTCACTCATTTGTTCTCTATCCTCCACCTAATTACAATTAGAAAGATTTATGTTTTTAGGACTTCAAATGTTGTCAAGGAAAGCCATGCATCCATACACATTCAGAAGGTGTTTGGATGTGCATTTTTTAGTGAATTTGAGTGTTATGCTATTTGAAGTTGTAATAATCAGAAAATCAGTTGTTGATTTGACAAGTTCTACTTATTTCAGAAATTAATTCATAAAACGACCAAAATATGTCATGTGAAACTAGCATAAAACCCGGCAGCTACATTATACATTGCAAAAAGAATAATAGATGTACCTTTACACTACTAACATGTACTTTTTTATCTTCATTAGCCATATCTACACACCCATTGTCCCCATTGTCCTTGGGCTTTGATGCTAGTCTTCCCACTACTCCGGTTTTGAGATAGCGTTGGACATCTTTAAAGGAGTGAAATATGTATCCAGTAACAGGATCAGTGTAGAACTGGAAGCATGCAAATATGAAGTACAGTGATCGGTCATGAATACTGAATCATGGTAAATAGATGTAAAAAGTAATTAGGATAAAATACCTTATCATATTTTGTTCCAGAACCTTTTCTTAGTTTAATCTCCTTTTTCCACCCTGGAGGTAGATCTTCATTTTCACCCGTGCCAACTACAATCTAGATTCTTGCTAACATTAGAACATTGTCTCAAACTAATCATACAAGCATTACACTCGCCAAGGGCTATTGTTATTGTTTATCTATTCATATTAAATTCATCTCAGTTTGTTATTGTTTATCTATTCATATTAAATTCATCTCAGTCACTAATAGTTAAGATACGGAATTTGTGTTCTTCCAGAAACAGCAATCTTGCAGATTGATGAAACAAATTGACTACAATAAATCAACAGCTCTTGACCCAGTATGTAACATGTCACCTATACTATTCGGTTATATGTTATTCTTAATCCATTTAAACTAATTTGATCTCAGTCACTACTAACTGAGATACCAATTTTAAGTTCTTCCACTTCACCAAAATCAAATTTGCAATTTAAGAAACAAATTCACCGCAAATACTAAATAATGGCTCTTGAAGAGGAATGTAATCTATACTTACTTGAGTATTCAAAGATAGATTTCTTGTTGTTGCAAAAATCATAACATTATCTCAAAATACTCAAATAAGTATATACATCACATTTAACTTCACAAGCTATATCAAAATCAATTCAGATTAATTTCAACCTACTACTTAAAATACAAACTACATTCTTCTAGCAACACCAATCTTGCAGCTTCAAGAAACTGAATATCTACACTTAATTGATCAGTTTACGATAAAGTTCTAAGTTTCGCACAAAAATAGAAAAAAGAAACAAAGCCTTATGTCAAAACAAGTGTAGATTACATTTACCTTTAAAAGCTATTGTTATCATTACCTCTTTAGATGGATTTCATCTCAATCACTAATACTTATGGAATGCATTTTACATTCTTCCATCAACATCAATCTTGTAGATTCACAAAAAAATCTAACTTAAATAAACAGTCTATAGCTCTTAAAGTTGAATGCAATAACTTCATCCAAAACGATCAATCAAGTATAAATTACACTCATCTTCAAGACCTATTGTTATTGTGAATCCATTCAGATTAAGCTCATCTTAATCACTAGGTGTTAAGCGAGTCAAGCTACTTGTAAACTACCCAAGCTCAACTTGTTAAAAACTAGACTCAATCTAGAGCCAAGCTCAAGCTTCACTTGAAGCTTATTTTCTAAATGAGTTCGAGGCAATCATTATCAGTTGAGATACAAATATTACATTCTTCCAGCACCACTATTCTTGCAGATTCGAGAAACAACACTTAAAAGATAATCAATAGCTGAATACCAAATTGATCATTTCAAGATAAAGTTATGAACTTATGATTATTTTTAGCAAAAAACACAACTATATCTCAAAAATCAAACCGATCACACTAGCATTAAGTTTAACGTTATCTTGAAATGATCAATTAGGTATTCATGGCATTAAGATTAAACAACTACTGATTATCTTTTAAGTGTTATCTTTTGAATCTGCAAGGATAGCGGTGCTGGAAGAACGTAATACTTGTATTTAACTAACTGTGATCTCACTAGCATGCCATTAATAATCAAGCAAAATCAATACCCAAATCATTTCTAAGCAGCAGTTAAGTACATGAATAGAACCCTAACCAAAACCAATGCAGAATGCACTATATACTTGCAGACTGTTTAGAGATACAGTTTAACTTTTTGCAAGAAAACATAACTTTATCCCAGAATATCTAATCACTTACAGATTACATTCACCTTCAAGAGCTACTGTTATTCTTAGTCCATTCTAATTAAACTCAGCTTAATCACTAGGTTATAAGTGAGTCGAGTTACTTGTAAGCAACCGGAGCTCAACTCGTAAAAAGCTCGTCTTTGAGCCAAGCTCAAGCTTAACTTGGAGCTTGTCTCCTAAACGAGTTCGAGGCAATCACTATTAGTTTATTAGTTAAATACAAGTATTACGTTCTTCCAGCACCACTATTCTTGCAGATTCAAAAAATAACACTTAAACGATATAAACAAAATTCACAACTGTATCTCAAAAATCAAACTGATGTGACTACTAGCATACCATTAATAATCAAAGCAAAATCCTGAGCAGACTATCTACTTGCAGACTATCTAGACAATAAAGTTAGAGCACACGGAGTGGACAACGGGCTGCACAAGGGTTGGATGAACCCTCTGGGGAACACCGCTGCCGACCCAAAGGGTTGCTCGGAGGGTTGAAAATCACTGGCTGTGCAACCAGCGCTGGTTGCTCTATTTCTTTTGTTTTTATTTGTAATTGTATGTGTTATGTAGTGTTTTAATTGGGAGGGTTGAAAAAATAATGAATGCCTAAGAATTAAGTTGGGAGGGTAGGTTGAGAGGGTTGGAAGGGTAAAATGAGTTGGAGAGATGTGATTGGTGGAATTTGGGAGGGTTGAATATTTGGGCTTCATGACTCCGCCTGCCCTTAACTTCTTTTTGCAAGAAAACATAACTTTATCCCAAAATATTCAAACAAGTATAAATAACATTCACCTTTAAGACCTATTGTTATTCTTAATCTATTAAGTTCATTTTCATTTCAATCACTAGGGGCGTAAGTGAGCCGAGCTTCTTGTAAGCTATGCGCGCTTAACTTGTTGAAAGCTCGAGCTTAACTTGGAGCTTGTTTCCTAAATAGCTACTGAAGCTGAATCTAATCTATACCTAACTGATTATCCTATGATAAAAGCTCTGATTATTTTAGCAAAAATCACAACTTCATCTAAAAACCAAAAAATTTACAATACTCAAAATCATTTCAAAGCAGCACATAAGTACATAAACAAAACCCTAATCTCAATTATTTCCCAACAGTATCAACCACCAACATTTACCCTAAACCCTAATCTCACAAACAAACAAATCCAACATCACAAACTCAAAATTACCAAATGGGTATCTCCAAAAACCCTTTAAAAACACTAACCTTATCCAACACCTTCATTGAGGACTTTTATCAAACACGTTGTGTGCACCAACAAAGATTCAATGATTTAAAGGTGTTAAAATGATAATCAAACTGAGAAATTAAAAGGGTTTTGATTAAAAACCATGTGTATCAAGGTGTGATTGAAATTTTGGGGAAAAAGTGAAAGGAAAAAAAAAACACAGAGACACACACAGCTAACGTGTAGGAGATGATACAGTCACAGTCAGTAAAGTGTGTGTGTTATGTTATGGCCTCTTTATTTGACTATTTTAATATTCCCTCCGTCTCAATTTATTTGTGAGGAGAGAGAAAACACAAAGTTTAATAAAAGTGGGGTCACTTTAATTTTCAACCATTAAAATAGAATATTCCTCCACTATATTCTCTAGTTTTTACTAAATAAGGAAAGTGGACAATTAATTTGAGACATCCATAAAAAAAAATATGGACAAATAAATTGAGACGGAGGGAGTATATTTTTTTTTGGGTGAAATGACAAGTGTTTTTCGATAAGTTCAAAGATACAGTAGATAAATGTATTTGGCTAACTTGTCATTGTGCTAAAACCAAGTTCATATAGTCATTAGTAACCGAGTCGAGTCGAGCCGAGTTTAGCTGAGATGTTGAGCGATTTCCATTCCACCGTACCAAACAAGACTTAAGTTCAAAACTTGAAGATGTAAAAGTACGTATTTAAAAGTAGTAAACTAGTTAGGTGATAGTGTATTTGTTGGCGTCGAGTTGATATGGCGGTGTGTGTAAGTGTCTCAAGCTCTGTCATCGATTGTCCTCGATTGGCGTTCTTCTAAGGTGGTCGATCGCCATTGGTATGTTGATCGAGATATTGTGTGCTATTTTTTTATAATTTTTTTGATATGGTGAAAAACTGGTTTTGGATTACGATAGAACTATAACAATGGAATCTTGAGAGTGGGAAGTGGTGGAGGAAAAGCCGAAGAGAATTGATGTGGCGTTGATGTGACATAAGAAGCATAAGACTCGTGAGGTTGCAAGTCGAACATATTGTTTTGCTAGTTGGACTTTAACGTCTACTTAAGTAAATTAAGCTTAAGCTTAACATAAGTTGCGTTATTTGCGAGTATCTCCATGTCAGACTCGATAACTTAAAGAGGCTAGTTACTCGTTTATGTCCCCGATCTAGAGTAACATAAAGTGTGGAATATGTTGCAAGATATGTGGGTTTATGAATTGTGATTACATTATCTATCTAGATTAAAGTCGATTTTTGGTGTTTTTGGAAAAGATTGTAGCTTTGATTATTATTGATAACAGATATTCATCCATTGGTCAAGTCGTCTACCCACAAAGTCACTTTTGGTAATGTCAGGCCAGGGAGCCAAGGAAGCATCTGTTTCGTGGTTTTTGGTCTTTATTCCATACCATATAACATGTGTATGGTATATAGAAAAACAAGTGGAAGTAAGACAGGGGGACAACTCTTTCAATACTACAGTACAACTTAAGGTCCTAATTCAATACTCCTTATATGTCACACACACACATATATTAAACAAGATAGTTTTACTCGCACGTTACGGCGGGAGCAAAAATATTTATTTTGTAGATTCGCAATAAAGTTTTAACAATAATATGTTTATCCGATAATAAATGTTAACAACAAAAAGAATAATAATGTAAATGAGTAAAAATCAATGTTTTGAAACCCGGGTCGACCCGGCCGGGTTAACCGGTTGCGGACAAAAAACCGGGTTTTAAAAAGCGATTGAACCAGCTAGACCCGCCGGGTTTTAAGTGACCCGGGTCAACCCGGTTCTCGAAACTCGATCGGGTTAGGTTTTTTTTTTAATGTTTTTTTTTTAATAGAAAACTGGTTGACCCGGTGGTCGAACCGGTTGAACCGGGGTGACCCGGTGGTTGAGCCGGTTGAAAAAAAAAATAGTTTTTTTTAATAGAAGACTGGGTTGACCCGGCGGTCGAACCCGTAATCCGATGACCCGATTACTTGACTAGGTCGATTAAAAACGCGGTTTTCAAAACATTGGTAAAAAGATTAAGTTTAATAAGTTTAAGAAAAATATTACTAAACTTAAAAAGAAGAAATGCTAAATCCTCCTACCAAAACCTCATACTTATCTTCCTATTCATAGGATCCTGACAAGTGTTAGAACTGACGGTTTGAATGCAGAAAAAGAATGAATGAAATATATATATATATATATATATATATATATATATATATATATATATATATATATATATATATATATATATATATATTATTGTGTGTAGGAGGATTAATAGAATGCTTTAGCAATGATCTAAAAAAAACTAGCCTATAAACAATTAGCTAAAGAGAAATCTAAAAATATAAGACAACATACACCATTATAAGTTTATAACATAGAAGTGTCCCTATCAAATACATATCCATATTTTATTATTATCAGTTATGCTACATCCGCAAAAGATATAAAAAAAACATCCGCAAAAGTGAGGTGATTATTTGTGATTGGTGGAATTATAAAGAAGAAAGAGAAATTGGAGTAAAAGCCACCAGTCACATATACTCATCTCACTTTTGTGGATTTTTATTTTATTTTATTTTATTTTTTATTTTTTTTTTATATATAGCAAAACTCTTTATTATTGTTATTATTATTTTCAAACTTTTCTCACATATCTTAAGAAGAACTTGAACTCATAATTATTTGATGAGTTTTGCTATATTCTCCTAAAATACATTCCTACATATCCTCTTACACTCATACTAACATTTTATGTTTTTTCTCCTCTCATTATTATCTCTCCGCATCTAAACCGTCAATTCTGACACATGTCAAGATCCTATGAGTAGGAATATTTGTAGGAAGAATTAGTAGGAGGATATATCATTTCTCTTATTTGATTGGCAAGCTTCTCACACAACATAAAGTACAATTAGGACACAAGCCCTTCGGTAATATATATCCATAGTGGCGTGAATATTTTAACCACAATTCGACATTCTATCTGTATTTTAATTTTGATATTTTAGCCATAATTCGTGTGAATTTGCCAAAAAATTGCACAACCAAATTTATGCATCAATTTTTTGCATTTTATGTATCATAATTTTGTGAAAATTAACTTTGTGCATCATATAATAAAATTAAAAATTTGTGCATAAGAATGTTTCATTTTGTGCATCAAATTTTGTTTTCTTTTCTTTTTCTTGCATGTACAAAAAGTAAAATTTTCATGTTTTTCGGTTTACCGAATCCTTTTTCCAAGCAAAAACCATTTTAATTTGATCTCTTTCCATACAAAAGAGAATAGAGATTACATTTGTCAAATGATATGTACCTAAACCTAATAAAAAATGGGAAAGGGTGTATGTACTTCATAAGAAACTAGTCGAATATCCTCACAAAGCGGCGGTGTATTTTGACAAATAATTATATATGCGAACTTGTGGTTTTGGTGTAACCCCTAATGCAACACTTACGAGTTCAATTTATAGTTATTGCGAGAAAAAAAATCTATGAGTTATAAACGAAAAATGATAAAAGTTAGAGAATCAAACAATATTTAAACTATTTATTTAGTGATGGATTTTATTACCATTTTTTATAAAATGGTATTTTTGCTATATCACTTTTTAAAATTTTTTAAGTTTTAAGAGATTTTATCATGGAAAAAAGTTCATTTGCTTACTATTATTTTGATGCTTACTGAGGGACAAATTCACACCATCCGTTTAGTTTGATCTAATGGTAGAGATTAAACATAATATTTAATATGCTTAACCTTAATTCTCCCAACTATATAAAGCAATTGTTTATTTTATTTTTTTTCATTCCTCATTTTTTACACACACTTCCTATGTGTTTTCCCCTGCTCTCATCCCTTCCCTCCAAAAATTAGTTATCTCGATCAACAATTACCGTTCCGATAATCATCACCGTTCCGATCACCATCACCATTCCTATCACCATCACCGTTCCGATCATCATCTCATCATCACCTCCCGATCATTATCATCCTTTTTTATGGCTTCTTTTGATTTGAATTAACCGTTTGTTTCAGAAGCAGATTTGATTGATATTGTTGTGGTTGATAATGTTGTTGATTCGGTTGATAATTATATTGATCAAGTTGTTAATATTTATTCTTATCAAGTTGCACACCAAGTGTTTGACGTAATGTGTGAGTAAAAAATATTTGATAATCTTGTTACATGCTCCTGAATTTTTGTTTTTAACTGCATTTGAATGATGTTTTTATGTCTGATTGTTGTTTTGAATCTGCTATGTATCATATGTGTAGTATCACCAGTGATATTTAAAGTTTATGATAGTATAATTTTGCTGTTTTATGTGCTTTTTGTTGATGATAAATGTGTTTGAGTTACTGATAAGTTGTTCATTGTAATGTAATATTGGTTCTTATTTACGTTGTTAGTTTAAACATGTTGATTTTGCTTTAAACGTATAGTTATTTAGTGTGATTTTGCTTATTCCCTCCGTCCCTAAATAAATGTCCAGTGTTGACTTTTAAAGTTTTTTCTTTTCAACTTTGACCTTAAATTATTTCATTTGTGTTATGTAATATTTAATGAAAATTATACCAATAAAAATATATTTAAAATTCAATTCATTCATATAATTTGCACCAAGTATTACATAATACAATTAAAATAATTTAAGGTCAAAGTTAAAAAAGAAATACTTTAAAAGTCAATAGTGGACACTTATTTAGGGACGGATGGAGTATTATTTAAGTTGTGACTGGATTTATGGTTTTCAGTTTGCTCTGTGTTGTATCACATGTGTTATTGTTAGTTTATGATGGTATATTTTTGCTTATCAGTTATGTTGTTAGTTTTTTTTTTTTTTTTTTTTTTTTTTTTTTTTTTTATTGAATTTAATTAGATTGATTTTCGTTTTGATTCATGTGCTTGCTTTGAACTGTATATCTGTATTATCACTTGTGATATTCACGTGCTTGCTTTTGAACTGTATATGTGTATTATCACTTGTGATATTTGTAGTATCACTTGTGATATTTTGTTTATTTGATAAGTTTTTATGTTTACTTGTTAAGCTTTATTATATGTCATGTATAGTATCAATTTTGATATTTCATTGTTATTGTTTTATAATCATAGTTAGAGCTTTTTTTGTTAAAAGTTTTGATGACATCCTATTTACTGTGTGTTTTATCACCTTTGTTTACAGCTTCTACTAGTGCGAAAACACCTGAATCGTTTAATCATCATGAGTTTAATCATCATGGGTTCCTGTATTTTCTGCTAGTGTGTTACGAGTATTCTGTAGGTATTGTCGTGGGGGGTGGTGACCCTGAAGACGATGGGCGTGGCGACGGTGTTCTTGGAGGCGACTCCGTTGAAGGTGGATCTGCTGCAGTCAAAGTCTGATTTAACATTTTTTTATGAATTTCTTTTGTTAATGTGATTCATAGCTTTTCAATATTGTTTTAAAAAACTTATGCTCAAATAGTTTGAAATAATTTTTTTTATGAGGATTTTTTGTGATTCATACAGTTCTTGTATATGGTATCACTTGTGATATTCTGTTAAAAATGATGCAACACTTGGGTTTGATTTTGATGTTTATATCACTTGTGATATTATGTTAAATTTGATGCAACACTTTCTTTGATTTTTAGAATATGTCAACTTTTTTATTTTATTAGTTTTGTTTCATGTTTTCATACATATTTGGTATATGTAACTGACAGTGTTATATCTCTTGTGATATGAAACTATTTCAATATAAAACAAAATGTTTTAGTTAGCTAAGAGTAATATCACATGTGATACTGTTGGTTTACATACAAATGATCATACAAGTCACTTAGCCATTCCCAAAAGTAGTACAAACTGGGGCACCATGCAATGTTGCTCGGGACCTAATAAATATATATTTGGTGTCGAATACTATGTTAAACCTATAGAAACATGCACACTCTATCAATTAAGAAAATAAATTCATTACAAATATATAACAGAAGCATGATACAAGCTCAATATCTTTTGTGATTTCTCATATTATCAGAACATTTATCCCATTATCACAACAATCCCTCAATAACTACTAACTAACATACTTTTATTGCTAATTTGTAGTGTATCTTATTCTCATGTTGTTCTACTTTTTGGAGAAGACTTTGATATCATAGGTGACATGAAAGATGTGTCGGCTTCTTCTATTTCTTGAATCAGGTGTGATATCACATGATATCACGTGTGATATCACATGTGATATCACATGTGATATCACGTGTGATATCACGGGTGATATCACGGGTGATATAACAGGTGTTTGTTGCTTCTTCAGTTTGTTTATGAAGATGCTATGCTTTGTTTAACCATAGCTTCTTCAGTTTGTTGATTCAACCATAGATATTTTCAAATCCCGCTGTAAAACTTATTGAAATATGCACAATGTATCCATTAAATAGACAAGTCCACCACAAATCTGATAAAAACATCATAATATCGTTTGTTTTCAATTAAACCTAACCTCTAATATAACACCAAAAAAAAAAAAAAAAAAAAAAAAAAAAAAAAAAAAAAAAAAAAATTCCTATATTTAGCTTTCTTGTTTTTGCCAAAATGAAAAAGAAGTTCTCGCTTATTTTTCTAATTTTTTCGGGCCAGAAAGACTCGGTCATAGGAACTTAGACCACCTACGCGCTGGTGAAAACCACCTCGACCGGATCTTAACAAACTAAATCCTTACAGGTAAACTACTCACCTTGATTGAAAATGATCAAGTGGCTCCAAATTTTCTAACCTGTGATATATGACAACTTAATATAAGAGCAACTTACAATATCTCAAATTTCACAGAGGTTACACAAATGTAATATCACTTGTGATACAAGTTTTCTAATCAACTTTGCATTTCATCAAACACTTGGTGTGCATCAAACTAAATAGCGTCAAAAACACAATTCAAAAGCATGTTACAGTCACAATATCTCTTGTATTATCACAATAATCATCTAACTATCACAACAATCCCTCAATAAACTACTATAATCTACAAAAAACATAAAAGTGTTTATAAATATTTTCAAAAACACTAATATAAACCAAAAGTAAAAGCAAAATCATTAGAATCATCACAATATCACAGATAACAGCTAAAATCAACAAAAAGCAAAAAAAAAAAAAAAAAAAAAAAAAAAAAAACTTTATAACCAATATCAAAAACAGAAATACAAGAAGAAAATCACATCAAATAGTTAAATAACAACAAAATAATGGATCGGAAGTGTCGTACCATCATTTTCAATCTGAATCTCTTCATTTTGAACCATTTTTTCCCGGATCTGGTTCCGATTGCCTCTATTCATCCATTTCTATGTGTTTTCTTTGATTTAGACGGTTAAATCGGTTTGATTTGTGATGTTTTTGGTTTATTTTGAAGTTTTTGTTTAGAGAGAGAAAGTTTATGTGTGTGTTTTTTTGTTTCAGTAATTTTGTGAAAAATGACGTATGTGGTGTGGAGATTGATGGGTGAGAATGACGAATTTACAATAGTAGTCTCTCCGTGTTTTTTTCATTAACTTTTGTCTTTTTGATCAAACGGTCAGGATCCATCTCTTGGTAAGTAAAGATTTTTGAGTATGTAAAACAAAACAACCACTACTACAAAAAGAAGCATCAAGATCCCTTCATGGAGACCGGATACTAAAGAAACGGGTCTAAAATCCGAAATCCACCCCTCCAAAAATAATCTGGACCGGTTCTTACCAAAAAAACCGGTCTTGATTCAGGAAACAAACCTAGACCGGTTAATCTTATGAAAACCGGTCTATTAAAAGTTAAATGAGACCGGTTTTTGGTTTAAAAACACGTCTCGATTATTTTTTGAATGGAGACCGGTTATTTCATAAAAACCGGTCTCCATATATTTTTTTTGGATCGTTACGATTTGTTGAAGTAAGGTATTATTTCCAATTATCTTTAAGCAAACATATATATTCTTTTAACATCCACGTAGTAAAACTTAGTAAAAAAACATAGATAGATGAATATTTAGTTACACCCGTTTCCCGGGTGTTGGGACCCCACCCTAGATGAAAATAGATTATGGCTTTATGTGATTGGCTAGTCAACATATGTTGTGTTTTAGTCAAACCCAATAGTCAAAATATGACTAAAGTGGTTATGTAAATATGAAGTGTAACTTAAGGGGCTTAAGTTGCTAAGTGTTAAACTTGTTATATATATGTTATAAGTTAGATTGTGGCCAAAGTAAGAGAAATGGGACTTGAAGGGCTATTCTTGCCATTAGCCCAAACTAGTGCAAGTAAATATCTAGTATCCAGGAAAGTCTAGACATTTCTACCATTTTCTTGTATGTGTTGGATGGTACGGTTGTTAGAGAGAAAATGGAGGGAAGATGGGACTTTGATGATCAAGTCTTGAAGTTTATGATCTTCCTTAGCTATGTTCCTCCCCAAGTAAGTAATCTTGGTAATGATTATAAGTCAAGAGTTTAGTGGGTTTTCATCATATGATCAAGATATGATCATATGATGATATGGGTTAGAAGATGACTATGTTTTGATGGGTTTGATAACCCTTGTTTATGTATTTGAGTATTATGTGATTAGGTTTTGGTTATTGATGATGATGATGATCGATGATGATGATGATGATGGAAGCTTATGATGATAATGATGTTCTTGTTATGTTGTAGCTTGGTTTGAGGTAAGTAAAATGATGATAGCATATGTTATATGGATTTCTATCATTATGTGTTATGTATGTTTATGTTGAGGAGATGAGCTTGGTTTATGCTTATGTGATGCCATGTTTATGGCTTATGTGATGAGATGATGCTATGGAACATGTGATGTTATGTTCTAGTTGAGATTTGAGTAGTGAGCCTTGATGTAAGTATTTTATGTATATGATGCATCATGTGGATTGAAGTATAATTGTATGTTGTTATCGTTTTACTTACTAAGCGTTATCGCTTACGGTTTAGATGTTTAACCGTTTTGTAGGTTGGCGTGTTGTTAAGGATGGCTTGGATGTGGGGTATAAGGATTTGATATGCAAGTGTAAGGTAGTATGCGTTTAGAGCTTAGGTAGGTACCGAGCTCATGTGTAAGTTTGTACCCCCGTGAGTCAAGTGATGTCTTGTAACGAGTAAAGAAGTGTCAAATTGTATGTCAAGTGATGAGTAACGCTTTGATAGCCATTTGATGGGTCTAAGCATGTTTTATGTGTTTTTGAGTAAAGTCTAAAGGGGCGTTTGGTTTATGTATGAACATACCCATTTTGGAATGTAAACGGGTCAAGTACCCTTGGGACATGTTGTTATGTTCATTTGATGCTTTTGGTATAGTTTGGTGTAAAACGGAAGTGGTATAAGTGGTTTGTTGTGAAAATGGGTCAAAGAGGTTTATGCATAACCCGTCAGTTTGGGATCTACTTTTAGGTCCCAAAGTGCTGGACCTTAGTGTAGATCTTCCAGGATCTACTTTTAGGTCCCAAAGTTCTGAACCTTAGTGTGGATCCTCCTAGGATCTACTTTTAGGTTCAAAATGGTGTTCCTTGATGTGGATCAAGCTTTGAGCCTAGGATCCACTTTTAGGTTCAAGGTGATGGTCCTTGGTGTGGATCTTCCAGGATCTACCTTTAGGTTCCAATGTAAGGACCTAAGTGTGGATCCATAGTTTAAGTTTAGGATCCCCCTTTAGGTTCCAATGTAAGGACCTAAGTGTGGATCCATAGTTTCAGTTTAGGATCCCCCTTTAGGTTCCAATGTAAGGACCTAAGTGTGGATCCATAGTTTCAGTTTAGGATCCCCCTTTAGGTTCCAATGTAAGGACCTAAGTGTGGATCCATAGTTTCAGTTTAGGATCCCCCTTTAGGTTCCAATGTAAGGACCTAAGTGTGGATCCATAGTTTCAGTTTAGGATCCCCCTTTAGGTTCCAAGATATGGACCTAAGTGTGGATCCAGAGTTGGTCATCTTGGTTATGTTCAAGGATTTTTGTAAATGGTCAAAAGTAAAGGTAAAGTCAAGCGTTTCCGCACGTAAAAGTTTTAAGTTTTTGGTCTAGCGGGCACGGGGTGTAACAAATTGGTATCAGAGCTTCGGTTTAAGTGAATTAGGTTTCCACTATAGGGTGCCTAGTCTTAAACCACTCGTAGAAGCTTGAACTCAAAGTATTAGTTGCGCGGAAATTAGTTGCTAAGTGTTAGGCGGATTATGATTTATGCTAGTTGAGCTTGTTGAGGATAGGTGATGTATGTGGGTTATAGTGTTATTGTGTATGAGATTCAAGTCCTTGGGGACTTGAGATGCTTAGATGATTAGTCGGCCGAGTACCTTGGTTGGTGCCGGTGTTGGTATTGTGATTGTGTGAAGTAAGTCCATAGAGGACTTGGAATGTTTATGTGATTAGATAGCCGTGCACCTTGGTTGGTGTCGAGGATTGTATTGTGATAGGTGAAGGTATGATATAATTAGAGTTATGAATGTGAGTAGCTATGCTAAGCGGTATTAGAGATGGATTAGTAAGTGAACTAAGATATGATGCCTTAGTTATGAGTTCGGCTATTGCTTGCGGCTAGTTAGATGATGATGCTTAGACATTGCTTGGTTATGCAATGTGATACATGATGCCATAGACTATGTGATTTGATTTTATGTTATGAATGTTTTAACGCTTGTCGGACAAGTGTTAAGCGTTATGATATGATTGCATTATATGATGTTAAGTGTTGTTGTTTATATGATGATAAGTCTATGGTAAGTTTATTGTATGTTTAAGTTTTATTTGATGTGCTTGAGAGCACGTTTGTGTAGTTAGTATATGAGTGAGATAGATGCATTAGAATGCGTATTATGTGTTGATCTAGTTGGGGTCGGTAAAGCTAAAAAGAAAACATTGATATGTAAAGAGAGTTAAGAAGCATGCTAATAAATTGAAAAAGCATAAATGCTTAACAAGATAAAAATGAGGAAGAAGTGAATAGAGAAGTATGTTTATAGCTAGATGTTTTGAGAAACATGATTTCTTATATGCTAAACTAAATGAGAAAGTTAAAGTGTAAAGTTAAGAAGTGATGAGAATATGTTACATATGAAACACGATAAATTGAAAAAGTACTAGTGATATATGGTATAATATGATGAGTCAAAGTGACGAATAAAATATAGATTGCGGCATTGAGCTAGAAATCATTAGAGACTTGAAGTGAACTAGAAAGAGTTGTAAAACACGATTGTGATCATGTCAATATTTTGGAATATGTAAGTAGAGATTAATAAAAGTATTAAGGAATAAGCCTATGTAAGGTTTATGTGTGTGAGTTGGATAGACTAAATGAAATGATAGTATGAATTGAAAATATGGTCAACAAGGTGTTGACGGGTATTAGTAAAAGTGTGTTGTAAGAACACGTAGAAGATATGTAATTTGAAACGAATAAGTATTACATAGAAATTGTCTAAAATAAAGATGGCACTTAGCGAGTATGTGAGTCAACTTGGGATTGACGAATGAAAGATAAAATGAGTAAAGATGTTAAAGTAAACATAGCTTGGATCCAATGCTCTAATTTTAGTATCCTTCGGGATAATAGTAAGGTGTCTTTATGACACGATGTTGATGTGTCTTTATGACACGATAGTAAGGTGTCTTTATGACACGATGTTGATGTGTCTTTATGACACGATGATGATGTGTCTTTATGACACGATAGTAAGGTGTCTTTATGACACGATGTTGATGTGTCTTTATGACACGATGTTGATGTGTCTTTATGACACGATGTTGATGTGTCTTTATGACACGATAGTAAGGTGTCTTTATGACACGATGTTGATGTGTCTTTATGACACGATAGTAAGGTGTCTTTATGACACGATGTTGATGTGTCTTTATGACACGATAGTAAGGTGTCTTTATGACACGATGTTGATGTGTCTTTATGACACGATAGTAAGGTGTCTTTATGACACGATGATGATGTGTCTTTATGACACGAGGTTAAGTTGCCTTTTATGGCATGATGTTAGTTGCCTTACGGCATGGATGAAAGTTAGCGAGATTGGATCCAAGGCTAGTAAATATGGAAAGTATAGTATGTACGAGTGTTAGGTCGGAAGCGTATAAGTAGGATGGTTTATGGTTTCTTGATTTAAATGGATGGGGACGCCTTTTCATTTGAATGAAGAAATTGTAAATCACCGAACCATGAATTTGTAATTCTTGATTTACATAGATCGGGACGCCCTTTTATGTGAATGAAGAGTTACAAAAGAGTGGGCTTATGTGTGACCGATATGACATGAGTACGGATAGTAATAAGAGATAGTGAAAACTAAAACCCGTTAGACGTCATAGGAAAAGATAAATACGAATAAAACTTATAGTGGCATTAAGGTAATGTGTTTAAACCTTAAAATAGACGTCTAAAATGAATTGTGCATTAAGTCAATAAGTCAATTTGTGAGCATTTCCAGAATTTGATAAGAAAGTTTGCTTAAGTGATGCGTGTGATAGATTTTGAAAGGTGCCATTGGTGTGGTACTTTGTGTATTTTGAGATAAGTTGCTGGTTTTTAGTATAGATGCGTATTTGGTATTATGTGTTATGTGAGATTGGCCGGTATATGATGTTAAGTGATGGTTAGTGCATGGGCGTATGTTGTGTTTATAGTAATGAAGTTTGACTCATATAGAGTCGAAGTAGTAGATTTTCCATGTGACAAGTAGTCATAGTTGGAAATCTTAGAAAAGTTTGTGATGAGAAGCGTGTTTTGATAGGTTATGAATTATGATTTTGTATAGTAAGCGTAGAATTTGCATGATCATTTAGATCGTTGCAATGATTTGGCTTTGAAAGCATGAGAGTAAGGACATGTATATGTCGTGAAATTAGTTTTGGATAGTTTTAGACGAGAGATTTCGGGGACGAAATCTAAATAAGGGGGGTAGAATTGTTAGACCTGTTTCCCGGGTATTGGGACCCCACCCTAGATGAAAATAGATAAGGGCCTTTCGTGATTGGTTAGTCAACAAATGTGGTGTTTTAGTCAAACCCGATAGTCAAAATATGACTAAAGTGGTTATGTAAATATGAAGTGTAACTAAAGGGGCCTAAGTTGCCAAGTGTTAAACTTGTTATATATATGTTATAAGTTAGATTGTGGCCAAAGTAAGAGAAATGGGACTTGAAGGGCTATTCTTGCCATTAGCCCAAACTAGTGCAAGTAAATATCTAGTATCCAGGAAAGTCTAGACATTTCTACCATTTTCTTGTATGTGTTGGATGGTACGGTTGTTAGAGAGAAAATGGAGGGAAGATGGGACTTTGATGATCAAGTCTTGAAGTTTATGATCTTCCTTAGCTATGTTCCTCCCCAAGTAAGTAATCTTGGTAATGATTATAAGTCAAGAGTTTAGTGGGTTTTCATCATATGATCAAGATATGATCATATGATGATATGGGTTAGAAGATGACTATGTTTTGATGGGTTTGATAACCCTTGTTTATGTATTTGAGTATTATGTGATTAGGTTTTGGTTATTGATGATGATGATGATCGATGATGATGATGATGATGGAAGCTTATGATGATAATGATGTTCTTGTTATGTTGTAGCTTGGTTTGAGGTAAGTAAAATGATGATAGCATATGTTATATGGATTTCTATCATTATGTGTTATGTATGTTTATGTTGAGGAGATGAGCTTGGTTTATGCTTATGTGATGCCATGTTTATGGCTTATGTGATGAGATGATGCTATGGAACATGTGATGTTATGTTCTAGTTGAGATTTGAGTAGTGAGCCTTGATGTAAGTATTTTATGTATATGATGCATCATGTGGATTGAAGTATAATTGTATGTTGTTATCGTTTTACTTACTAAGCGTTATCGCTTACGGTTTAGATGTTTAACCGTTTTGTAGGTTGGCGTGTTGTTAAGGATGGCTTGGATGTGGGGTATAAGGATTTGATATGCAAGTGTAAGGTAGTATGCGTTTAGAGCTTAGGTAGGTACCGAGCTCATGTGTAAGTTTGTACCCCCGTGAGTCAAGTGATGTCTTGTAACGAGTAAAGAAGTGTCAAATTGTATGTCAAGTGATGAGTAACGCTTTGATAGCCATTTGATGGGTCTAAGCATGTTTTATGTGTTTTTGAGTAAAGTCTAAAGGGGCGTTTGGTTTATGTATGAACATACCCATTTTGGAATGTAAACGGGTCAAGTACCCTTGGACATGTTGTTATGTTCATTTGATGCTTTTGGTATAGTTTGGTGTAAAACGGAAGTGGTATAAGTGGTTTGTTGTGAAAATGGGTCAAAGAGGTTTATGCATAACCCGTCAGTTTGGGATCTACTTTTAGGTCCCAAAGTGCTGGACCTTAGTGTAGATCTTCCAGGATCTACTTTTAGGTCCCAAAGTTCTGAACCTTAGTGTGGATCCTCCTAGGATCTACTTTTAGGTTCAAAATGGTGTTCCTTGATGTGGATCAAGCTTTGAGCCTAGGATCCACTTTTAGGTTCAAGGTGATGGTCCTTGGTGTGGATCTTCCAGGATCTACCTTTAGGTTCCAATGTAAGGACCTAAGTGTGGATCCATAGTTTAAGTTTAGGATCCCCCTTTAGGTTCCAATGTAAGGACCTAAGTGTGGATCCATAGTTTCAGTTTAGGATCCCCCTTTAGGTTCCAATGTAAGGACCTAAGTGTGGATCCATAGTTTCAGTTTAGGATCCCCCTTTAGGTTCCAATGTAAGGACCTAAGTGTGGATCCATAGTTTCAGTTTAGGATCCCCCTTTAGGTTCCAATGTAAGGACCTAAGTGTGGATCCATAGTTTCAGTTTAGGATCCCCCTTTAGGTTCCAAGAT